>JAWNKV010000398.1:0-345271 GCA_035041805.1 Amiota mariae | reverse complement strand
ACCCATACTTCTATGCAACAAATATTTTGCATATAAAAGCAAATGTTGAAACGATTGATGAGCTCATTCTCTCGTGCTTCAAGTAAGTTTAGGCAAAAAACATCTAATATTGCACAGCTACGTGCTGGCAGGTACTTCCCCTCCTAGGTTTCGACTAGCTTTCATGAAGTACCAGCATTTTTTTTTTTTTTTTTTAGTCCAAGGTTTTTAATGACATCTTTCCTTAGGTAATTTAAACGTAACAACAATAAATGTTAATAATTAAATTAATTAAGCCAAAATTATAATATTTCAGCTGTACAGTAAGTCTAAACTCTGATAAATATTAGTTGCTAGCTTTAAGCAATATTACAAATGTAAATATATATGGCGAATACAGCAAATTATCAATCAATAAACGCTATTCCTCTATAGTTAATTACCATATTTGGATCTCTTTTTTAAATATCGGGAACAGAATTGTGTTTAAAAATGTTTTGTCCACTTTTCCTGTTTCGAGTATAACGTTGTAAGCTCTAGTTAACTTTTCTAAGGTATTCATAAGGTATCCTATCTACTCCAGGGGCCTTGTTATTTTTTGACTTTTTTAAAACCTGATGAATATCGGATATTTGTATAGTACTTTCTAGGATGTCATGCGATTGATACCGTTGGCAATAATGGATTTCACAGAATTCTTGGGTAGGATTTAAGAGGGTTGCAAAGTAATATTTAAACTGTTCCGCCGATAAATTTGCTCAAGTTTTAAAAGTTTGCCCTCTTATTTCGTTTGCAACTCTCCACCAATCTGTGGAGTCTTTTATACAGATTATCTTCTGTTCCATCCTTTTAAGACATTCAAGTTTGGCCTACCCACACACATTTCTATAGACTTGAATGGCTCTTAAATAATAAGACTTGACACTTTCATTATTTGATCTTTTAAATTTGTTTAGAGCTTCAAAGGATTTTATGCGCGCTTTATGACATTTAAAATTATACCACTTCTGTTTAAAAATTACTTTTGTGCCACTCTGTATATCCACTGAGTTCCTGATAACTTCAACCAGCTGGGGTAAGGTCGGTGTGTTATTTTCTTCCCGTCTGCAGGTTCTCATTTAATTTTTGTTGGTATGTGCTACGCTTCGACTCTATCCAGCGCAGTTTCGGTATTAAATTCTGTTTTTTTGTTTGGCTGTTAATATGAACAAACTCCAAAGTAAGCTTGATTGGCATGTGATCTGACCATATTTGATGACCGACTTCGAAATTTGTGACTAAATGAAGGCACTCCACTGATATTGCGCATAGGTCATATACAGAGCTTCCGATCGCATTTACAAAAGTAAAATCACCAGTTTGATCACCTTGCATCCTTCCATTCAATATCAATAATCCATGTTCTGTACAGAAGTCAGTGAGTATTTTTCCATTTGAATTTGTTACCATGTCTTTTGAGTTTTTATTTTGGTAAACTGCATTAAAACTTAGTCTATTTAGATCCGCTTGTTGTTGTAATTGTCCAATTCGTACATTGAAATCGCCCATAATTATTAAATTTCTTTCAGTTGTTTCTTTGAAGAAATCTTTGAGCAATGAAAACTCGCCTTGCCAGTTAGATCCTCTTATGTATACTGGAATCAAAGTTATTTCTTTATCGTGAGCGTATAATCTAATATATCCAATTCCATTTACAGTACGGTACACATGCCTTATTCCCCTATTGCTTAAGTCTTTTTTAATTCCACTGACCATTCCACTTCTAGCTCTTCCGTATTGGCTATTTCTTGTTGCTGGTTTCCAATATGTATCAAATCCATTTAAATATTTCGTTGCCTGTACTACTCTATCATCAGTGATGTGTGTTTCAATTAATGCGAATACATTATTTTGCCGCAAATATTGAAAAAAGTAGGGTATATACAAATTTACTTTGCAGCCTATGAACATTGTAGGCGATTAATTTTTGAATTTTAGCAGGGCGTATTTATTAGTTGTTATTAGTTTTTTGGTAGCTTGTCGAACCAGTACTTTTAGTCTATTCAAATTAATTTAGCGTCGTTTCCATACAGCTCCATGAGAGCTTTTCCACCTTCCTGCTGGTCTTGCATCAAAACCATTTATTCCCGATTTTAATGTTGTCATCCCTCACCATAATCGGTTGTTTTTTGTTGCATTGAGGTCGCGTTCTATGTAGATATATGAACCTGCCAGCTTGATTGTGCATTTCAAAACCGAAAGCAATCCCTCTTCCGAGTCAAACTCAACCAACAGCGAATTTTGAAGTTGGATCTTAAACTGCATCCTTATAAGCTCCAGTTAACACAGGAATTAAAAGAGTCCGACTTCTATGGCGGTTGTGAGACAGATGTTTCCTGCAAGACTAATTTCCAAAAGAGGTGATATCCCTTGGTCCCCACGTAGCCCTGACTTGACGCCTCTTGACTTTTTTTTGTGGCGATACCTCAAACATAAAGTCTACATGAACAATCCATGGATATTTTTTTATATGCAGAGTTGCAGTCCTATTGCACAAATTTTGAAAGTTTTCAACAGAAATTCTGTAATCACTTGATAAAACTATTAATATTGTGTGGAAATGTAGAAGAACCTTGAGATTGAAATTAAAAACTGAGCCAAAAACTACAGTATTTGAGAACGTTCTGCGAGCCGCGTTGCCATCGTTGGAATTCCCACTTCCATTTTGTTTTGGCATGCCAACAACAAATCCTATTTCATCAAATAATTTCTTTTTAATTTTGAGCTTGAGTACTGCCATAAATTCGTTGCCCTTTATATCTTTTATGTACCATTTATTTAGTCCAATTCTATATGATACATTCAAAACGTGTTCAAAAAGTCGTATCCATGCGTGCAATGGACTTACACCATATTGAACAGATCCTGTTTTAAATTTGAAAAGATTTTTTGATTGCAAATTTTTTTCCGTTAAAAATTGTGTTGGAGTTGCTTCTCATAAAGGCCAACATTGGGTGGACTTTGTTCCCGTTAATACATTTAGCACTTACCCATCTATTAAAATCATACATAGTTTATAACTGATTGTGACTTTTATGTTGCTGTCGACGTTGACGGTACTAACATGAAAGGAACTAAAGATTGTATATGTCTGTCAAGGTCACTCTTTTCAGCAATTATATGAGTAGTAGTTTCTTTGACGATTTCTATTTTTACAGGCCTGCAGAATGGAAAAAGACTGTGGAGTGGCATTTACCCAAACATTTCTTTCAAACTTGCCTATAAATTTAATGGGTATTAGCGATGTGACTAACAATGACTTATTAACAATTGGTTCTTGATTTTCTTTAAATTTTTGCTTACGAATGGTTTGCCCAGTAGACCCATCAAAGCCATAGCTAGCAATTAATTTAAGTTCCTGCAAGTTCAGATACTGCTCTAGAACATCTTTCTGCAATATAAGTAGACGCCTGGCTGTATGATCTAATAAACATTGCAGTGGTACTTGTGCTACCGTTTTAGTTATTCTAACTCTACTTGGCCGACATTGCACTTTAGTCTCCAGTAGTTTCTTGTAGCCAGGAAATATGTTGCAACTTCGGCTTTTGGCTAGCAAGTTTTACAAGAGATATGCCAGCGCTTCATCTAGAGATAACTGAGGTTTCGTGATTTCCAATGAGTCATTCGGGCGAGGTTTCTTAGCAGCATGAATTAGAAGGTCTTTCTCATGTCCATTACTCTGTGGTACTGATGATGCTAACTTTCTTTTCATTCGAGCTCCAGTTTCCTTATAGCTAAGAGTAGGTCCACCTTTTTTTGTGGGTAATGGAGTGATAGTAAATGATTTGTCGATCAATATAATCATATTTTGCGAGAGCCAGTGTTCGTGGGTATCCTTAAATCGACTTAGCAGTCGATTGGATTTTCGGCAGGTATTTTTTAATATGATCAATACAATTCTTACATTATTTCTTACAATAATTATTGATTGCATGCCATTATTGCCTAGTTTTTCCATAATGAATTCGGTTACTGCGGCATCACTTCGATTGTTTTAGCTCCATATATCCAGCAACTCTGCACGGCTAAACTCATATGCCACTGAAAATCACAGTTTTTTTTTTTAAAATGAGCAAAAACGAACAAAGCAAACTTATTAAAACTGAATCTGTATACAATTATTAAGGCATTGATCTTATTAGCTACTTGTGCCGGTGTGCGCTGCGAAAGTAATACTCCACAAAACACAATTATTTTTGTTATACATTCCTGCTAAATAGACACACACAAAACACTGAATAACACAAATACGCATACAATGATGTCACGATATAGTTTTGAAATTGATTCTACATACCTTGACCTTTATTTTCCGTACTTATACTTTTATTTTTACTCGAATAAAACAACTTTTATCATAATCGAAAGTTACCAAAAAGTTCCTGCCAATTTGCAAATGTCATGTCTGTCATGAATTAGCTGATTAACCGACCTATTCTCAAAAATATCACAAAAAAGACATGATACTGTTAACGCCTAACATGGCTGTTAAGCCATTTTTCCATATGAAGAAAAGCTCTTACCATCAAAGCTTTTGAAATCAACATCATTCGGCAAAGATGGTCTGTCGAGCACGTCTTTCGAAAATTGCACAAAAAGTTAAATATTTGTGTGCACTGTTATCGCTCTGTAAAAAGATACTCTTGTGTTTTGTGTTTTGTTCGCGGAAATTTTGGAAGATGATGAAAATTACAAAAAAAATGTTTTAAAATCATTGCGTGATCATATTGATCCATTTTCTATGCAGGACAATATTTTTAAGAAAAATTATCGATTATCAAAAATATTGTGCCATCAATTGATAGATAAATTGAATACATTCGCAAATACATATAAGATAAAATTAGGCTTGTCAACTTGGGAGAAAAAAATCAAATTCAGAAAAAAATTTTAATAGTCAGAATTACTTGGAGAACCCCTAAAAAACACATGTTTTCATTTTTGTATAAAATATTTAATATTTCCAACATATTTTAATTTTGTTCTAAGTTGGCAAACCTGTATAAAGTTTACAGACTGCTAACATAAATTTTCAAGATTATTACAAAAGCAGCTTTTTTAACAGCGAAGCTTTCAACGAGCATTTTTTCCTAACTTTGTGATGTTTTTGAGAATAGGACGGTAAATGAGCATTCCAAATTAGTAGGGTTGCAACAGCGCTCAAAAAAAAAAATTTTACTCTAATTTATAAAAAAGTTCCCTCTGTTAGCTTTAGTTCTGGTGCTGCTCTATGTGCTGCTTCGCTTATGTTGTCATTCAAGTAAATCACTGCCTTTTCAATATCGTTCTGTTTTTTAAGAGGTACATTTATAGAGATATTAATGTCAATAAGTCCCTTTATCCATCCCAGTCATTTCTTCAACGTTTTGATTATTGTTCTTGGTTTATAACGTATTTATATAATTTCATGCGCACGATCAAATAATTTTATGAATATAAAAAGTTTTCTAGCTAGAGATCGCTAATCAAAGTTGAATGCAAAATGAATTAAAGATCATATTGTAGAACCGTCTGTATCTGAATATAACAGTCCATTAGCACTTGTTCCGAAAAAATTCTTACCGGATTCAGATATGAAAAGATGGCGTCTTGTAACAGACTACCGTCAAATTAATAAAGACTTTTAGCTGATAAATACCCCCTCCCAAGAATAGATGATATTCTTGACCAATTAGGGAGAGCAAAATACTTTTTGTGCTTAGATTTTATGTCTAGATTTCCTCAAATAGAATTTGAAGAAAATTCAAGAGGTATAACGTCTTTTTTAAGGTGCAATGCCTCTTATCGTTTTAATGCGATTACCATATGGTTTAAAAATAGCGCCAAATTCTTTCCAAAGAATGATGACAATTGCATTTTCTGGTCTTGCACAATCTCAAGCATTCTTATTTGATCTAAGTGTCATCGGTTGTTCAGAATAACACATGATTAACCGATCTATTCTCAAAACTATCACACAATTGGACAACGCCTAACAATACGTTGCGGTCGCTGTTAAGCCATTTTTTCATATGAAAAACAGCTATTATTATCAAAGCTTTTGAAATCGACTATCATTCAGCCAAGATAGTCGGTAGAGCATGGCTTTCGATAATTGGACAAAAATGTTAAATATTTGTGTGCACTGTGATCGCTTTGTAAAATGGATAACCTTTCGATTTGTTGATTTCTCGCGGAAATTTTGAAATACAATGAAAATTATGGAAAAAGGAAATGTGTTAAAACAATGGCGTGATAATCCATTTTCAATGTCGGAAAATTTGTTTGTGAAAAATTATCGTTTACTTTAAATATTGTGCCATCAATTGATCAGAAAAATAATTTTTAATAGTCAGAATTACTTGGATAACCCCTAAAAAACACCTGTTTTCATTTTTGTATAATTTTTTTTTTTATAAAATATTTCATATTTTCAATATATTTTCATTTTCTTTAAGTTGGCAAACCTGCATAAACTGAAGTTTACTGACTGGTAACATACACTTTACAGACTGATGTTAAAAACAGCTTTTTGTAACAGCGAAGCTTTTAACGAGCTTTTTTTGTCCAATTGTATGATGATTTTGAGAACAGGTCGGTAAAAATGTTTTAATTTGTGTAGGAAAACAACCTAATATTGCACCCTGACACCCTGAAAAGTGCTCATTGTAACTTACCAGATAAAAAGAAATACGATGTCATTGAAAAATACCCAGTCCCAACGGACGCAGACAGTGCTACACGATTCATCGCATTTTGGAATTACTATAAGTGTTTTATGAAAAATTTTTCCAATTATGCACGTCACATAACACGATTATGTAAAAAATCGGTCAATTTGAATGAACACCTTGTAGTTTACGTTTATTTCTTATTTACAAAATTAATATCGTTAATGTGATTTGTTGTAGTTAACTTTATTTGTTATTGCTTAGTTATTTTAATGTGTCTAATTCTCTTTAAAGTCCGCTTTCGAGTGACGCTTTTTTATCTAAAAATTCAAACTGACCATTGTGTACGAACCGCCACATGTACTCCCCTACCAGTGGCTGAGTGATCAGTGAAGTCACGTTAATGTAATAAAACGTCTTGGGAAATCCACAGATCTACCACTTCGTGTTTTGAGTTGTTCCTCCGACGTTGCTGTGTAAACTTCAACTTTACCTTCACAGGATTTGTTCTCCGATTCGTCATTTTCGGTTGCTGGTAAGAATGCTGCTTTATTGCAATCAATGCTGATACTGACAATTTGCTTGTTGATCTCGATGTTAAAGTTTTTGTAATCACGGCTGATAACCTTATACGACCCATCGTACGGTTGTTTCAAGGGTGGCTGCACTTTGTGATCTCATACGAATACGTGTGTGCAGTTTCCCAATTCTTTCTGTACAAAAGCCTTGTCATTCGCATGTTTCGCTGTTGGAACCGGTCGTATTTTGTCCATCACGTTGCGAAGCTCTTTGACAAACTGAGACGTTGGAGGATCATCTTCGTTTGTTTCAAAAAACTCACCTGGCAATTTAATTGTTCTGCCGTAAAGCATTTCGGCTGGTGTTGCGTCGAGATCTTCCTTCTGAGTTACACGCAGACCCATTTATACCATTGGCAATGCGTCAGACCAATCCGTACCTTGACATTTTATTGCTGTCTTCATGGTACGATGGAATCGCGCAATTATTCCGTTTGCTTGAGCATGGTATGGCGATGAACGAATTCGTTTGTTGTCAAGCAATTTTAAATTTCTTGAAACAATTTTGACTCAAATTGCTTACCTTGGTCTGTGGTGATTGTGTGTGGAGTACCATAGTGCGATATCCAACCACTAATTATTGCTGTGGCGACCGTCTCGGCGGTGATATCGGATATTGGAACTGCGATTGGCCATCTACTGAAACGATCGATACCTGTAAGACAATCCGTTTGAAAGTGGCAGTGACCCTACCAAATCGATGTGAATGTTTTGAAAACGTTTGTTCGGTGTGTTAAATGCCTGAAGAACTGATTTGTTGTATCGACTGATTTTGGATCGTTGCCATGAAATGCATGTTTTGACCATTTTTGGAATGTCTGCTCTCATACCAGACCAAACAAAACGTTCTGATATGAGCCTGACCACCGCTTTCTCACCAGGATGCGATAATCTGCATCGAATTGAATGCTTGTTTGCGCAATGCTTTCGGGACAAATGGTCGCGCTTGTTTCGTTGACACGTCACAGTATACTGGTTTGTCTGAATGTGGCAGTACAATTTGCTTGAGCTGTAGCGAGGAATCATTCGGTTGATTCAATATTTTGAGCAATTCATCGTCGTTACCCTGCAGTTCTGCCAAAGTGCTGTAGTCAATGTCGCTGCAAACTTCTTCTATACGTGATAGCGTATCGGCTACGATGCTAAACTTACCTGAGATGTGGTGAATATCTGTAGAGTATTTGCCAATGAAATATAAGTGTCGTAGTTGACGTGGTGATGCTTTTTCCGGCTTTTGCTTAAACGCGAATATTAACGGTTTATGGTTCGTTTGCACGATGCAAACTCTACCTTCGATCATTTTTTTTTTTTTTATACATCAAAATATATTTTAATTCTTCTATTATTCTATAAAACAACTTAAATTAAACTTATAACAATTACAAAACAATTTTGACATAATTAGTAAGTGGGATAGAACAATTATTTAACTAATAGAATCTAGTAGAGAGGTCGACAGAATGAGATCTTTTCAACCGTCGTGCCACTCTGACTCCACCCATTCTATGTCGCTTTAAGAGACACCTGGCTAGTTGGTTAGGATGATTTTTTTAACCGCTCCATATACTTCTTGGCCTGACGATTAATCAGATCACCAAGTTTTGGTATTTTTAAGTCGTTTTCAAGGTCCGCCGTTCGCACAAACCACGGAGCTCCCGAGATCATACGCAGTGTCTTGGCCTGAAGTACTCTGATCTTAGATATGTTTGATTTCGCTGCTATTCAGTACACCTGCAATCCATATTGCTAAACTGGAACAATTAATGCGTTATATATAAGAACCTTCTTTTTTAAGGATAACTTATTCCTACTGTGTATGAGCCAACGTAATTTCCTAATTCTCTGTCCAGGCGATTTCGTGATGACTGAAATATGTGTTTTGAATGTTAGCTGCCTATCCAAATACATACCCAGGTATTTATAGCCCAGATGGTGCTCCATCAGCTGGTTCCAATGAGGACTCCTGGACAAACATCAGGCCGTAAGGCGTACGTCACATTGACACATTTTTCTTTGTTAATGCCAATGCTCCATCGTCTTGTCCAGACTTCAAATTTATGGAGGCATTGCTGGAGGGTGTCCGTGGCTTCATAAACGCACCTGTTTCTTGCCTTCTTCTACTGTTTTGGAACATATCCCAATCTCAGCACCGAGTTAAAGATGAGGACGAGAAATAGCACAGCTTTAAACGGCAAAGCCTTTAGTGTAAGATTGTCCACACCATCTTCACCTGGAGCCTTTTTTTGTGTCCAGCCCTTTAATATAAGCTGCAACTTCCTCTGCCGTAATCGGAGCAACTGGGGGGCATAATTGGCCAGCGCTGACAATCATCTTTTGGATCTTGCGAACCCTGTATTCTGAGTTAGTATCGAAAGGTTGAAAACGGGCTTCTAAGTCCTCAGCAAAAGCCTCTGATCACTCCCTTAAGGATCTAGCCCAGGATCCGTCAGCCCTCTTGATTGGAAATTTGGGGGTCACCTGCTGCTTTTATCTTCTAACCAGCTTCCACAAGGAGTGCTTTGCGGAGTCATCAGGGGAGACATTTGACAAGAAACGGTCATTTTCCTGCTGTTTGTGGAGCGTTAGCAGCTTTTTGACCCTATTCGAGACTCTACGAAAGATTCTGTCCACAATAGGGTCCCGGGCACAACAATACTCTCTTGAGTCTCCTCTTAATAAGTATAAGGGAAGTGCAGTACGCACTAATAATCCATGTGATGGATTCAAGGGTGCAGCAATGAGTGCTGCTGAGTGCACCTTATTAAGGAACAACGAGTGGGCATCTTCAATGTCTTCAGGCATCAGGATTTCCTGGTTTAGTTTAGAGATCCTTCCAAATCTAGGCGAAACGTAGCTAGATCAGCTCCAGGTGACAGCAGTCGTTCTTTCATTGTTTTGATCTTCGGAGCAAAGTCAAATGTAACCACAAGAGGAAGATGATCAGATGACAGCTGATACTCAGTCTTGATAGACAACTCATCTGAAAGCAGCCCATTAAAGACAAAAACATTAATAGCACTTGTTGACCTTCGATCATATGTTTAAAATGTCTGATTGCTTGGTAGACGGCGAGCAGTTCCCGATCGTACGTGCTATATCGTTTTTGCGTTTCAGACAATTGTTTCGAGTAAAAACCAAGTGGCTCGAGATGTCCGTAGTTCACCTGATGTAGGTCCCCTACCGCAAAATTACTAGCATCCACTTGAACTACCTATTAAGCGTCTACCGTTGGATGCGCTAATGTTGCTGCTTCAGCGAGGTCCTCTTTGCACTGTTTAAAAACCTCCTCTGCCTCTGTTGTCTAAAGTATTGGCGTCTTGTCCCTCTTTTTATTGCCATCAACAAGTGCGCGCAGCTTTCCTTGCTTAAATGTCGCATTTGGCAAGAAACGATGGTAAAAATTTAGAGTAGCGAGAAAACCTCTAAGTTTGTAAGCCAATTTAGGTTTAGGGAAGTCGAGTATTGAGTGTAATCGATCCTTTGGCAGTGTAATGCCAGAATTTGAGACGGTGTGACCGAGAAATATGACTTCCTTGCTATCAATTTTGCATTTGGCCATGTTGATTTTGATGACGTACTGTCTTAGGTGTTCTAAATCCATACGGAGATGCTTTTCGTGTTGTTCGAGGTTCTCGGATGCTATGCAAATGCCGTCAATGTACGCAACAACGAAGTCAAAATCGTGAAATACCTGGTTCAAAAATCTTTGAAATGTTTTGGTTGCATTATGAAGTCCAAATGTCATGACGTTAAATGCGATTAAGCCAAAAGTGGTGATTATCGCTGTTTTTTGGCGTTCTTCGTGACGATTGGTATCTGATTGTAAGCTCGTTCGAGATCCAATACTGAAAAGATCCTTTTTCCACTTAGTGTTGATGCGAAATCTTGTATGTGTGGTATCGGATATCGATCTGGTGTCGTGATGGCATTGAGACGTCGATAATCACCGCATGGCCTGTAATCGCCGTTCTTTTTTGGAACCATGTGTAACGAACTTGATCAATTGTTACTGCTTTTTTGACAAATACCAAGTCTTAACAATTGCTAACATTTTGGGATTTAGACGGCGTGGCCTGGAGAAAACTGGTTATCCTTCAGTAATAATTTGATGACTTACCATTGTATTGAATGAACCCAGTTGACAAAGTTTGTCAGGCAATGTCAAGTCCTCGAACTCAGACAACAGATTTTTGCAGTTGGTACCATTTGCTTTTGTGCTGACGCGTTCATAATTCGCCACCGATGATGTGCATCTAACAAATAGCTCGGTTTTTTCATCAATCAGTTTTTTATTTTTAAGATCGACTAATGTTTCAAAAAATCAGCTCCTATAATTGGCCGAGTGCCGTTTGAAATTCCCAGTCAAACTGTATACGCAAACCAAGATTAACTGTTATTAATCGCTTGCCATAAGTGCTAATTGGTGTACCGTTTGCTGCATATAGTGTATATGAATCAGGTTGATTAAGCTTGTTTTTAAATGATGCAGGTAATATAGAAACATCGGCTCCTGTGTCGATCAAATACTGTGTTTTGCCTTTAGTGTCAGTGAGGAATAGACGGCCTGTTGAACTACTTCCCACTTCGTTGGCCGTCACTAGCGTAGCGGTTTTTAGTCGAAGTCGATGGTTGTTGCTCATTCCTTTTATTAAATTCGCATGGATCAGAGCATTTGCGTGCTTTAAGACAAAATTTGTGGTGATAGTAGCAAAATGGCTGTTTGGAATTGTCGCGCGGTTGTGAGCGAGGAAGATTTTCCCATTTTCGAGGCTTGTTTTGCTTTGCCTTCAAGTAAGTATTCCCTTTCCGCAAAACTGTGATTTCATCCTGCAAAGGGTTGGTGATTGTTGATACCTACGGGAATTTCATGACCTCCATCGTCTTGTAGCTTGATTGACCCATTGCGAAGAATCGCCTGTGGCGACCACAACGACCGCTCTAATACCCTATGGCAGGCATTGTAGCCATAGTGACTTAAGAACTTCATCGCTTATTGATTTACCGGCCAGATCTTTCTTCTTTTTTAGCAATTGCGACGGCTTGTCGTCTTCAAGTTCGATTTCATTGATTAAGCGCTGCAATTTTCGCTGCTCTGCATCGGAAAATTCCTTGAGAATCCGGTCTTTGAACGCCTCGTACTTGCCGGTAGCTGACGAATCACGCAGCAAATCTGTTACCATTTCGAGGTATTTTGGATCAAACATAGCAATTGCGTGGTCATACTTCGTTTGTTTAGCCACTTTACCGGAATTACGAAACTGCGCTTCAAGCTGAATAAAATAAATATCCGGCTCATCCTTTAAGAACGGCACTAATTTAAGACACACGTGCGATGAACTGCTGTGTTATCTGCTCAACCTGTTGATGTTGCTGCTGCACTTGTTGCTGAATCATATCGCCTTGTTCCGCCATGTTTTTCTTCACTATCACTTGTTGTTAACGCTTGACGATGCCGTGGCGTGGGTTACGATGTATTTTTGTTTTAAAGGCTGCGTTAGCTCTTTCGTCGGGGTCACCAATTGTAGTTTACGTTTATTTCTTATTTACAAAATTAATATCGTTAATGTGATTTGTTGTAGTTAACTTATTGCTTAGATATTTTAATGTGTCTAATTCACTTTAAAGTCCGCTTTCGAGTGACGCTTCTTTTATTTAAAGGTTACCTTTCTTTTTTTTCAAAATGAACAAAAAAGTCTAACTGATCATTTTGTACGAACCGCCACAACCTAACCGTAAAAAAGTATTTATATATTTGAAGAAAGAACTAATGAATCCAACATTATTACAAAACCTCGTTCTCAAAAAGGAATTTTTGTATAATCACGGATACAAGTAAAGAGGCATGTGGAGCAGTTTTAACTCAAAACTACAATGGAATTGAACTCCATGTAGCCTATGCAACTCGTACATTCACAAAAGGAGAAAGTAAAAAGAGTATAACTGAACATGAATTATAATAGCAGCAATACATTGGGCAATAAATCATTTCCGACCATATGTATATGGTAGACACTTTACTGTAGTAGTGTAAGTAGACAGAAAAATTCCTGCGCAGGAATAGAAAAAGAAAATTTGACAGGGCAAAATCTTGAAAAAGCTTCTGAGCCCAACGTATATGAAATCATTAAAAATGATGGTGTACGAAAAGTAGTGACCTAAACGACCTAAGTTAATAGTTCCATAAGTATAAAGGTCGCTAACATCAATTCTTGCTATAACCTTCCTTCCATATTTAATTTAATTTTATAACACCTATGAAATTTTTAATTAAATATGGAAGGAAGGTTATAGCAAGAATTGATGTTAGCGACCTTTATACTTATGGAACTACGAGCTCCGAGGACGAGTTACTGGCCTCAAGCCAGGAACTAGTCACCGCTGATAGCGGGCAAGCTGCAGCGCAAACAACAACATCTACGACTACGTTGGCAGCGTCAGGTATTAGCGACAAACCGACAACATCAGCAAAAGCGGCAAAGGAAAGCGCCAGCCGTAGCTCATCCAAGCCAAAAAAAGGCAAATCGGAAACGATGGTTAGGAAGAACCTGTACTAGAAAACTCAATTCATTCTAAGCAAGATTGTCAAGAATGAGGAGAGTGGGACGGTGCACGAGTTCGACCTCGCGGACAAAGCCACATACCAGGCCGTGGTGGACGAGTACGAGGAGTACTTGTCCACTCACGTGAAACCTGTAAAGACACCAGTAAAGGCGACCAAACGTAATCGGCCACAGGACGAGACCGTGACTAATGCAAGGAATAGCAAAGTCGCCAAAACAACAACAAGCAAGGAAGGTCCCTCAACAAGCGCCAAGAGGCTTTTTAGTGATGGGACGAGTCCACGGTGACTCTTATTGATGAAGTCACAAATGGCGATAAGAAGGCGTTGGAGAAATGGGGGGAGATTGAACCCAGGTTAACTGAGTTTCCTGGTTTCGACTCTTCTGAGGTTATCCGTGGCTGAAGGGTGATCAAATGCGACGATCGACCGTCTCTGGATTTCCTGAGCAAATGCATTGCTACGATCAGCTCGGTATATTCCAAGGCGGCCGAGAGCTCGCATTTGGTTACCTGTTATGAAGCTGGAGCACGACAAGGTACTCCCTGAAGAAGACTGACCACAAATTGAGGTTTGGCGTAAGGTACATTTGTAATTGTTGGCAGTTTAGATAGAATGTAGTAATTAATATCGGCTTCCGAAGTATCTTCAGTTAACCTAGACACAAAAATAAATTTAGAAGGAGGAACAGCGACAAGTTGCTAAGGACCAATTGAAGCTCGAATGTTTGAGCTAGTAGGTGCTATTTCTGCCGCAACATGCTGCACAACAGATGCATAAGAATTCTTATGAAAGTTCACCGGTAGTTCCATTTGCCCCATTGGTGTAGTAAAAGTAGGTGTAGGTATAGAAATAGTGCGGGTAGGTGTAGAAATAGTGGGAGTAGGAATAGAAATAGTGGGGGTAGGATTAGAAATAGTGGGGATAGGTATAGAAATAGTGGGGGTTGATGGAGGTGGTATGTTTAAAAGTGACAAAGAAGTTTTGATTTGGGCATTACGCATTAACGTAACAGATTTACGAAAGTCTATCTCATCAGACCGACAATTAGGACAAGACCAGCGAAGGCCGATATTTTGATCAATAATATCAGCAATTCTACCATTGATATCCGCACAGGCAACATGGGCCGCATTATCACACAACCAACAAGCTACAGTGCGGCATTTAGGAGTAAATGATTTATTTTTACACTTTATAATACAATAATGCATTTTCAATTAAAAATATAAATGTTTAATATAATTAAAAAAAAAAATGAAATTTAAAAGAAAAATGCACACTTTCCACAGGCACTGTGCTAAGTATAAGAGCAAATGTAAACCAAAACCAGTTTGAGAGCAAACCAAAAAACAACAAAATGCACAGAAACAAGACCAAGAATTTATAAACGCTAATTAAAGGAAAATTTTCATTTATAAAATTCCAAAAAATTTAAAATGCAATGCACAATATGTAAAAAAAATACGTAATTATGTTTTCTACAATCAAAATATTTCGCGCAAATTAATTTAAATCTCACTGCACACAAGAAAAAAGAGAATTTTTAGAGGGAGAAAGAATGAAAGAGCATTAAAGAGAAGCAAAAGTATATGCAAAGCAAAGATTACAACAAAAAAATAAAAAAATAAATTTACTTACAACGTTAAGCACTGGAAAAGCAACAATTTGCACAGAGCAAAACCAAAGATTAAATAAATGACAATAATTAAATAATTTAAAACTATTAAAACTTATGCACCACTAGGTAACCCGAAAATACGATCAAATTAATTTGTGCACAATAATAAAAACAGTATTAATGCAAGCCCAGAACATGTATTTTAGTTAAGAATAATATCAATGCTTTCCTTTGTCCTCAATTCAGCACAGGTGATTTGACAGCGGTTAAAATCGAAGTGTCTGAGGAGAAAGCCATGCTGGTAGCATCTGCTTACATGGCACACAACAGGAAGGCACCTCCGGATGAGGTGATGCAGTTGACCGCCAGCGCAACAAACAAGAACACTGGCCTACTCCTGGAATGCGACGCCAATGCACGCCACACGCTACGGGGAAGCACCGAGGACAACGAAAGGGGTGAGTCACTTTTTGATTTTATTAGTAGTTCAAATCTGTTAGTTTTCAATAGAGGAACTACACCTACTTTTACTTTCCCTAATACAGTAGACTGCCCGGGTTGAGAGGAGGTAGTTGATGTCAGAGAATTCAGAGGTTCAGGTTGAAAATTGGAGGGTGTCCAACAAAAGATCTTTCTCTGATCATACTCTACAATCTGAGTTTGAAGACAAAGGATATTGCTCCATTTAGAAATGCACGCAATATAAAATGGGATGTTTTTACGAGGGTAACTAAATCGAAACTTAACTCTGTTAGGTGTTTTAATATTGACTCCAGGGATAAAATTGAGAGGAAGGTTAAACATCTTGAGGAAGCTTTCGGTAAAGCTTACAAGATATCCTGTCCAATTAGAAGGAATCGAAAAAGCTTCCCACAGTGGTGGAACGAGGATCTCTCTAAGCTCAGGGAGAAGACTAGGAGGTCCTTCAACCAGTGTTATAAAGATAACAACTGGAAAGCATACAAGGAATGCCTCAAGACTTATTAAAAAACCCTTAGGAACGCCAAAAACGACGGACGGAAGGAATTTTGTGAGTCGGTTGAGTCCATTTCTGTCTCAGCAAGGCTTAGTAAGGTTCTGTCCAAGGAACGGGTTGACCCCTCTTTCTTTAAAAAGGAAGATGGCACATGGACGGAATCTTCTGCTGAAACACTTGATATACTACTTAAAACTCACTTCTTTGACTACAAAAGATGTGTCAACTGGTTCTGAAGTATCCGTACAGCTGCGGCAATCTTCTCAAGACCTTGACTCGATCT
Organism: Amiota mariae; assembly: GCA_035041805.1. NCBI lineage: Eukaryota > Metazoa > Arthropoda > Insecta > Diptera > Drosophilidae > Amiota > Amiota mariae. Next base: position 328,586 of record JAWNKV010000398.1, on the reverse strand, counting down.
TTACAGATCAGAAGATTTTGCATTCTATTAATACTTTTTCGCCCTACAAATCGCCTGGTATAGACGGGGTTCTCCCGATAATGCTACAGAAGCTACAGGACATGTTTTTCCCTTGGCTAAAGATGATTTTTAGACCGTGTATTATTTTTAACCACATACCAATTAGCTGGAGAAGAATCAAGGTAGTCTTCATACATAAGGCAGGCAAGATTGGCATTGAATCTGCTAAGGATTTCAGGCCAATCAGCATAACATCGTTCCTTTTGAAGACCATGGAAAGATTGTTGGAGCTCCATCTTCGATCTGCGTTTGGTAAACTTCCCATCTCGCCTTGCATACCTCAAGGGTAGATCCACTGAAACGGCTCTCCATGAGGTAGTCCGCACGGCTGAGAGAGCGATTCATTACAAACAATACTCGCTTGCAGCCTTTTTAGATATAGAGGACGCTTTCAATAATGTAAGCACGAGTGTTATCCAGGATTCTCTAGCCAGGATTGGCGTAGAAGAAGACATTGTAGAATGGATAGTAAATATGCTGAAATCTTCAATAGTACGGTCAGAGCTAGGAAACTCGACCGTAACTAGATATGTCAGTAGAGAGACTCCACAAGGTGGGGTAATCTCTCCTCTGCTATGGCTGCTAGTCATAGATAACATTTTAAATGTATTGGAGAGGACGGGGGCAAAGGTAGTTGCATATGCAGACGACGTTGTGATTATGGTATCAGGGCCGTTTCCTGACGTGATAAGCAACATCATGCAGGGAGCTCTGGGAAAACTGTTAAAGTGGGCCACAGGATGTGGACTGAACGTTAATCCGAGCAAAACGGAACTGATACTTTTCACAACGAAGACGAAAATACCGACTTTCCGCCTTCCAACTCTGAATGGACAACAGCTTCATCTCTCGGACAAGGCCAATTACTTAGGAGTTATGCTGGACGCAAAACTAAATTGGAAATCCAATATAGAGTTACGGGCAAAGAAAGCCATATTTGGAGATAATGATATTAATTTTATTCTCAATCCAATCTGTTTCGATACTTATTTTTTAAGTACACCAAGACTGAGAACACAGCTTCACACGTATAAGTGACAAAAATGACTTTGGCGATCTTTTGCTAATAATCTAAGAATATATAGTCTTTTGTTCATAATTTTCTATTCAGCCATTTGCCCCCTATATACCAGAATGTGTGAAAGTAACGCCCATTTACCCATTTAGCTTCCCACTCTTTAAGCTATATCTAGTCTTATTGAAAAAAGAATGTAATATTTTTAAAAGCAATTTTCTAAGGTACAATATTGTTTTACATATAATAACATTTACCATTTAAAAGAAACATTTACCAGAAGGGAAAAATTCAGCTATCCTCTAATTGTTCCGCAGTTTGACCTTTTCTTCGCTCATTTCCCTGGGCTATATATCAAATAATTGAAATTCAATTATGTAAGTACACATTTTTTGCAAACAACAAATAGCAAATATGTATACTGCATGCGGTTTAATATATTCATGCATGTCTCTTATATAGGAACATATGAATATGCGTCGCTAATTCCCACCAGAAGATTAACACAACAGTGCACCAACAAAATGTACATGGCAACATAACAACAAATACACACACTTGCAAAGCAATGTTTTTTTGACGCGCCAAGGAATTGTAAATCTTCTAAAGATCCTAGCAGAACGATATATCAGAATGCACGATTCACCGGAAAAGTCTCATTTGGTGCTTACTTACTAAAATCACTAGCTCTTTTTGAAATATTGGCGTGACCACCAATCGAGGTATTACTTCGCCAGGGAGAGCTGGTTAAACAACACTTCTGTTTAACTCCTCATCTTTGCGGACCTGCTGCGTTATTGCAATGATTATCCCGCACGCTGTGTTCCAGGAGTCTTCATATTTAAGCATGTAGTTAATCACGCCATTTGGTGAGAGGTTTCCACCTACCTCATCTATGATTAACTCTCTGAGGAGTACAAACCAGGAACAATTCATGAGAGCATGACGAGGATTTTCTCGCTGGTTTTTACAGAACAGGCAATGCGGTTCATCTACATGCTCGAATGTATGCAGATACTCCCGGAAACATTCATGCCAAGTGAGGAACTGCGTCAGATGGTAGTTCAGCATATCATGTCTCCTAAACGCCCAAACACTGATGTTGGGAATTAGCTCGAACGTCCAACGCCCCTTTGTTGAGCTGTACCACTGCTGCAAAGCAATGTATGTACAATATATATGTGTTTGTGTTTCTCGTTCTTATTCTAATTATTGTTAAGGTAGGCATCCACACGTCAAGTACTTCTTCAAATCGTTTTTGTTGTAATTTGATGCTTCACTAATCCAAATCCGTTCGCCAAATTTTGAATTTTTGAGCTGTCTTTGAAGCAGCAATGAGTGCACAGGGGGATTTTGCAGTGGTAAAGACCATTACTATGTATCATATATTTATGGACTTTCGCGGCGGCAATATACCTTGATCTGATATAATTTTTTATAAACACTTTTTTTTATGTTACATTTTATTACGTCAATCAAATACAAAAGTACCTTTTAAACGTTGACTGGGGACTGAAACTAAGTCAAATATTGTGACAATTGCGCTCACGGCGGAGATCAGCTGGGTGAAGCCTCTTCAGACGTCTTGACAATTATGTTTAATCAGTTCAGAAGAAAAGGGATTTTTGTGAGAGATCAACCGATCGTTGTGCTACTAGTGTGTATGTTGATTTCCTCCCAAACTGAAGGCATCTGAAGATCAATGTGTAAAGTGCTATTCTTTACGAACCATTTAAGAAAAAAAATGTTAACAAATACTATAAGAAACCCATTATTATTTTTTTGAGCAAATAGTTAATTCTTAATATTGTATTAAAAATATACTACAATATATATTAATAGTTTGAATTGATTATTAAATGTTATTTTTTTAATACAAAAAATTTAATTAAGTATTAAATCCCTAATTAATTTTTATAGGGTATTCAGACAGGAGCTACATCATGATTTTTAACTGAAACTTCGATAACTGTGCAGATAGTATTTGCACAGTTTAGAACAGCTGTTTTTTGTTTTGGTTGTACATACAAACGGAACGTTGTGGCTAATTGTGAGAAATTAAAATTGAAATTGTGGGAAAAATACTTCATTAAGATCAATTCGTAGTATATGCATATAATTCTTGCAGCTTCCTAACCATTCCGTTACAGCAGTTTAACCTCCGTTCTAAGCTAACTGAGGATAGACGGTCGTAAAATTGTACAACAATTTCATCATTTTCCTTGTTCTTGTTGTTGAATTAGACCACGGTCTATGCCGCATCAGAGCTAAACGGCGCAAATTCTCTCTGAAAACAGCATCAATCTAATAAATTATTTCAATTTAGTTTGTTTCCGTACAGCAATTTGCATTCGTTTTCCATATCTTTGCTTGTCCGCAGTCAGCGACACGTCTATTCACAATGACGATTTCATCATAATGAGATGATTTCGGCATCCATACATCTACTTATTCTTCAAATACAAAAACGAAGAAGAAGAGATTGGAAGAAAATCAAAACGTTTTGATTTTGATCCAATGCAAAATCAGTGTCATCCACACGTCACACCCCTTCCGCTCCTTTAAAAAGAGCAAAATTTAAATGATTGATTTTGCATTAGATCAAATATTGGATCAACATCTTATATTTTTTAAATGACTTTAAGGACGCCATACCGAATCCCAAGCATGAAAAGATCAATTAGCCGGATTATAACTCAAAGCATATATCGCGTAAAACTCGGAATTAGCTCTCAGAATCACCATTTCAGTTGGAGGTGTGGATGCCCTAAAGTCCATATCTCAATCCGAGCGAAAATCTGTGGCTATTAGAGAAAATTCATAGTTCACCCACTATGGAAGATTTTCTTTGAGATAGGGTAGCACAAATGGAATAATATTTCCAGTGTCCATGTTCACAAATTCGTAGAAAATATGCTTGAGAATGTTTATTGATTAAGGAGCGCAAGCACTATAAAAATGTTTTGTAACCCACCGCTTGTGCTTTCAAATACTGTCTCACATGTTCTCTTTCACAACAAAACAAATACTGCGGTACGAAATGTTTTGATTTGAGAATGAATACTGTATGAATAAGCAATAGAACTTTCAAGCATTAGAACTATTGAACAAAACTGAAGTACATTGGTTGGTATAATTATTTTGTGAAAATCTATTTGTGACTATCGGACATTGTTTTGCTAAGTTGTTAAATAACGGTACGAAAATGATACTCAGAAGAAAGGTCGTATTTACAGATACGAGTATATGCGTGCCAAATATTTTGTCGTTTGCCTTTTGTATTCTCTTTCTGCTGATAAGAATGCATACAGACAACGAATTTTTGCATGGCATAAGTATTTTGACGGAATCTTTATGTAAATGTGTTTACACTTTTGAGCACGTGAAAACCAAATAACTTAAAAACCGTGGGTAAAACGGCTGAGTTGAGTTTGGTTATCTTCAATGGTAGCAAATTTGAACGCTGGAACGGCAATAAAATGAGCAAATGAGTTTAATGTGGCGCGTCAAACTGTGTCAAATTAATAAGTTTAAAAAGCATAATGACATAAGAAACATAACGAGATCAGGTGCTAAACGCAAAAGAACGCCCACAGAAGACTGAGTCCTTCTACGGGAACTTAAAAAAACAATTTTTTATTTTTTTTTTTACGTGCCGTACAAATCAAAGGCAAACAAGCTCAAAAGACTGGCCTTCTGCACAAGCCAAAGGAGTTCTGGAGAAGCGTTCTACGGACAGATGAAAGCTCTTTTTAGTATAACTCATCAAAAAACACATTTTTTGTAAGATTGCCAAAGGTACAAACGCAAAAAAGACTGCCCGTTTGTCAAAAAGTGAGCCATGTTGGAGGCTCTGTAATGTTCTGGGGATGTATTGTGTATAATGGGCTGAGTGCCTTGGTTCTTATCACTGGCTCGATTAACCAAGCTCAATATTTGAGTACCCTAAATGAAAATGCCTTTCCTTCCGGAGATAGGCATATTGGGGAATAATTTATTCTGCAACAGCATAATGCCCCATTATACAATGCCCGGTTGATAACTAACTTTTTAAAGGAAGTTGATGTTACCACTTTGGACTGGTCACCTCAAAGTCCAGACTTAAATATTATAGAAAAAAATAAAACGAGAGAGGAGACAATTTCTGAGGTCACTTTCCTTTGGAATGAGAGATTTGTTAAGTTTAAACCCTTTTTATTATTGCATACTTGTCACAATACTTATGCGAACACATGAAATTACTAATTAATTTATTTAATCTTTTTAAGTTTCTACGACAAATTATTTGTTATTTTTAAGTTTGTATTATATTGGGTATGTGTAAAAGCCATGTCGGTTTTTTTCTAAAGATAGCTTTAGTATTAATTTTAAATGATTGCTGACCAAAAATATGGGTAATATAGGTGTTATTTGAAAGGTTTCAATCTAAACTACTATCGATAACAAATTGATCGATATTCGATAACATTTGATAAAGTTACAGCTTATTAAACAGGGAAAGTAAAAGTGAGCAATTTTGGCTTTCTTACTTCAAAAAAAGGAAAAACGCAACCTAGAAAAAGGGTATGACGTACACGGGCTAGACATTGGAGGCTAAAGTTGACCAAATTAAAACAATGATTGATGAAAACCGCCATTATTCAATACGAGAGATTGCAAAAAGGCTCAAGGCATAACGTATACGCAAACAAGCTAGATATTTGAGTTCCGCATGAGTTGAAAGAAATTCACCCCACAAAGCGTATCAATATTTGCGATTCCTTATTCGTTTTTGAAGCGAATCATAAACGGCGATGAAAAATGGGTTGTTTACAATAACGTCAAGCGAAAACTGTCATGGAGCAAAAAAGATGAACCACCTCTAACCATATTAAAGAACGATATTTATCAGAGGAAAGTGATGCTGCCCGATTGGTGGAATTGGAGAGGTATCGTTCTCTTTGAGTTGCTGCCACGGAATCAAATTATTAATTCGGATATGAACTATCATCAGCTATCAAAATTGGACAAATAAATCAAAAAGAAGCACACCAGACTAGCTAATCGGAAAGGTGGCATCTTTCACCATGACAACGCTCGACCACATGCATCTTTGACCACTAGCAAAAATGAATGGAGCTGAATTGGGAAATGATGGCACATCCACCATATAGCCCCGACCTTGCACTATCAAATTACCATTTGTTTCACTCTCTTCAAAACGCTTTGAATGGTAAAAGATTCGATTTTGATGAGGTTCTTAAAAACCACTTGATCCAGTTTTTACCCATAAGGATCAAAAGTTCTACGAGGAAAAAATAATAAGACTTACCGAAAAATGTCCAATAGTGGTCAAACAAAATGACCAATAAATATTAGATTAATGTTTGATCCTCATATAATAAACCAATTTTGATTTTTTTTTTATATTATTTATTAGGAACATTACACCACTTAAAGTTATAAAATATTGTTGTAAGGACTATAAACAGTTACAGAAATTGATTTGAAATCAGTTTAGGAAACGGAAAATTTTATTTAATTGAGAGTTGGTAAGTCGTTTGGATGAAGCTTTTTCAGCCGCCTTTGAATCACCGTCCTGGTTAGTAACTCTGTCAGAGGATTTGGGTGGGAGAGAAGTCTATCATTGTATCGGCTACTATGAAAGTTTATTTCCTGTAAAACTGTAGGCATGCTGAGATCGTTGTGAAGGGTCGTATTCCTGACTAACCATGGGGCATCAGTGATTGTCCTGAGGGCCTTATTTTGAAGGACCTGTATTTTCCTACGATTTGATGGGCGTGATGTACCCCATAGCTGAATACCATATTTCCACGAAGGGGCAACAATCTGCTTGTAAATTAAAAGCTTGTTTTCTAAACTAAGTTTGCTTCTTTTGCAGAGAAGAAAGTTCAACCTTTTCATTTTATGGGAACAGGATCGAGCAATGGTGGTAATATAATATTTCCATGTTAAGCGTTTATCAAGGTGAAAACCCAAGTATTTCACAACTGTGGAATCGCCAGGCCACCAAACGTAACAGGAGGTATGTCACCTCTCCTGAGGGTAAACGAATACAATTGTGATTTACATGAGTTCACCTTGATATTCCACCTTGTAAACCAAGCTTCCAATCCATTCACATATGACTGTAGGCTAGAGACAGCTACTGTTGGTGATTTGTCAGAACAGAGAACCGCAGTGTCATCCGCGTATGTGGCTTAAGATCATGGAATTGGAATTGTTAAATTCAAAAATGCACGATTTTTATTTCGTCAAAATACTTATGCCAACCAGGGAAGAACCATACTTCAATATGATGATGACCGTTTCTTTTTGTAAGAGCAAAGTTAACAACAACAATATGTAAATAACCAGCTTGTGTGTTGTACATAAACATTTTAGAAAAATGTTTACAACAACAACATGCATACGAATACACATAATATTGCACTGACACTATGATACAATTTTATACATCAGTTTCATCGGGTATAGAGCGCTTTAAATTACAAAATGTTCTCATGCAGTCGATATGCTTGGTGTCATTTTACCGTTACTTTACTCAGTGCTTGTTCTGTTTTGATATTTTTCTTCAGACCAGAACTCAAGCACTATACCGAAATCTTTTCAAAGGGTGCAGTGTTTGTTTTGATGTAAAAGCTTTAAATAGAACATTCTGATTCGCTGTCATTGCTTCACTGAAATTCAGTGTTTGGAACTATCATACTTTGCAGTTGTTCAGCGCGGTGAATAGAACCTTTTGGGCTGGATTCACACCGAAGCGATCAAAACATTTTTTGTTTTCGGTGGAAACGTAGATGCATTGTTTCTTATAAGAGCGTGCACACCAATGGGAAATGAACAGGACACAATGTTATTGTTCGCGTTGTTTAATGACTGGTTGGGGCCGATATACATCATTGCATACGGTCAACACACATCGAATCGAACGTGTACATAGGTGACATGTGTGTTGTTTTGGTTTAGTGAAGAAGTGTTTTTTGTGAGCTCCGTCCAAATCGTGGAAACGACCATATTATGAGTGGTGTGAGTTTTTGAAAGTGCCAGAAAGTGTAATTTTTACCTGATGGAGTCTAGTACGCATGGCGTCTGTGTGATTGGCTTTAGGCAGTGATGTTGATCTGTGTTTTCTTCAAATTTGGGTGAAATTATTGTTAAATTTAATTTTCACTCAAATGTGCGACTGAGATAACAACAGATCGCAGGATAGTAGTGGAACTTTTTCTCGAGTAATCTAAATATCATTTCTCTGAAAAAGGGCCTCATACACGATGAATATGTGCGTAGTACATCAACTTCATTAAATCACACAAATCACACATACCCATATACACACACACCAACCACGAGAATGGCAGCCGCCCTTTTTCCAAAATCCAGGAGCGTCTGTTCCCATATTGGACGGCTTCTTGGTCTGCGTCTGATAGGTCGGCAGTAATATAAACCTGGCAGTAGGCCTAAAACGCGGAGATGACGCAGTTCAGTAAGCTGAGTTTCCCCGGGCGAGCTTCAGTCCATCCGCGTATTCCGAGACTGGTAAAGCGTAGGTCAGGCCTCAGGGAACTGGGGTAGGGACTGTGTCCCAAGGGTATACCCGTTCCTGACTATTACGGCCCGCCCCCCTGCACACGATGCGCTGGCAAACCGAATCAAGAAATGTCGAATTTTTCCGGGAAGAATACCACTACGGCAATGGCCAACTTGGTTGCCGCAGCGGACAAAGCTACAAGTTTATCTAGAGATTTGGCCTTCAGGCGGAGCAGCAAGATGTGCCACTCGCCTCCAAGAAAGGCCGAAGATCCACAAACAATCCCGTGGGAGGTTTCCTGCGCAGATAAAGTGCCCTCTCCTTTCAAAGTAGAATCAGAAATTGTGCCAGATGTGGTAATCACAAATGCCGCAGTAGAGAATACGCCGTCGGCACAAGCGAATGAGGATGCAGAAGTAAGGGAGAAAGAGGTGGGTGTTGCATTAGGTGAGCCTATTTCAGTTTCTGCTAGGTCGTCTAAGTCGAAATCACCTCAGCCAAGAAAGACGACGGTGGATAACAGTAGGCAAGCGGACGAAGATTGTCCGGAGGAGCCGCATACATCAAGCGCAATGAGGAAATTGGAGCAGCTTGCTGTGATGATGGAGAAGCAGCGGCACGGTAACAACGAGATGAGAGAGCTATTAGCTATGGCAATAAATCATAACAGAGACGAGGTTAACAAAAAGTTGCCTCCTGTCCGGCTAGCAGTGAGCGTCGCCATGGTCGGTGTACAGACAGATGGGAGAGCACAGGTGAAGCGCGCGGTTAACGTAAATATAGCAAAGGAGGATGCATCATCTGTAAAGATATCAGGTATACATAACAATCCTGATAGCGGCACGTGTGCATTGAGGGTTGCAGATGAAAACCCTAAGCCAAAGGAAAATAAATGGCAAGTATCTGAGCATCGGAAGAAGTGGAAGTAGAAGACGGAAACGCAGCGATCATTCTCTGAAAGTAAGGGTGGGGCACCTTCAGAGCCACCACCTAAAAAACTTGAGTAAGGTCTCGCCGAACACGGCCCGATGATCTATTCATTACTAAAGCGTCGGAGTTATCCTATTCAGACATCCTAATTACGATAAAAAGGAAACCTGAGCTCCAGAAAGTTGGTGACACATTAGCAGGATACGCAGAACGGCCAAGGAAGAAATTCTTCTCCAACTTTCTAAGAAGGGTAGCGCACAGACAGAAGCCCTACAAGAGGAGATTAAGGAAGTCCTCAAGAGCTGTGCAACGGTGAAATCGCTTTCCCAGCTTGTAGTTATAGAATGTCGTGATCTGGATGAAGTAACAGAGGAAGAAGAATTGAGAGCAGCCATTACCAGGCAATTTCCTGCAATCAAGCCCAGCAGTATTGCCATTAAAGCAATGAGAAACTCTGCTTAAGGTGGGATCGTTGAAGGTGGGTTGGGCTCGTTGCCATCTGAGACAACATATAAGTCCCACAAGGTGCTTCAAGTGCTTGGAGTATGGCCGCATTGCGAGAGGATGCAAGAATAGTGTGGACCGCTCAAAATTATGCCTGAGATGCGGAGCTGAAGGACATGTTACAAAGACATGTCGGGAAAATCCCACGTGTCTTATTTGCCCTGAACAGCCATATACTGGAAGGCTGATGTACTACTGGTTAGTTAGTTCCATAGGCCGAAGGAAGACTTAAATGTGTGGACGCAGGATGCTAGTGGCAAAGCGGCTATCTGGTTATAAGGCAATGCTTCCTTTGAGCATAGAGACCCCTGCTCGTATGATGGTTTCACCTTTCCCAAAATACGTGGTATCCATTTTTGCAGCTGCTACACATCGCCAAACGTCAGTCATGATTCATTTGATGACTTCCTGGATAGACTGGTTAGTGCTGCGAGGCATAATCGCCAGTGACTTTAACGCTTGGTCGGTGGAATGGGGTTGTACTAGCATCAATAGGCGCGGAAGGGCTGTTTTGGAAGCATTTGCATCGCTGGATATGGTTCTACTTAATAGGGACAACTCAATCACGTTTGAAAACGGGAGAGGCAGTTCGCCTATAGATCTAACCTTCTGTAGCACATCGATTGCCAGTGCTATAAAATGGGAGGTTACAGATGTCTACACCCATAGTGATCAACTTGCGATACAAAACAGAATTTCCCCTCAGGCAAGGTTTACTATATCAAGATTGAGATTGAGGAAGCGGGCTCTGGGTATCGCTTGGAAAACTTGGAAGCTGGATAAGAAAACTCTGGACTTGTTTATCTCCGAGCTTGAAGTAGCGCCTGGTAATACGAGTCAGAAATCCGGGTAACTTATCCTTGGCACAGCGCTTAGAAAATTGTAATACGCAAGTTCAATGGCCTCAAGGCGTCAGTCCATTCTTCCGCCTCGCTAATGGAAAAAATGGTAACCGCCCTCTTCCCACCACTAGGATTGTTGAAGTTACTTCGACCACTAGAGGTTGCAGATGAGAATGTGCCCACTATCACCACTCTTGAGCTAGAAGCGGCTTTGAGTATGGTGAAGGTAGACAAATCGCCTGGGATGGATGGCATCCCTAATGTCATCCTTAAGAGATCCATTGGAGCGTAACCTCATTGCGAGGTTTTCTCAAGGTGTATGAGAGAAGGACTCTTCCCCAAATACTGGAAGAAGCAACGGCTGGTTCTCATCTCGAAAGGAAACCTGCCCCCAGAGCTACCATCTTCGTATAGGCCCCTGTGTCTCCTGAGTACCACTGGGAAAATCTTTGAATGGATTATTTGCGCCAGATTGCAGCAGTACACGGAGTCGTCTGGCTGAAAAGCAATTTGGCTTCAGGCCGAGAAGGGGTACCGTAGGAGCAATCCAAAAGGTCTGCGGCATTGCAAGGGAGGCCTTAAATGGCACTAGATGGCTTGGCGGTGACAAGAAGTATTGCGCAGTGCTCACACTGGACGTAAAAAATGCCTTCAACTCTGTAGATTGAAGCTGCATCATAAACGCTATAAGCATTTTGGACATACCGTGTTACCTAATCCGTATAGTAGTGTCCTATTTCAGAGAGAGAATCCTGGTCTGTGACTCGGAAGAAGGCACTAGGACATTTGACATTACTGGAGGTGTCCCACTAGGTTCGGTACTAGGTCCACTTCTGTGGAATGTCATATATGATGGCATTCTGAGGATTTGTAAACCTGATGGGGTGGAGATTGTCGGATATGCGGATGACATTGCTATTGTCGTGGTAGCAAAGACTCTGAGTGAGGTCACATCCGAAATAGAGAGGACAGTAACAGCGTCGAGGAGATGGCTAACGCAGAATCACCTTGGTCTGGGGGAGCATAAGATCGAGTTGGTTCTTATGAGCTCCAGAAAAAAGGTGGAAACACTCTCGGTGAGAATTGGAAGCCATTCTATTGAGTCGAGGCCTTGCATCAAATATCTGGGTGTACTCTTGGACCATCGACTATGTTTCAAATGGCACTTAAACGAGTCAGCCAAAAAAGCAGCTGCCATCACACAAGAACTGACCAGGATTCTCCCAAACCTAGGGGGACCCAGACAACATTCTCGGGTGCTCTCAGGTTCGGTGAGTAAATCCATACTACTTTATGCGGCTCCAATCTGGGCCGGGGCGCTTGCAACCAAGTCATACCTTCGTGGTATAAGGAGTGCTCACAGGGTTGCTAACCTCAGGATCTGTAGGGCGTATCACAGAGTGGCAGACGATGCAGCGGGTGTACTTGCAGGTAGACTGCCAATCGATCTGGAAGCCCTGGCTGCCAGGGACAAGTACATCGCACTTGCATCCTCTGAGGTAGCAGACATGGAGGAGATTTAGTCCAGATACCTGAACATTTGGCAGCACAGGTGGAGTAGGGCAGAGCCGCGGAGGATACACCAAGCGTCGAGTTTGAATTTACTCAATTCGCATGGCTGTTTCAGGCGGTATCTCCACAGGTTTGGGCACGCTGCGGATCCGTTCTGTGGTCTGTGCAGAGATGTCGTGGAGGATCTGGAGCATCTTCTTCATGAGTGCCCCCGTTTCGAAGCGGAGCGACGAAGAGTGTGTGCGTGCCTTGGAAGTCCTTGCAGCTCACATGATATTATAAGGCGCATGGTAACATCTGTGGATGTCTGGGCATACTTCTCTTCTGAAATTGCCAACACTATGAGGGGTGATCGAATGTACGAGCGAACGAGCCTGCTTAATTTTAAGCTTATTATCCCTCCCTACGAAGGTGATTGAAAGGGGCTTGAGGCGATAGGGGGTTTTTTAGTCGGTAGGCTAAGGAATCCAATATAACTTGTGGCACGGGTCATAGGTATCTTTGGAAGATTTTTACCTCCTTGTTTCGCACAAAAAAAAAAAAAAGAATGGCAGGGGTAACATGAAATGTTACACACTCTAACGAAATTCTCTTGGAAGGGCGAGTGAAAGCTGCTCTTTAAGCATACTCAAATCCAAGAGCGTCCCACGTTGTGCGTCTTTTTGGTCTGCGTGAGGCGGCAGGCATGGCAGGGATCAGAAGCCAGCCACTTCGGGTCCTGGTCTGGGATTGTGCATTGGACGCAGTTCAGTAGACTGCGTTGCCCCGGGCGAGTGCCAGTCCATCCATGATCTTCCAGGACTGGCTAAGCGTAGGTCAAGCCTCAGGTAACTGGCGGTTGTGTCCCAAGGGTATAACCGTTCCTGACTAAAAAGACACACACGATGCTAACAAAAATCAGTATGCAAAATCTTTTGGAAACTAATACTACTACGGGAACGGCCAACTTGGTTGCTGTACTTGATAAGGCTACAAGTTCTGACCCAGTAAGAGACAAGGCGTTTTGGAGAAGTAACAAGAGGTGTCGTTCTCCACCACAATAGAACATCATGACAGCACGTTCACTGACAACCTTAGCCGGAACTAACAAACCAGGTGACAGCTATAGTTCCTTTCGCAAGCTATGCGAGAATATAAGGATCTTAGTGGATATGCTTGAGGAAAAAGGTGCGGATGGAAAGCCAAGGTGTTCCATAAGCCAGACTATGAGAGATACGATTGATAGAATTAGAGCCTTATTTGAGCTCTCGGCTATCGATTAGAAGGATGACGAGGCAAAGAGGGTTATTCGGACGAATAACTCCTCACAGTCGTCACCTTGGGTGAATGCTCTGGTTAACAGTAAAAGTAAGATAGGTCCTGAGGGGCAGTTGGAAACACACCCCACTTACAGGCACACAACATCATCAGCGAAGAAAATTTAGAGGGTCCCAATGTGGCGAACAAACCAGCGACGGCTGCTGATGTAACTATGACTAATCCTGCTAAGCCAACGGGAAAGCCACCAAGCAGAAGGAGATGCAGGAGTGGAAAAAGTGTCGGCTAAGACAGTCTGATGCTCTCATCATCACGGCTGCCGCAGAATCTAGGAGAGAATGTTAAGGCTGTCCGGCGAACGACAAATAATGAGTTACTGCTACAACTCAAAAGGACACAGGAAAGTAACACAGAGCAGTTCCAGTCAGCTATCGAAAATACGCAGGGTACGGAAAAAGTGTTGGCGAAAACTCACACCGTCACGGTTCAATTAAGTGACCTAGATGAGATTACGTCAGCTGTGGAAGTGAGTGACGTCCTTTGCACGCAATGCGACATACGCCGCCCAACTGAGTCATCGGTCCAAAACGTGGGCAAGGAGCGCCGGGGTACGCAGACTGCTTATATCACGCTTCCGGTTGCTGATGCTACAAAAGTGCTGGGAACACAGCGTATTCGTATCGGATGGGTCTCCTGCAGAGTGCGTGATTGCACCACACCAACAAGATGCTATAGGTATTGGGCGTACAATAATGGAGCACAAAGCATTAAAGAAATAGTGGATCGCAGTTACCTGTGCAGGAGATGCGGTGAGAAAGGTCATCAAGCAGCGTAGTGCAAAAATGAGCCCAAGTGTTCGCTGTGCAGTGGAAACCACGTGGCCAGCATTGCTCGTTGTCCAGAACACCAGCAGGCACTTAAAACCAAGAAGACACGAGGGCGATGAAAATCGCCCAACTTAATCCTAATCACTGCGCTGCAGCTTAAGACTTGATGCATCAGACGGTCTTCGAGCAACAATTTAATCTCGTACTGATTTCACATGGGTTAAGGTAAATAAAATATACCTCTTTTCATGCTACGCGCCGCCAAGCATGGAGCTCAACCAGTTTGAACAGCTCATAACGGAGTTAGTAGCTGAAGCGAGACAAGGACTCCGACCATCATTGTAGGAGATTTCAATACCTGGTCTACAGTATGAGGTAGCAGGTGCACAAATCAACGTAGCAGAGTGATGGTGGACAGCATGGCCACACTCAACATTGAGCTTTTAAATGATAGACAGTTTACCTTTGAGGCTGGTGAAACGCGATCAGCTATTGACTTGACCACCGTGCTATCGTAATTGAGATTACATCGCACTGGAGATACAGAACACTGTAATCCTCCTTCCAGATTAAAGGATGGAGAAACCATGTTTTTAACGAGGACATATTTTTACAAATATAGCAAGATGGGTTCTACCATCACCGATAGGGCAAACGACATGGCAGAAAGCGTTATAAGGCGTATTCTTTAGCCTCTGATGCCTCAATGCCTAGGAAGTCGCAGATTCCACATCGTAACGCAGCTTTTTGGTAGAATAATGAGATTGCTGAACTAAGGAGATGCAGTAAGCTCGCAGAAAGGCTAAATTTCCCCAAACTGGGAGCAACTACGAGAAAATTACAAAACTCTAAGGCAGCTCCTGTCGAAGGCAATAAGGTCGAGCAAAGAAATATGCTTTAAACCAGAGTACAAAAATATTCACGTGCGAACGCTCATTACCGCTCAGTTTCAAATTTCATAAATGAAAATTTTTTGTTTTTGCTCGCGTTCATATATGAACGCTTTGATAAATGCGTTCTTGCTCTTGCTCGCTAGGAAGGGCTTGCATTCATTTTGCTATTTGTTCGTGCATTTAGTGCACTTTCCATAATATTAACGAAGTTGCGCTCAAGAATGTTAAAAAAATCGCTGTCCAATGTTCTCATTACGAAATTGAATTATGACCTGTTAGATTCTTCAGAATTAACATTGAGTTAAAAAAATGTTTTGTTTTTTTTTATTATATTACAAACACACGACGTGCTTTTATTATTTTTGTTACGTTTGAATAAATATATGAAACTCATTATTATACCCTTTAAATTGGTCAAAAACAAATCGTTGTATTCAATCGTTGGTTGATGCTTCTCACTATACATGCAAATATGCTAATCGTTAAATTCGTTAATTCATTAAAGAGCACTTCATTTATGAACAAGATCGAAATCGCTCTCGCACGCGTAAGAGGAAAAATGTACTCTGCATGCTATGCCGAGGGCACTTTCTCAACCATTTGGAAAAAACAGATACTAGTCTTGCTACTTAAGCCCAACAAGCAACCAGACTATTCTTCTACACACCGGCCACTTTTCATGCTTGACTCACTGGGCAAGATACTGGAAAGTATTATAGGGAGTCGCCTTCAGGCTATTTAGGAAAGAACAAACGCTATGTCTGTTGCACAGTTTTGATTTCGCATGGAACCAGATGGAAAGGAGGTGATAAAGAGTATTGTGCCGTAGTGACTCTGGATGTTAAAAATGCCTTTAATATGGCAAGTTGGCTGTGTATCATGCTAGCACTCAGCAGGCTTGTACGCCAAGTTACTTGGTGCAGATAATCGCAAATTACTTCGCGGATCGAGTGCTTCACTACAACACCGATGGCGGCCTTAAGCAGTACAGGATAACATGTTGTGTTCAACAAGGGTCGGTCCTAGGTGCCACTTTGTGGAACATTATGTAAGATGGAGTTCTCAGGAGGAGCCTTCCCCCAGGTGCGACCTTGATTGGATACGGTGATGATATTACCCTGGGGGGGCAAACCAAGTGAGCAAGTGCATGCTCTGTGCTTCGAATTTAAAGCCAGGCTCATATGGAGTTGGCAGACGACAAATCTGAAGCGGTTTTCCTGACCACTCGGAAAGTACGCGAGACATAGAAACCACAATTTCTCAACCATCCATCAATAACCCGTGGTGCAAATGGACGCGACACTAAATTTCAAGGAGAGCCTTGCCAGTTTAAGTGGAAAAACGGCTAAGGTGAACGGAACCCTATCACGATTTATGGCGGAAAACGAAACACGAAAGCTGCTAACAAGGGTTGTTGCTTCCATCGTCCTTTATGCGGCACCAGTATGGGCAGACGCAACACTGAAGGGCACATACATGACAGGTATTCGGTCAATCCACTGGCTAAGTGCTCTGCGTGTTGCAAGCGGTTTCCGATCAGTGACAGATGTCGCTATCGAGGTGATAGAATCCATATCTCCCATTGACAATCACACAATCACACTTACCCAAATACGCAACATGATAGGACTTGAATGCACGTCGGACGCATCCTGCAGAGGAAATTAACCAGTTTGAACGGTTCGTAACGGTGTTAGTTACGAAAGCTAACACAAGGGTGACTTTAATGCTTGGTCTACTATGTGGGGTAGTAGATGGACAAACCAGCGGGGCAAAATCCTCATGGAATGCCTAGTTACGCTGAATATGAAACTCTTCAATGATGGACACTCCACATTCGAAGCTGGTGGAAAAAGTTTGGCCTTCGATCTTACATTCGTGCATAGCTCAATTGCTCCTCAAACGGAATGGAATATCGGCAACTTTTACATGAACAGCTATCATCGAGCAATAGTCGTCGTCATGGCGTCATAGCCGAAAAGAAAGCAGTTATCCCTAGTGAAAAATAAAGGCTGGAGGGATCAAGTATTTGATAAGGACTGTTTCCTACAAATATGGGAAGATGGTGCAACTGTCACCGATGGAGCAAATGGCAAGGCTGAGAGCATTACAGAGCGTATCTATTCAGCATGTAATGCCTCGATGCCAAGGAAAACACGGATGCTATTGCGAAATGCTGCTTACTGGTGGTACTGATTTCAGGAGGCGCAGTAACCAAGATCGCAGAAAGGTGATTGCCCTGAAGGTTGCAATGAAAGCGGATCCGGAAGATATGGAAAAGACAGAAGCTTGTCTTGTTGCTGAAACCTAAGAAGTAGCCAAACCTTCCATCCGCGTATAGACCGCTTTGCATGCTCGACACCATGTGCAAGTTACTAGAAAATATCATCATCAATCGCCTGCAGGACACAATGGAGTCACTGAACGCCTTATTTGATACACAGTATGGATTCCGCCGTGGTAGATCGACGGTTGATGTGATCCAAGCTGTAACAAATATTGCGCGTAGGGCAACAAGTGGCACTAGGTGGAAAGGCGGAAAGAATATTGTGCCTTAGACATCAAGAATGCCTTCATACAAGCTCTAGCCAGTATTGATAGTCCGAGATACATAATGCGGATAATATCCAATTATTTCGTAGACAGAGTTTTGCTGTACAAGACTGACGACGGCGTGAAACAATATGGAGTCACGTGAGGTGTTCCACAGGGCTCGGTCGTGGGAAAGACTATAGAACAAGTACAAGTCCAGCGCAGTATAGCTACAGCAAAAGTCAGGTCCTGGCTTAACCAAGCACACTTGGAGTTGGCAGCTGAAAAGTCGGAAGCGGATCTCCTGTCTACACGGAAAGTGCGAGAGGTCTTCGCGTTTCGAGTAGGCGATATTTACAAAACTTCCCAGCCTTTTATTAAATATTTGTGAGTGTTAATTGATGCTAGGCACTAGAGCCTTATTCCGCATAATGACAAACAAAGGCGGTCCATGAGCGAACAAACGAAATCTATTAGCCAGGGTAATCACCTCTATCATACACTACGCGGCGCCAGTATGGGCTGACGCAACACTAAAGAGCTCGTATATGGCAGGTATGCGCTAGACGTACCGACTAAGCGACTAAGGTGTCGGACGTGGCGATAGAGGTAATAGCGTCCATGTCACAGATTCACATAATGGCACGTGAATTACAACGAACACACAACACAGGTGCTGGAGCATCTTAAGAAGAAAAGCGTCAACGAAGCATCCGGGAATGGCAAAGAAGGTGGGAAGCATCAGAGAAAGGGCGCCGGACTTTCTCCCTAATTCCCAGACAGTATGTGTGGATAACACGGAACCACGGTGACGTAGATTTCTACGTGATACAGATGCTAAGCGGACACGGATGCTTTAAATACACCTGCACCGTTTTAAGCATGAGGAGGATCCCTTCCGTCCTGTCTGCGTTGGCATCGCCGAATATATCCAGCACGTTCATTTCTGTTGCACCCGATTTACAGTGGAGAGAGCACGGATAGAAGAGTGTTTCGGCCAACCCCCAACAATAGAAAATCTGGTGAAACACATGCGCTAATCTCCAGAGAAGTGACAAGCAGTAAAAACTGCAATGTTTGCCATTATGAGTACCCTCTGCTCACTGGAACGCGACTGAGCAGCTGAACGACAGCGTGAGCAAAGTGACCGTTTGGCACACGGCGTCATGCACTGATCCATATTTTGTTGACGTGTAAGCAAGTCCTACTGACAAACAGCACAATAGGAGACCCACAAAATATGGGACAGACAGACTTTGAGCAGAGATGCTCCCCTTCCCTTCTGGCGAAATATTTAAAAACAGTTCCGGGGGGACAGTAAGACATAGGGCGGTAGGTTTTAGCGAGGTTAAAGTCCCGCACTCGATTGTAAACCGGACTAGCTAGCATCGAAGCTTTTCTGCCGATTAAAAAAAAATAAATAAAAATTGAAATGTTGTTGATTGGCTTTAACCTGGCGAAGTCCAACACTATTCTTGTGGTTACATCCCAAGTAGCTCCCAGCCTCCACGTGGCGCGTCTGGACGATGACCAAGCTGACATCCGTTAGTTGGTTAGTTGATGCGAAAAGGCGGAAAAAAATCCAGGCGCGACGGTTCCCAGAATGGGCGGCTTCCTGGTCAGCATTTGTCCCCATAACAGGGGCCTCTGTACTAGACCTGGCTGAGGGTAAACGGCTATGGGTTTTTCAGACAGAAAAACAAATATGGAAATACGAAAGATTGCAACTATTAGGATGCAAGGTGTCAGAAGCCTAGTACCGGCGGCTATGGTGGTTGAGAAAGCGGGCCCCCAGTCGTCGAGATCCTATTACCGCAGGATAATACAGGAGTGGGCAACTTGGCTCTTGTACCATCAAATGCAGGCAACAGGACAAACGGCGGTACCGCCAACCGTTGATGACGGGAATATGCAGGAAGCAAACGGGCCTTCCAGTCTACTTCTTCTTAGTCCTCAATCCAAAACGCGAAACCATCAAAAAGCTCGGCTGTAAGATAGGGAAGTTGGTTGCAATGTTGGACAATGGCAAAAGAAGATCGAACCATCAGTCTATGAGAGATACAATTGATTGCATTAGCCGAATGTATCTCTTGACAGTACAGGAGATATCCGATGATGGCGAAACTGCTCCAGGGGATAGTACAAGGGAGAATCTTCTGCTGGAGCTAAAGACTAAAGGCGTGGAAACAGAAGAGCTGGGGGCAATGGTCAGTGGCACCCTAGGGCAAGATGCGGCAGTCACATCTCTGAGCCAAAAAACGATAATAGAGGTCAGGGACATCGACGAAGTTACCACTAAGGACGAGATACGTGACGGTATAGTGAAGCGGTTCAAAGAAGCTGAGGTTCAGAGTTTGGACGTCACTAGTCTGAGACGGTCGTATGCTGGCACAGTTTCTGCAATAATCTCTTTGCAGATAAAAGCTGTCAATATTCTCCTCAAGGCCGGTAAAGTAAAGTTTGGATGGATTACCTGCCGCATTATAGCATATGTGACATTGAAGAAATGCTTCAAGTGCTTGGGTACGGCCATTTATCTCGGTCATGCAAGAATGAGGATAGGTCGAAATGCTGCATAAGGTGTGGCATGGTAGAAAAAATTACCAAGAACTGCAGCAGTTACCCGAGATGCATGATGTGTGTGAAGAAACATCCGACGATGACAAATCATGTGGCTGGATGCAAAACCTGCCCGGTATTTAAAGAGGCTTTGAAAACCTGAAAGATATGAAGATACTTCAAATCAATCTGAATCATTGTCAAGCAGCGCAGGAACTCTTGCAAGAAACTATAGTGGGGGAGAAGGCAGACGTAGTTCTGGTAAGTGAGCATTACACGAAGCGCAATGATTCAGTTTGGCTGGAAGATATCAAAGGTGTTACTGCAATATGGGCGAGTGGTTCATATGCATTCGAAGATGGTGGAACTCGTGCTGCTAAATTTGTTCGCACAAGAATCGGCATGACAACTTTAGATTTCGAGCACTTTCTCCATGAATTAGTGATGGATTTCTGTTTTCCTGATTTCTATAAAAGTAGTAGAGTTTAGCAACAATATAACTGGGCCTAGGTGGAAAGACTCATTTTTTTTTACAAAATAAGTAAAATTAATAAAAAGACAAAGTTGCAATCTAAAAGAATGTGTAATTGGATATTTAAAATAAACAATAATAAAAAGAATCAAAGTTGCACAACCATAAGCAACGTTAGCGTCGGCTTCGCTTCCGTCACTTATGCTTGGTCAGCATAAATAGCTTAAGAACGGCACTTGCATGTGTCAAGAATAAAATAAAAGACGAAGAAAAATATTTCAAATTTTAATTTTTTAAACGAAACTCAAGGAATAAACGCAAAAATCAATTCTCAAGAGATTACTATGGTTTACTTACTTAACTGGCGCAGTCGACGGTGATTTCTTTTGAAAAAGAAATCAAAGGACCTCTACCGCAACTACAAAATTTACAATTACAATTTGCCTTTACAATTTGCGTTTTAACGCAGTATAAAAGAAAGAAACTGAAATCGTTTCTTACTTCTAAAGAAAAAAGGACCTCCTTGTCGTCATTAGGATATTTTGGCAACCTAAAGGTCGCCTAACAAATTGCGTTTTTTTTTTAATAAACGCAGGATAAAATATTATAACCAAAAGGAAAGAGAAGAAATCAAAATGATTTTTTGCAGCTAAACAACAAATCAAAGATTCCTGATGAACCGGTGCATCCGCATTACCCAGAAGCATCAAATGATATCGACAAGCAAACCATACAACTACTGGAACGTTTAGCTTTGGTGGATTTCGACAGTAAAGAAGCTTGATATCATTAAAAAGTAGCATCCAATTTGCTGATAAGATTGCACAAATGGACATAAGCAACGTGAAGCCGCTGTATAACCTAAAGTATTGGGTGTGTGCAAAAGTCATGTTGATTTTTTCTATTAAATTTAAAATTTATTTATAATATGTAGATGGATCGATTATGTATTGGCCGTTTTCTTGGATCATTTTAGCCCATCTTTCGGGAAGTTTCATTATTCCGTCCTCGTAAAACTTCTGATCCTTATTGGCAAAAAACTGTTTCAAGTGGTATTTGATACAATCGAATGTTTCACCACTCAAAGAGTTTTGAAGAGAGAGGAAATAATGGAAATCTGATGGTGCAAGGTCGGTGCCATACTGTGGATGTGCCATCACTTCTCAATTCAGATCCAATAATGTTTGCCGAGTGATCAAAGATGTATGCGGTCGAGCGTTGTCATGGTGAAAATGACACCTTTCCGATTGGCTAGTCCGAGATAATTCTGTTTAATTTTTTTGTCTAATTCGGATAGCTGACGACAGTACATATCCGAATTGAAGGTTTCATTTCGAGGCAGCAGCTCAAAGAGAACGATACCTGCCCAATTCCACCAAACGGACGGCATAACATTCCTCTGGTGAATATCGGCCATTGATGTGGTTAGAGGTGGTTCATCTTTCTTGCTCCATGATCGTTTTCGGTTCACGTTATTGTACACAACCCATTTTTATTACCCGTTATGATTCGCCTTAAAAATAGATCATTTTCGTAACATTTGAGCAATTAATCGGAAGCATTGATCCGCTTCGTGAGGTGAATTTCTTTTAACCCAAGTATCGAGCTTGTGGACGTATCCAAGTTTTTTAATGTGTCTTTCAGCTGTTGTACGTTAAGCATTTCTGCAATCTTTTGTGTTGAATAACGGCGGTTTCATGAAGCATTCCCTTTTCGGAAGTAGAAAAGCAAAATATGCCGAAAATGCTCACATTTACTTTCCATGGTTAATCAGTGGTACTTTTGCAAATGTAATCGAATATCGCTGAATTTCATCAGTGCATCAGTGATTGTCCTGAGGGCCTTATTTTGAAGGACCTGTATTTTCCTACGATTTGATGGGCGTGATGTACCCTATAGCTGAATACCATATTTCTACGAAGGGGCAACTATTTGCTTGTAAATTAAAAGCTTGTTTTCCAAGCTAAGTTTGCTTCTTTTGCAGAGATGCCAGTTCAACCTTTTAATTTTATGGGAGCAGGATCGAGCAATGGTGGTAATATAATATTTCCATGTTAAGCGTTTATCAAGGTGAAAACCCAAGTATTTCACAACTGTGGAATCGCCAGGCCACCAAACGTAACAGGAGGTATGTCACCTCTCCTGAGGGTAAACGAACACAATTGTGATTTACCTGAGTTCACCTTGATATTCCACCTTGTAAACCAAGCTTCCAATCCATTCACATATGACAGTAGGTTAGAGGCTGCTACTGTTGGCGATTTGTCAGAACAGAGAACCGCAGTGTCATCCGCGTATGTGGCTAAGATCATGAAATTAGAAGTTGGTTGTGGTATATCTACCGTATAAATGGTAAATAACACCGGATCTAATACGCTACCTTGAGGAACACCAGCCTGAACAGGTCGGATTGAAGACTTTGCATCTCTGTACTTAACATAAAAGTTTCTGTTAGACAAAAAAGATTCTACAACTTTAAAAAGAACAGATGGTAGGCTGTCCTTTAATTTGTGTAACAGTCCTTGAAGCCAGACACGATCGAACGCTTGTTCAATGTCCAGAAAAGCGCAGACGCAGTATTGCTTAGCCTCAAGTGCAGATAAAATGTGGTGCACGACCCGGTTAACTTGCTCCGGGGTACCATGGTGTTCCCTAAAGCCAAATTGATGGCTTGGAATGGCATTCTGGAGGCCCAATACAACCTGCAATCTACCAAGAAATATTCTTTCGAATATTTTGGAGAAAACAGGCAGCAAGCTTATCGGCCTATAAGACGCGACAAGGGTCTCCGTCTTGCCAGGCTTCAGGATCATTACAATTTCGGCGCATTTCCATTGGGAGAGAAAGTGGCCTAATCGTAACATAGCATTGAACAGTAATACTAGGAACAACACCCCTTTATGCGGAAGGGCTCTAGCCACTCTGCCGTCAATGCCATCGTACCCTGAAGTTTTCTTCAGTTTGATCGCTTTAATTTAGTGATACACCTCAGTTGGCGAAACTGATTTTATTTGACTAGAGGATACATTTGGGTCTTGCAAGCGAGCCATGGTGCAGGTTACATCGACAGAAGCTGCCAGTTGATGGGGTGTGAACCTCTGGGAGAGCTCGTTTGCAAAAGCTGTAGCTTTATCGAAATCTGAACGGCACCAGAGATTATTCGCGTCTTGAAGGGGTGCAGAACGTGGTGGTTGATGTTTGATACACCGTGTAGCTCTCTACAGGTTGAAGCCTGAGGATTTACTTGGATCAGCATTTACCAAGAGTTCATCGAAATAACGATATCTTTCTTCGGCGAGATGGTTTTTTAGTTGAAGCTCAGCTCTGCGCCACGCCGCTTTATCCAAGATGTTACGAGTGCGCATATATCTGCGACGAAGGCTCCTCTTGTACCTTACCAGATCCAGGGTCGCTGCTTTTAAAGGAGGCAGGGCTGAAGCGGAGGGTACAGGAGGGGACCGATTGGAGGATGCAAGGGCAGCAGCAGAGTAAATATTGCGAGCAAACAATTCCACAGCATCGTCTAAATCATTTGGGGATGATATTTCCAAGTTGAGATTTAATCGTTCTTCTAGTCCAGTTCTGAAGCGCAACAAGTCAGCATGTGGGGGAAGTAATCTTTTGCTAATTGAGAAGCGATCGGCGGCTACCTTAAACTCAACAATCAATGGGAGGTGGTCTGAGGAAAGATCAGTAGAATCGGAGATAGACAACCGATTTGGTGGAATACCAGCAAAAACAGCAAAATCCAAAACGTCAGGTAGGTGATTGTTGTCATGGGGGTAGTGCGTGGGGGATCCCGTAGATAAAACTTCTCTCCGCGAATGGACTAAGGCATTAAAAAGTTGACGACCTCGAGGCGTAGCCAGTCTAGAACCCCAAAAACGATGTTTGATGTTCCAATCTCCACCGACCAAGTTTTTTGAACAGTTTATTAAACTGACTCTCAAGAATGGTGTAGCGTGGGGGGCAGTATAGAGCGGCAATAACCAGTTCACCAAGATCGGTGAAGATTTTGACAGCTGCACATTGTAACCAAGTGTCGCAGACCGGTGGTAAAGGGAAGTGTTTTAATCCAGACCGGACTAAAACTGCGGCTCCTCTACATGCCTGATTGTCGTCTGGATTGTTGGCGAGGTGAAAATCAAATCCCCAATGTTTAAAGAAGTAACGAGATGTAAAATGGATCTCGCTTATGAGCATGATGTCAACTTTGTGATTCACAGTCTAATCCAGAATAAGAATCTCAACAAAAGCACGAGAAACTACAACAGCATCACCAGGAACAATCAACAACAAAAGAAGAAACACACCACATAAGTTGGAAACCTTCTTAAAAGAAAGCGATTTACCATCAAAAGCCGGTCCAAAGCCACTTTCAATAGAGGAGTAAAGAAGAAGGCAACAAAAACCACGGCAAGAACGACAACAATTACAACAACAATCGGAACCACAGAAAAAGAAGAAAACGAAACGAGGCGGAACAAAATTCCAAAAACGCAAAGACATTCAAGCAACAAATTAAAAAATTAAGAAAACAATAAACAAAAAAAAAACCAATATAATTCAAATACAAGTTTTATTTAAGAACAAAAACAAAAACAAAAACAAAATCAGCCAAGTGTGAGTCTGACTCGCACACGGAGGGTTCCGTACCATCGTACAAGATTGTTTGCTTAAAATATTAAATTATGTGGATATTTAATAGCCTAAAAGTATACTACAATTACAGCTTAAAAGTATACAAAAAAAATAAAAAATTGTTAAACAAAAGGTTAAATTAAAGAACAATGCTTCTAAAAATGTGTATTTTTAGTATTTGTCGTTCTAAACACAAGTGAATTACATACTCTGTCCTACTCTACCTATTACGGTTCATGAGATAGACCAGGAGACGGACGGACGGACATTGTAAGCTAGTAATAGGGTCCCGTTAGCTCCCTATGGTTACGGAACCGTAAAAAAAAGAAAGGAAAAAAAATAAATACAAAGAATACATTACACAAGAAATCAAAACTGTAACAAAGAAAAAAATGGAGGAGTTACAAGACAAAATACAAATACTGGAGGAAACAGTAAAACAACAGCAAGAGGAGGTAAAACAACAACAAAAACAAATAGATAATCAAAACATAACAACGCCAATGCAAGACAAAATAGAGGAACTACAGAAGAAAGTACAAATATTAGAAATAACACTGATGAACCAAGAAGATGAAATACTGCAACAACAACAAGAAATAGAGGACCACAATGAAGAAATATTATTACAGAATAAGATCCAGGAATTGGAAGATAAACTTAACCAACAACCACAACATATACTGTTGCAAAACGATTTCATCCAATTGCAACACTACTACACTCAGATGTTGCAACAACAACAAATAATCTACAACAATCGCTGTATGGGGCAATTCAGAGCAAACCAGCCTTTAAGTAATGAACATTATTTGGTTTCATTCATTAAATTGGTGGATCAGGTGATGAATTTATGCTATGGAAACACACAACTCCAAGAATTCGGCTTAAGCATTTTAATGAATGAGAAATTTTCTGGGAATGCAGCAGCTATAATACAAGAACTTCCAAGCGAGACAACATAGATAACTGTCAGACAGAAACTGAGATGCCACTTCCGCCCGAAGACGACCTTTGCGGAAGTATATAACATGTTGAGAGGAGTAAAAGAAAGTAACTTAAGGGAATTATTCCCTATAATAGAAAAATGTAAAAACCAAATAAACACTATGTATGAATTAGAGGAAAAGAAAAATCCTTTGTATAACCCAGTATGTGTCAATAGGGACATAGTAGCTATTTGCATTGAGAAAATTGTTCGTCCAACAAGGGCATTTATTGATGATGATATGCAGTTACATGATATCATCATTAAATATACAAATTATAAATTACAAGATGGCTTTAGGGTAATAGATTATATACATAGAAAACCTAAAAACAATAATAAAAATAATAATAAGAATAATGTTAACAATAAGAATGACGGCTCAATTAATAGCAAAAACCAAGAACAAAATAAAAACCCAACTTATAAAAATCAGACTCGAAATGGATATAACATAGCCCAACTAATAATAAGAAACAACACAATAATAATAGCAACTATAATAAAAATGGATATAATAATAACCCAAACACTACTAACAATAAAAAAACCACAAACCGGTATACTAATACTAATACAGAACATATAGAAATACAAACAGCTGAGGAAATGGGGTCAGATATTGAAGAATCGGTAATTTTTTTAATATCGCCTCCCGATCAATACTCCCCATAATAACAATTACTATAGGCAAACAAAATATAAAATGCTTCGTAGACACCGGGTCTACAACAAGTATTCTTAAGACAGGAACCCTTCGTGAAGACTATCCCCAAACATTAATAAAGAAGCCCCATTTTTATAAAACTCTAAATGGTAAAAAAGAAATAAAATATTCAATGACAACCTACCCTAGACAATTTAAGAGGGCTGGCACATTGCAATGGAAACTGATCGATTTCGAAAGCGATCAATTTTCAGGCTTAATTGGCCAAAACTTTTTAGTTCCGCTAAAGGCAAAAATAAATAATGAGCTTCGATTTGTTGAAATCCTCGGAAATAAATTGTACTTCGAGGATTTCAAATATCCAAACCTAATGGACAATATAAACATCTAAAACTAACAACACAACACAAAACAAATAAAATCTTTCTGAGGCATGAAAGGATTTTATAGAAAATTTATTAAAGTCTATTCCAAAATAGCACATCCAATGACCTGCTTTCTGAAGAAAGTTACACCAATAAACACAAATGACCCTAATTACATAGCGGCATTTGAGAAGTTAAAAGACCTCGTTGCTACTTCACCAATCTTGCGATACCCTAGGTTAGGTTTGCTTGGCTGATCAAGAGAGATCTCACATAGACCAATAATGGTCCTTTGTGTTGCCCTAACTTTACAAAAAAATTCAAAATAACAACAGATGCAAGTAAATTTGCTATTGGTGCTGTTATCTCTCAAGAGAGACATCCAATTGCGTATGCATCTAGAACACTCAACAAGCATGAATTGAATTACGCAGTAATAGAAAAAAAACTGCTTGCTATAGTTTGGGCAGCAAAATATTTCCATTTCCGCCCCTATGTGTATGGTAGGGAGTTTGATTAAGAGAGTGATCATCAACCACTTAAGTGACTGATGACTAAATATTCAGGTAAAGATATAAGTCCAAAACTACTACGATGGCTAATAAACTTAGAAGAATACAATTTTACACTCGACAACATAAAAAGGAAAAGTAACGACATAGCCGATTTTCTCAGCAGAATATCACAAGATGAAATAAATCATACAGATGATGATACCAAAGCAGAAGAAACTCAAGTTGTCGACCTTCAAGAGGAAGACTTTAACACAAAGGAAGAAATCCAAATAAATCATTGGGACTCGGACACAGAAAACGATGAAGATATGGAGTTTACCGAAACACCTTATACTCACGAGGAAAACCTGCAAAATCATATTACTATATTGGACACAGCGGTAAATAGGTTCCCTACTCATATTGTATTAGTAGAGGAAAAACAAAATAATACCATGAATATATTTAACAAAGAACAAATATATATTGATATCAGAGACATTAATAACGATAATGTTCTCAACATTATTCGCAGGGAAATTACTAAAGGCAAGGTAGCAATATACTCATATCTAAATGATAATGAATATAACAAAACCGAAAAAATTCTTTTAAACGAAATTGCAAAGACATTGAAAACATTGATGAACTAAACAAACAAATTGCCCTATTCCACAAAAATGAGAGCGGTCATTGTGGCATAGTTGCAACTTTTGAGCAATTAAAACCAAGATTATATAATACCAATCTTAAGGAACACATTAATAAGATTATTAATAATTGTGATATTTGTTCTGGCATCCAATACAAAACAAATTTAGTATCACCACAAACAACTAACTTATGTCAATTCAAAGCAATCATTTATTGTATTTATTGACAAATTTTCAAAGCATGCTTACCACTACCAGACAGGAACTATAGAACAATTGTTGACAAAATTCAACCATTTCTAGCCTTAAAAGGCAAGATAAAAAAATGTGTGTTCGATAACGAATTCAATAGTTCCAATATAAAGGAATATTCACATTTTACAGGTACTGGTCCTCCTACTGATATTATACCCGACCCATACAACAGCAACAATAATGCTAACACCACAAAACCAGAATGGATTTTAACAATTACTAATAAGACCCATAGAAATAAGTAATGATAGTGTAATAATATTGCACATAATAAATCCGCATGAAATAACAACAATACTAGATGACATAGAATCAAATATTAATACTCTAACAGAAACTAAACAAAAGTATCTAACAATTAAAATAGAAACGATTAGATCAAAGATCAAATCTATAACACCAATAAATAGACCCAAAAGGGGACTAGTAAATGCTATGGAACGATGACGATAGACAGAATATTTTAGAACATATTAACAATAATCATCAAAATAATAATCAAATCATGCAAACAATTAACAAACAAATAGAAATTAATAATCATTTTAATCAATCTATCATTTCTTAATTCTTAAAGATACCATACTAGAAGATAGAATTTAGAAATTTAGAGTCAATTAATATCATTAACAGATATAAGTACGATATCAGGAATGTAGTTATATACCATGACCAAATAATAAAATTAGATTACCTTCAGGAAAAAATAGACCACATACTTTTCATCATAGCTTCAGCGATATAGTGTCCAAATTTTAAATCGATAGTACAAAAAACAAAAAAAGTTTTTCTAATAAGAACTTTCATTTGGATCCCGGTTTGTATGGGGGGTACCCCTCCTAGTAGACCGATGGTCTTGCAATTTTCATGGTTTGTGAATATGGGTCAGAGACTTATAGTGTTCATTTCAGTTCAATAAGTCAAAAAACAAAAAACTTTTTCTAATAAGAACATTGAGTTAAAAAAGGGGGTTTGTATGGGAGGTTCGCCCCCTAGTGGTCCAATTCGGCTCGTTTTGTTGCAAATATCATAACAATATCCATTAGATTGCTTTGATTTATTATTTGACTTTCTTTTAATTTATTTTCTGTTTTCCTTTTTTAGGGTTCCGTACCCATTGGGAGCTAACGGGACCCTATTACTAAGCTTACACTTTCCGTCCGTCTCCTGCTCTATCTGATGAACCGTAATAGGTAGAGAGTTGAAATTTTCACAGAATGTGTAATTCATTTGTGTGTAGAACGACAAATACTAAAAATACACATTTTTGGAAGCATTGTTCTTTAATTTAACCTTTTGTTTGTTTTGTTTTGAACATAATTTAATATTTTAAGCAAAAAATCTTGTATGATGGTACGGAACCCTCCGTGTGCGAGTCCGACTCAAACTTGGCTGATTTTTTTTCATATCTTTTTAGGAAAGCGTTCCAAAACGAATAAACAAGGCGCATAAATAGTTTTGTAGTTAGAAGACGAGTTAAATTTTAAAGAAGCAAAGTTTATTGGAAAATGTAACTGAAAGTGGTAGGGAAAGTGAAAATTGTGGTTAAAATACTTTCAGATAGAAAAGGTATATGCCCAGTATGTTAGTACAAAAAAAAAAAAAAAAAAAATAGAAGGACGGGTGGGTGCAGTAGATACTCAAAGTTATTGTGCAACAAACATTGTTGGTCCTGAAAGACTCTTCTGAAATACATATCGTAGATGATGAAGACGTTTAATTTTGTAACCTTTTGTTCGTTTCTCTGGGTCTTTTCCTCAGTACTAGCAGCGAACTAATACCGTTCATGGTTTGCTTTGATCTCCTGAGCAATGGCAAGGGCTGCAGGTAGGCTCGCTGGGCGAACTGAAAAAAGCATATCATTTAGAGATTTCCTTGTGCCTGAGATGGAATCAATTCTGTACTTGTCGTTCATGGATGGGAGTACCGTGCTGTCGTACGTCATAACTTGTCTTGTTAGTAACTAAGGACAGTTTTCGATCGTCCTCGTCGTAGAATTGTAAAAAGGTCATGCTACCCTATTGCAGTGTGGACATTTCCTGCTCGAAATTTATAGTAGTGTTGAAAGAAGCTAAGATTGAGTCTGCTGGGCCCTTAATCTTATTTCTAATTATAGCTATCGCTTAGTGCTTAGAGCTACCATCAGCATTCTCAAACAATTTATAAATAGTATGTGCTGCTTGCCGCCATGACACATAAAAGTCCTGCTTCCCCTCAAAGTCAGGCAGGGACCACACCTTCCAGAATCTTTGCATCCTCATATACTTCTAATTCTGGGGCCGTAATTGCTACATCATTGAGGCGTTGATTTAAGTGTTGGAGTTGCTGTTCGAAAGTCCGTCTTTGTGTTGTAAGAGCATTGCTTACAGCTGTATTTAAATGTTGGTCAAAAGCCTGACTCTGTGTCGCAACTGCTTGTACTTGGTCTGGAGTCATTGTCCTTTCGGTATGAAAGCTAACTGTCCGGTTACTATCTATTTTAATGTGTCCTATCAATTAGACTTGCTAGGTCTTGGTCGCTGCAGGTCATAGAATGAGGTTCAATAAATTAAAAGCACACTTGCAGATATCGTTCTTAGCGATCACTCAAATAATTTATATCTCAATAATTGCAAACAAGTAAGGTTCTATCAATTAAAAATATTTGCATATATATTTCTTAAATATTTTATATTTAAATAACTTCAAACTTATAAGCAATTCACTTACATATTCATTCCCTAGTGTTGGTCTGGTTGACATCTTCTCGTTGAGAGTTGGGATGGGTTGAGATCGCCGACTTAATGCTTTGGTTGAGGTTGCGTTGTTCGTATTTACTGCACAGTTTAATAAGTGTGTTGAGATCGACGACTTCCTGATTTGGTTGTGGTTTCATGTTCGCCTTTGCTGCACAGTTTAATTTTTATGGCTCTAGCCGGTTAGTTATGGAAAATTGGAGGGTCCCTTAGGAATCGCAGTTTTTTTATTTTACTATGTTATAATATTATTTTTGCATTGTCTGGTTTTATGGCTGTTTACCAATTTAGTTATAAAGAACTGGAGAGTTCCGTACGAATCGCAGCTCAATTTTATTACGAGTATATATAATAGTAATTTAAATTTTTCTACCCCACGTTGGACGCACAATTAAAACAAAACTATTTGTTGTTTACAAAGTAATTTGTTGAAATTAATAAATTTATTCTTATTTATCGTTGATAATAAACAGCGGAACACTATCTGATTTAATTGAGTTCTGTTTAGAGACTGAATACCTTAACGTATTGCTGACAACTTCATACCTTTGCCTAACACTAACTTTTCCATTCGTCAGCTTCCACGTTGCATTCACGTTGATGCTACTTGTGCAAGGTATTGGTTGTCAGTAAAATCGGATGCTGACATGTCGTCAGCTATTTCAGGTTGCATAGTGTTAACTTATATATACTTTATGGGGTCTCCGATGTCTCCTCATGCATTCTCATGACAAACTTATAATACTATTCACAGCGTGAAGAGTATAATACAATAATAAAAAAGGGGATTGCTTTGTAGATTTGGCTGTTGTCGCTATCTGGTTCTTAGATATTTTTCAATGTTTCGTATTGTCGAAAACGGAGTGAAATGTGTTAATTTCTTGTCTTTTTTAATTATTTGTTATAAGACAGCAATGGGCAGACTCTGCTTATCGGTGTCCTAATAAGACCATTATTGTCATCCAACCCTTTATTGGTCTTAATAATTTCTCTTAACGGCAATCTTGTTGGATGCATCGTTTCCTGTTAACTCAGGATCACCTATTCTTCTTTAAAAATTCGAACTTGCTTTCTCATTGATGGTTGCTGAAATGATACCATTCTGCATAAAAAAAGGTATATATGTTACCGCCTTATTAACAGGTACAGTGTTTGTTGATTATTCGACATACTCTGGTGGTCTTAGTAAGGGTCTTTCGATTTTTAATCTGGAAAAACTTCTTTCTGCAGACGCAACTGAAATATGTGTCGTGGCTTTAATTTTCAGGACTACTTCGATAGTAGGGCACACTTCCGTTAAGTTTTTTTCTTTAATATATTTCAGCACCGAAACAATGTCATCGTTTCCTTCATATACTCGGATAAACATATTCACTTCTTCATATAATTCATGTCCATCAATATCAGATTTGTCTCGTACTGTTAGAGATAATTGTAAGTTGCTGCATTGCTTCAAAAGTTCACAGTCAGTCACATATTTGAACGTCATCGAGAGCAGTCCCATGCGCGGAACCCAACGCTCCTGAGTCAGGACGTAGGCTTTTCAACTGCGGGTACTTCACAATCCGCTTGCAGTGAGAAGAACCAAGTTCCACCCAGACCAACACAAACAACAACAGCTCTGGAGTGCGCAGTCTACATCACATATGATGATGCTTTCTTCACTTCCACTCAGAACAACATCAACAACCGCTACTACAACGTTTGCATCAATAGCAATAGCAACAGCAACAACTACGCATTCAATGTCCTCATAGGTCACTGCATCGACTTTGGCACCTATCTTTAACACAGTCCAGAGAAACGCAGCACACATATCCAGCTCAAACGGTAAAAAATTTTTAAATGTTTCTAACTCTGTCCCTCTTACAGCAGCACGTCAAAATGCTTCAGCTACTCATCTTAGCAAAAAAATAACGGAAACATCTATCCCGCACAAAAAGGATACTGCAATATCAAAAAGTTCGGCAGTACAGACTGGAATTGATCGCTATGTACAAATTAAACGAAAACTCAGTCCACAAAAATCAAGCTCTGGTAACAATTCCAAAAAAATCGAATACCTCATCTACCCCAACCCACGACAATGAACCCAACGTCTTGAAAGGAAATAGATTTGCAGCCCTAAGCAAAGACAATGATATCACAGATGTAGAAGCGGCCCTAAAAGTCAAGCAAACAGAAACTTATGTTTTATTGCTCTCGGAAACGCACCTTACAAGCAGATATAAATTCGAGATACCAGGCTTCTCCTTCTACGCCACAAACCACCCTGATGGCAAAGCACATGGCGGAACGGGTATACTTATTAGAAAGCGAATAAAACACTATAAGTCGATATCATACTCGCGGAATTATATGCAGGCTACGTCGATTGTCATTGAAACTTCAAATGGTAACTTGACGCTTTCATCTGTCTATTGTCCACCCAGATTTTCCATTTCCGAATCATGCTTCAAGCAGTTCTTTGACACCCTAGGGTCCAAATTTCTGGCAGCAGGTGACTATAATGCTAAGCACCCCCACTGGGGCTCTCGACTTGTAAATCCTAAAGGAAAACAGCTCTACAGCACAATAATAAACCAAAGCAACAAACTTAACTTTGCTTCTCCGGGCAGGCCTACATATTGGCCACCCGATCCATGTAAAATTCCAGACCTAATCGACTTTGCAGTTGCAACATTTCTCGTAGTGTGATTTCAACGGAAACCCATGCCGAGTTATCATCAGACCATTCCCCAGTCACATTTCACTTACTGGAGCTTCCCGCAACAAGTGATCATTCTTTCATGCTTACTTCATGGAACACTGATTGGCTCAGATACAAAAAATATGTCAGCTCCCACATATGTATGAGGCCAAAACTTGATACCGCAACTGATATTGACAACTCACTGGAACATTTCAACATAACCATTGCGAGCGCTGATGTTGCCACCGATTGTACAATCTGGCCCAAAGAAAACTGTTGTTTTAACTAGCGCGGAAATTGAACGCCTGGTCTTAGAAAAACGCCGGCTGAGACGCGAATGGCAGGTCAGGCGATCTCCAGCATCGTTACAAAGACTCAAAACTGCTAAAAAACATTTAAGCAATGCTCTCAAGGCTGAGGATCGCAAAATGTAAAGGCACTACATTGAGAACCTTTCGCCAACGAGTACCAAGTTCTCGATTTGGAGAGCACAAGTCTGCATGAACCCACCAATTGCAGCGGACTGCCCCATTCGGGATCAAAACGGAAACTAGCGCGATATGACGAGGAAAAGGCTTCCACTTTTGCCAACCATCTCAAATCCGTCTTCCAACCAAACTTGCCTAGAATCGGAGTTCAGCTTCCCCAGCAGCCATGTGCTCAGTTTCTTAATAGCAGCGTACTTAAAACTAGTGCACATGAGTTAAGAACGGCAATTCACAAGGAGCTAATTCCAAAGAAAGCATCTGGGTACGACCTTATCACCCCAAAGATGATTATTGAGCTACCAAACTGTGCAATAACATTCCTTGCAATAGTCTTCAATGCAATACTCAAAGTGGGTTACTTTCCAACACTATGGAAGAAGTCTGTAGTAATTATGATCCCTAAAATGGGTAAAGGCAAATCAATGGTGTCTTCATATCGGCCCATAAGTTTGCTCCCGGTGCTATCAAAATTATTTGAAAAAATTTTTACCAAGAAGCTCGCACCACACATAAACGCAAACAACATCATCCCCACATATAAATTCGGGTTTAGATCCAAACACAGTACAATCGAGCAAGTAAACCGTGTTACTACTGAAATCAGAACTGCTTTTGAACACCGAGAATACTGTTCAGCTATATTCAATGAGCTTTTGACCGAGTATGGCATGATGGTCTCATTTACAAAATAAAAAACCTGCTTCCACAGAACTCACACAAACTGCTAGAGTCATATCAAACCAAAAGGCTATTCGTAGTAAGATGCAAAAATTTCACCTCTAATGAGCATCACATAAACGCTGGCGTTCCTCAAGGCAGTGTTCTTGGTCCGCTCTTATACGTACTATTCACCGCTGACATCACTACAAATCCCCGCCTCATGACATCAACCTTTGCAGATGACTCTGCAATCACCAGTTGGTCACGCTGCCCCAAAAAAGCATCGAAAGAGCTATCCGATCACCTGCAACTTGTATCAATCTGGCTGGACAATTGGCATATAAAAGTCAATCCGGATAAATGTAAGCATGTGACATTCACCCTAAATAAGAGTGACTGTCCGTCTATCATCTTTAACAACACCACTGTTCCACATGCTTCTGAAGTCACCTACCTAGGAGTTCATTTGGACAGACGACTCACCTGGCGGAAACATATATTAGCCAACAAAATCAGCATTAAATTAAAAGCACGGTCCCTCCACTGGCTCTTAAATCCAAGATCTTGTCTAAGCCTCGATCTAAAGATGCTTCTATATAACAGCATAATAAAGCCAATCTGGATTTACGGTTCCCAGCTTTGGGGGAACGCTAGCCCAAGTAATATTGCAGTCATCCAAAGAGCTCAATCGAAAATACTTCGCTTTTTAACAGGCTCCCTGGTACATATCGAATGCGAACATCAACAGGGACCTTATCGTTCCACTAATTAAAACTGAACTGGCTCAACTGAAGCAGAAATATCAACTTAAACTCTCGCAACATCCTAATCCACTAGCTCGTACACTCTCACAAACGAGCAGCCACACGCACCTACGTCGAAATGACTGGCCTGCTCCATGAACCTGAGAGGACCACGCAACACTGTAAAGTTTCTTTGGCTCACCACTAAGGGTACTTGTAAATCAAACAATCCATAATTTTAAGATTTCTACATTATTGTTAGGTTTTGTGTACAAAGTGATTCAATAAATAAATAAAGGTCGAAAAAAAAGTCATATCTTTTTACTTTGTATGCTATACATGAAGCCAAATATGCTGTCATTATGCAAATCTAGGTTGGCAACCTGCGCGCAAGTTACGTGCCAGGTCACGAACGACCTACCTCACACTCACATTACTAATCATACACATATTTCTTGTGACCACCAACAAGAATTACTAATTATTATTGATAAGTATTTGAACAAAACATCATAATAAATAATATGCACTCTAAGACACTTTAAGTGGACCACCCAACCAACCGTAGTAAGAACACAATAACCCAAAGAATTAATACATAAAAAAACCGAAACATAAACATATTTTTACGCTAACCCAAAAAACCACTCAAAACAAAACCTAAATCAATCAGCATGCAATTGAAAACATGCTGACACCAAATGTTGCATTATTTAAAACATTTTGTAAAGCCGACGTTGTAACTAGTATATAAGTAGAGTAAAAATCATTTGTAATTTAGTCTTAAGACCAAACTGAATCAATAAAGAACTATTTCTCTGCAGAGAATTATCTTTATTCTCTCTTTATTACCGTGAGTAAACTCATTATTACGAGTAAACTCATAATTCGCACATTGTCGACAATTACATAAAAAAACTGTATTTTGAAAATACTTTCCGCAGATAATGCAGGAGCTTCGTCCACACCTTCGTAATCAAAATTTCTTTTCACACGTCTACATCTCACGACTTTGACTTTTATATCAATATCATTCTCATCAGCCATTTCCCTCGCTGTTATCAACCATGACTGGAAACCGATTTAACGATAGTTATCAAACCATTGAGTAAATTTGTCTAGGTGTTGTATAACCTCATCTAGGTGCATTTTTTCGATCTGCCATATCTTACTTATGACATTTATCTCGTAAGAATGTCATACCATACGACGAGAGAAATTATAAACTCGTATGTCATTTAATTTCATTTTCTATAAAATAATTCACTTACCAACAGAGAATCCGCTAAATCCTTCGAAGCATCGCACATATCGCTTAGTTGATGTTTAACGGCCTTCACCGGTTCTACCCTGAATTCCCACCTAGTTTCGGAAAGTGATTTCAGCAAAAAGATTTTAAATCGGATTTTAAAAGAGCCCACCTCTGACTCGAGCCAGCAAACAGAGTGTACACCCATTGTAACAAACCGAAAAAAGATTTCGCTTGAACACAAGGCGATGCTGCATCTCCTAGGATCAGATTCCAGCAGTGACTTCCACAGGGTAAAAAATAAGCAAGTGGATTAATTTCAAGTATACGTTTCTGGACACCACTTTTTGTTCCACGCACATTGGTTCCATTGTCGTAACCTTGTCCTCTTCAGTTTTGCAATGGTATACCCAGAAGTTCTAACTCTTTAAGAATGTAATAATTAGTCAAACTCTCAGATGTAGTTTTATCAACGGCTAAAAAGCCAAAAAAATGTTCTTCGATGTTAACTGTATTTGTATCAACAAATCTTATAATAATTGAAAGCTGTTCAATACGAGAAACATCTCTAGTGCAATCAAGAATAATCGAATAATATTTATTCTTTATTATTTTTTCAACAATTTTAGTCTTCATGTGACTTACCAATAGTTGTATATATAAGCTCATTTTGTATATTTTTCCGAGATAGTGATCATTAATAGTCTTCTCTGCTACTTGTTTTAAGTGAAGTCGTAAGATTGGATCAAATCGGGCTATTAACTTTACTAAATCTATAAAGTTGCGCTAGTGTCACCTGAAGCTGATATTATTTTCTCTCTATGGCCACTAAAAGATAAATTGTGAGATGCTAAAAAATGTACAATTGCAAGCAGTCTTTCTAAAATATCTTTCCAACGATGCCTTTCCTCCTCAATTTGATCCTGGGCTAAAGAGTCAATGGTAGTACAACTTTTTAATCCGTTCTCTAGATTTAACCATTTTAACATAAAATCTTTGTTCAGTCCACTATATTCGAGAAACTTTAGGTGTTCACTTAAGTGTTTCCAATCACACACTCCTTCACTAGACCCAATTATTGGCTTAATTACTCTGAACAGTCGACACGGGAAGCAGTAAACGACATCTTTAGTTTGTGAATAAATTATCCAGCGCCTGTCCAGTTTATCACCATTAGGTAATATTTTACTGTAATGATTTTTACTGAATTGTCCTCCGCTATTGTTCACGGGAAAAAAAAATCTGGCTTAACGTGGTTTGGACATTTTAATACAATCTCAGTTCGGCCCGCGGCGGCAGCGGCGTTGGAGACAATGATATTGTTAACTCATTATAAATATTATCATGGCTAGGTAGCAGTAGTACCCTTGACGATGTCGAAGAAATTATTTCAGTTGGGTTAGAGTGAGATACTGTTTCAAATTCAGTCTCTAATAGGTTTCGAAAAGTTTGTTGATCACCACTGCTTATATATTTACATAAAGACCCATGTAGTTTTTCTTGTACCTGCTTTCTTCTGACGACTTGTTTTCTTTTTGAACTACCGGACTCAAATTTTCTACCGGCATCAGGATCACGCGTACTCATAATGCAAATATTTTTCACACAAAAAGTAGTTAAAGAATAACAAGCAAGTGTTTTACTAATTCTCCCTTTACTATAAGCATTAATAATGTTCCGTTAATTATGTTAAATCTAATATTATTATTAAATGAAAGATTAGTTGTTTCTACTTGGCGGTTGCCCTGCTCGCCACCCCAAAGGCCGCCACTGACCCCATACAAAAGTTGGTGGCAATGGAGAACTATATCTTTGATTCCATTCTAGTTATCAACATCTATAGTGAGCAGAACGAATTGAAATTAGCAGGAAATTAAGAAATTTTACAGATAGGCTTACTTTCAAATTTAAGAATTGTGGAAGAAATATGAAATTTTTCGTGAAGAGCAACCAGGAATGGCTACATACCCACTCGAATTATTTGTGAAAAAAGTATCATGATATTGGACGTCCTGAAAAGGATTTTCAGAATTCTTCAATAGTAGCCAAGTCAGAAAAATATAAGGCCTGGTATAAAAAAGCACTTGGAACAAATTGATAGTAGCAGCGAGCTTCAGCTTGTACAAGACTGGAAGATGCAACGCGTTCAATGTGGTTTCATTACTGAATGCTGACAAAAATTCTGGTGAAAAAATGAAAAAGTTTGTGGAATGTGGTGACAAACTTCCTATAAAATATACTTCCTCGGAAGCCTTGAGTCCTTAAGTTGATGAAAGTTTCACAAAACTCACAATTTAATGCGACCTTCTGCCAAAGACCGAAATGCCGATATATACCCAAGCTATCACGCTTTGCAATTGTCTAAAAAGAAGTGCTATCATTCTGAAATCTGGGTAACAGAAAAAACACCTACAAAGCTCGGTTGATCACACTATTGTTAGACTCATTGAAGCACATCCTAATTTAATGGAAAATGTTATAACCGATGGAAACAGCGAAAAAATAGTTGCAGTTCACAAACGGTGATGTGATGGTAGCAGTAGACATTCCACATATCGGCAAACAGTGATTCCGACAATAATACGAGCGATTAGCAAGGTTTGCATATTTCCTTTGCAAGTTAAATAGGGATCCAACATAGTTTGGAAGAATCCACGGCCTTCTTCAACTCGCTACTGCAGACCAATTAAAATAACCGTTAATAGGAAACATCTGAAGCTGTTAATGCAGAGGTACAGATTATTCGAACTCAATTAACAAATTTGAAACCAACGAGTTTGACCAAGTTCTCCAAGTTCATCATCAGTTCCACATGACTATGATAGATGGAAAAGTTTTCAGTACTTTCACATCATCACAAACATAGGTAAAGCCACGCCAAATATGATCTGAAATTCATAAAAAAAAATACCAGTGAAGAAAAACTGGTTTAAATATTGCTTGGCGACACACAGCAAGAAGGGTTTTCCAACTACTTATGCTAGCTTCCCCAAATAACGGATGTCAGTGAAGCTACCATTAAAAGATTTAGCATTATTTTGTGTGTTATGGCTTGTGGCTACGATGTAAATGTAGTTGCTTTTCGACAATATGAATGATTTTCTAAATTCGATTCACAAAATGATAATTCATGGACGTCTGAAATTTCCGATTGCTTCACACTCATAAAACTTCACGACTGCATATAATGGAGTACCTGCTGCACATACTCCTTTCTTCCTCGGATCCTTTATTTCATCACTGTCTAAAGCTAGTTCCAGCTCTTCTAGGAACAATATTGAACTGGGTACAGGAGCTAAAAATCTCCTGTTGTTAATAGAATTGCTTGATGGCTTGAGTGGCCGATCATATTACCGTGGGATTGGAATGTGCGCTGACATAAGTGTTTAATTTATATTTTCATCTTTTGGTTTTTTATAATAGTGTATTTATGTATGCAACAAAGTGTTACATATTGATACATTTATGTCACTTTTTTAAAAAATAGCTTAATCTATAGAGTTATTTATATAAAATACTAGTTGTGCCCAGCCACACTTTGCTGTGGCCCAATTTACATGTGTGGAAATGGTAAAAAGAGATAGCGGATGTTTGTAATTGTGATAGATTTATAATTTTACAATACTTGTGAGTGAATAATGTTTTTTAGCTTTACCCCGCTCGCCAGGCATTATAAAAAAAAAAACAAACAAATTTTTTTTAACTACTTGGGTAAAATTAAGTGTTTTATTGCAATGCTTTTTGATAAACAACATTTTTTGTTTTTTTCTCCTTCGCTCGTGTAAATAAATAGTGAAGATGGATTTCCGACTCGTGAGCGGGCAGCGTAAAGCTGGCCATGGGAGAAAACTGGATTTTCCAAATTTATACCGCACATTTGTAACGATTGTCCTTGCGTACAGTGAATGCAAGGCGAAAAGGGAATTGAAGACGCTTAAATTCAAATGGCATATCAGTTGGTATAATTGGGATGCGTGGGATCAAAACGTCATCTCCTTCGAATTTTCCATTCAGAATTGTTGCTTCTCTCACTTTTCTCAATATTTTTTTGACGGCAAGCCTGGTGCCATTACAAAGTTTTGGTTGGTCAATGTTGCGAAGCATAATAATCGGCGCTACAATTTTTAGCTGCAATATGTGTGGTGGTGTTTCTGGCATTCGAAGTGAATTTAAAAATTCGGTGGGAAAATTCACCACCTCATTCTGATTCATGATAGTGTCCACTGACTGGAATGTGGTTAATGTTCTTGGTATTTTTTTTTTAAATAGCTTCATTCAGTCAATATTGCTCGCTCGCTCAACCAAGCATAGTTTTTGTAATGTTGTGTTATGTTTGGAAACACGATATTATGCCCGATTCAGACTGAGCAAATGCAACTTTTTTTGTAAACAGATCAAAAAGTTGCTAAATTTCTACAACAACAACAGGCAAATGACAGAATTTCATGGTTGCTTTGGACATATTAAAGCAACATTTTTTCTGATGCGAAAGTGAAAGCGAAAATTTCAGCAGGCAGGGCTGGAAAAATTTGAATAGTGCTGCCAAATTTTTGGTCATGTCCGCCTTTTTTGGTCATTCTCGACATTAAACAGCTGATCATTGCATAAAACATATTGAAGAAAATATTAAATTGTAATTTTTTGTTTCAAATATTAATAAAGTAAGTAGCAGGAATGAAAAAGGAAACTGCAAGAATTATTTGCATGCACTGCGAATTGTTCTCAATCATATATTTTTCACAAAATGTCCATTTTAACTATCACAATTAGCCACAAGGTTCCATTTGTATGTACCAAAACAAAAAACAGCTGTTTTTTGAAGAGAAACCACTGTGTGAACGTTCGCTGGAAAGCAACAATTTTGAAGCGGTGTGTTCTTCTTTTGTTTGCTTAAAATGGCAAAAATCGTTTGGCATTCCTTCGTCCGTTCGTGTGCTGTTCGACCTCCATACAATAAACTGGCAGCAATTCCAGAAGAAGCCAATGCTAGAGCTATTTTGCGTTGCGATAGTATCGTTGCTAGTAGTACCGCAATCATGAATGATTTTCCAGTTCCACCAGGTACGTTCAAAAAATTCAATCCACCACTTACATTGTTAATGTTGTGGATGGTGGTGTCGCTGTTCTTTGCTCTGCGTTTTCAGTGATAAAATAAACGCGTTGACCATTTTTAAGATGTACATCTAAATGAACAACAGTTGGATGTCTCTCATAAATTGGGAACGCAAAAATCCTCCATACCACTTCATTACTGCCAGCTTATCGCCCTAATTGAAATTTAATGATTTCGTCGTTTCTATTTGGATCAGGTACACCAAACACAACCATGTCGCTACCTTTATTTACCTTGATTAGATCTGGAATTTCTGCTGATATGATGCCATTAATTTGATTCGGTCTTATTTTGTGAACCAACCATATCAATATTATACTAAGTACGCTATATCCCGCTATAATTTTCAACACCTAAACAATTTCTGCTATCAGTCATACGAGACACATGTCAAAGAGGATATTAAAAGAGATCCTAAAAAGTTATCTAACTTTATTAACATGAAGCGCAGGTTGGATATATTCCCATCCTGTATGAAATTAAATGGTGTTGAATGTTGCAGCGATGGAGAAATTTCCAATCTTTTTTCGAACTTTTTCCAAAGCACTTACACAAATTTCAATAATGATTGTAATAGTCCATACCCATATCATATTCATCAATTTAATCAATTTAATATGCCAGTTAATGATTTTGATACAGTATTACAATATTTAAAATCTTCTAAATTAACGTTTTTACCGGGACCAGATGATGTACTTAGTTGTATTCTAAAGCGATGTGCTGATGCTTTGCTTAGACCAATCTGCAAATTGTTTGACTTATCTCTGAATACATCTAATATTATATTATTACCTAATATTTGGAAGCAGTCCTATATTCTCCCCCTCCACAAAAAAGGCAGTAGAGCTAATATATCAAATTACCGAGGAATAGCTAAGCTTTGAGCTATTCCGAAATTGTTTAAACATATTATCACCGATCAGGTGCAGCATTTCGTTCTTCCTTTATTAAGTACTTCACAGAACGGTTTCACCAAGAAGCTTTCAACTACAACCAACTTATTAGAATTTACTTCGTTGATTAATTGTAGTTTTTCACAACAACATCAAATGGACGTCATTTACACGGATTTTAGTAAAGCTTTTGACAGTGTTTGTCACTTCGTACTCCTTAAAAAACTAAATACCTTTGGTTTTCCTCCCAAGTTAGTTAACTGGATTACATCCTATCTAACTTCCAGAACCCAAAGTGTTATTTTTAAAACAGCTATATCTGCTATTCTGTCTCGTACTTTACAAAAAAAGACGTGAGATGGCCACTTCATCACATCTTAACTGGTTGATCATTCGCGACAACAACGCTTTCTTGTTGAAGAAGCGCGATGTCAAGAAACCTTTCAGTACTGAAGCCAGCAACTTGACCAATGTCAGCTCATACCGCTACAGTGGTCTCCTACACAAGAAGACTGTCGGCATTTTACCAAGTGTCGATAAGAAAGGCTTCTCCGCTGTGCTGAAGAAGGGCAAGTACGCCCAGCGTCCTGCCAAGAACACCGTGAGTGTTTCCTTCAACGCTGGCCAAAGACGCTCTCTGAAAAAAATGAAGAACTTGCTCACCGGATCACAGTACCGCAAGGACTTGACTCAGGCTGCTCTCCGTCATGCCTCCGCTGTGTTGCGTTCTCAAAAGCCCGCTT
Source organism: Amiota mariae (assembly GCA_035041805.1). Taxonomy (NCBI): domain Eukaryota; kingdom Metazoa; phylum Arthropoda; class Insecta; order Diptera; family Drosophilidae; genus Amiota; species Amiota mariae. The sequence goes on along the minus strand of JAWNKV010000398.1, from coordinate 284,270 downwards.
CAGCAAAGAAGGGTGGCAAGAAGACCGAATAAATGCAAATGACTCGGGTTTTACGTTTTTTGTACTAAATTAAAGAGAATTAGTAAAGACTATTTGGGTAATTTCTGGTGTCCCTCAAGGTAGCCACCTTGGCCCATTACTATTTAATATTTTTAAAAACGATTTGTCATACGCTGATGATGTTAAGTTATGCTTATCTATTTTATCTCCGGTCCAACAAATGTTTCTTCAAGAAGATCTTGATTCCTTATCTCAGTGGTGCTCTAAAACTTATCTTTCGCTTAATTGTGACAAATGTAAAATAATGTCCTTTTACCGCAAAAATTTAATTGTAAAAAGCTACCACATTAATGATCACACTATAGAACGTGTCACACAATTCAGTGACCTGGGTGTGTTGATGGATCCAAAGCCGCATTTTGGGTCGCATATTTCTTGTATCACATGTAAAGCTGGAGGTGTTTTAGGATACATTAAACGTTGGTCTAAAGAGTTTACTGATCCTTACACCACCAAATTATTATTGACTTCATTGGTTAGACCAATACATGAAAATGCTTCATGTGTATGGGATCCACAGTTTAAAAAGTATAGTGATAGTATTGAGTCTGTTCAAAAGCAATTCTTGCTTTTTGCACTGCGTCACTTACACTGGGATCCCAATAAAAACCTTCCATTTTACCAAAGCCGTCTTAAACTAATCCGCCTCCCGACATTATCCAGTCGCAGAAGGACTCTTGGTGTCACATTCTTGCACAATCTAATTGTAGGCAGCATCTTTTCCTCTTCCTTGCTTGGTAGTATTAATTTTAATGTTCCTTCTCGGGTTGCAAGGAATTATTCTCCTATACTTGTTGGTACATGTAAGACTACTTATTTGCAGGATGATCCTTTTCGAGTTTTATGTCAGTCTTACAATCTATACTATGACCTTGTATCTAATTCTATTTCTTCCGATCATCTAAAATCTAATCTCTTAACTCTCCTTAACACATATTATTATTTTAACTATTTAACTTAATTTCGCACACTTTATTTAAATTTATCTTTATAGTGCTTTATGATTAGTATAAATGGCTGATGACATTAGGTCTGTAGCCGTATAGTAGTCAATTAATTTCTTTTGCATGTTACTGCAGTAGTTCAGTACCGAAGTGATTTGTGGTCGATACCCAGTCTTGTTCGGTTTTTAATGGACCCCAGCTCGCGCTGGCTCTGGAGGGGAAAGTGGCGTGGGATAGAAAGTAGTTTAGTTAAAATATGTGGGCGTGAGGGAGTCCTCTTTTCTGACATTCAACACTATACATTTTACTGCACCAGATACTTCTTCTTTGACTTTGAAATATATTAATGGTATCAGCTTTTGTTTAAATACACGTCGTGGCGATCAGTTGGCGTTTGTCCTGGCAATAAGCATTCTCGAATCTCACTACATTGTGGATTACAGTTGAAAGTGATAAACAGGTCTGGTCGATCATTAGAACCAACATATGCCTTCGCATCCTGTCCATACTCATGCATATGACGCGGGCTACCAGTGTATGAAGCTGGCAATATCGTTAATTGGCCAATGGATTTACAGGCTGCCTGCCATCGTTGTTAATAGCATCACGAATTTGTATGTACTCTTCAGCGCGTAGCCTTTTCTGATGGAACCTAATGTAATTCAAGCGTTCAGTCTCGATTTTCGCATGTATTTCGAAAACATATTAGTGGAAAAGTCTTTGACATATCAGAATATGATTGTCTTGATTTTGGCGAATCATTAATCTGTACGTATAATAATTTAGTTAGTTAATTTAGTTTTATTTAGAATTTCTTCACCTAATTATATTTTAACGTTTTGTAAAAATTGTTCAATAATAAATAATATAAATATATAAATAATTTTAACGAACCTCTTTACAGATTGACCAAATTAATGTTAATTTGACAGCCGAAGTTTTTCATTTCTACGATGAAGGACGATATCACGTGCATTAAATTCTTCTTCAACGATTATGACTGCTACATCGCCTATTGTTGGTGCATTGTATCTTCTGACATGCTAACCAGCGGGCGTTTTGTCAGCTCTTATGATAATTCTATGATTATAGAAGGCAATGCCGTTTTGAAAAATGCCACCAATTCGTTGTGTTGATGGATATAATTTTGTAAAACAGCAATTACTTCTCTTCGTACGTTCGGAGAAATGAAACACCGTTGCTCAATTTCATCATTTGAATTTCCAAGAAAATAAATTTGTAAGAACTGATGATAACTATCCGGAAATGGCAATAATGATCCAACTCCGTGGTACACCTGATCTTAAATCTTGATATCAAAATTTGTGTTGTTAGAATTTTTGTAAACATTCCAACTATCGCTAATTTCTTCGATTACCTCAAATTATGAAATTATTTTAAAATATTCATACTTCTTAGTTCCATGACAATAACTCTATATACTATAAATACTATCACCTACCTTTCTTTTATATCATTTTGTCATAACTGAGCCCACAAGATATTCCTGTCTGAACTCTCGTCCTATATTTCCCCTAACCTCAGACGATTTGGAAGCAGCAACTTCAGGCTATTTCTTAATGGGTTGGCTTGCAATCTACGCTCGTGATCATACTTTCCAAGAATGAATAGTTTTCACATTTGGTAATTATTTCTCAAACTTTCATAAGCGACAAGTAAACTGGTTGGCTAATTATTTGGACAAAATCTATTTGTGACTATCGGACATTGCTTTGTTTAGTACTGTTAAATAACGGTGCGAAAATGATATTCAAAAGAAAGATCTTATTTTGTCGTTTGCCTTTTGCATTCTCTTTCTGCTGATAAGAATGCATACAGACAACGAATTTTTGCGTGGCGTAAGTATTTTGATGGAATCTTTGTTCAAATGTTTTTACACTTTTGAGCACGTGAAAACCAAACAACTTTTGTATTTAGCTTTAATTGATATTAAACGTTGATAAAAAAAATAAAAATTGATTAAAAGTTATTAAAAACTATGGGTAAAACGGCTGATTTGAGTTTGGTTATTAGATCTTCAATGGTAGCAAAGCTTAACGCTGGAACGGCAGTAAAAGACATAATAAATGAATTTGATGTGTCGCGTCAAACTGTGCACTTTCAAATTAATAAGTTTAAGAAGCATAATGGCATAAGAAACTTAACGAGATCAGGTGCTAAGCCCAAAACAACGCCCACTGAAGAGATTCGAAGTTTCTTCTACGGGAATTTAAAAAAATATTTTTCTGAAGCCTCAATACGCTGCAGATCAATGGAACTTGACGGCCAAGAATCCAATCAGTGAGCGAACTATCCGACGAAGTTTAAAAGAAGATTTCAAGACAATTAAAGCTAAGAAAGTGCCGTACATATCAAAAGCAAACAAGCTTAAAAGACTGGCCTTCTGCACAAACCAATGGAGCTCTGGAGAAGCGTTCTATGGACAGATGAAAACTCCTTTGAGTATAACTCATCAAAAACAAATTTTTTGTAAGATTACCAAAGATACAAAGGCAAAAAGACGGCCCATTTGTCATAGTGGAGGCAATGTCATTTTCTGGGGATGTGTTGCGTACAATGGGTTGGGTGACTTGGTTTCTATCACTGGCTCGATGAACCAATATTTGAGTACCCCAAATGAAAATGTCTTTCCTTCCGATAGGCTTATTGGGGAATTATTTATCCTGCAACAAAATAATACCCCATGCCACAATGATAGGATGATAACTAACTTCTTGAAGGATGTTGGTGTTACCACTTTGGACTGGCCACCTCAAAGTCCAGATTTAAATATTATATAAAACGTCTGGTCTGTTTTTATTTATTTATTTGAAATGGCATTGACAAAGTTGTAATCTTTAGTTCAAAGAGAGCGGATATGTTTATTTTTATTCTAACACATATTTAAATTTTTACTTTTTTATACTTCAATTTGTAATTAATACTGTTTTTATTATTGTGCACAATAATAATTTCATCTTGTTTTCGGGTTAGCTAGTGGTGCATAAGTTTTAATAGTTTTAAATTAATTAATTATTATCATTTATTTAATCTTTGGTTTTGCTCTGTGCAATTTGTTGCTTTTCCATTGCTTAACGTTGTAAGTATAAGGTTGGTGCAAAAATAATGGCCGTTTTCAAATAGCTCAAATTAAACTTTATTAATCGAAATAAAAACCATTACAATCAATACATTTTTGCCAACGAGAAAGAAGTTTATTTATGCCGGTAGCACAAAAGTCCGGAGTTCTGGAGGCGATCAAAGCGTTGGAAGCGTTTTTGGCGTCGTCTTGATTTTTGAAGCATTTTTCGCGCAGGAAATTGTCGAGGTGTTTGAAAAAATGGTAGTCAGTGGGTGAGCGGTCCGGTGAATATGGCGGAGGAGGTAGAGTCTCGTAACCCACTTCGTTCAACTTCTGCAAGGTCAGTTGTGCGACGTGCGGTCGAGCGTTGTCATGGAGCAGGATTGATCCCTTCATATTGACCAATCTCGGGCACATACGTCGAAGCTTCTGGTGCATTTCGTCGATTTGTTGGCAGTACTTCTCTGCCGTGATCGTTTCGCCTGGATTCAGAAAGCTGTGATGGATGAGACCGGCTGCTGACCACCAAACAGTAACCATAATCTTCTTTTGGTGCAGTTTCGGCTTCGGGAATTGTTGTGGAGCCTCGTCGCTGTCCAACCACTGCGCGGAACGTCGCCGGTTGTCGTAGAGGATCCATTTTTCATCGCACGTTACGATTCGGTCGAGAAACGGTTCATTTTTGTTGCGCTGAAGTAGAGACGATGACACCTCAAAACGACGATTTTTTTGGTTTTCGTTCAATTCATGCGGCACCCATTTATCGAGTTTCTTGACTTCCCTATTTGCTTCAGATGGTGTACGACTGTTGAGTGATCGACGTTGAGTTCTTGTGCGACTTCTCGTGTGGTTTTGCGAGGATCGGCTTCGATTAAGTCTTTAAATTCGTCATTGTCAACCTCAGATGGGCGGCCGAGACCCTCTTTATCTTCAAGGCTGGTATCACCTGCGCGAAATTTTTCAAACCATCTACGTGTGGTACGTTCGGAAGCAGTATCCTCGCTCCATGCTTTATTGATATTTCGTATCGTCATTGTGGTCAAGTTTGAACTCGTGAAGCAAAATAATGCGAATTTCTTGTTTTGATAGCATCACAAAAATTGGTCGGAAATCAGAAACGTATAACGATAATAAAAAGATAATTAGTCTAAAAGATAGAGCGAAAAACGCGCTTTAAAACGACATATTGCATGACCACATTCATTAAAAAATTTATTCAGAAATTCATTCATTTATTTTTAATAAACAATATGGAAACGGCCATTATTTTTGTACCAACCTAATAAATCTAATTTTTTATTTTTTTGTTGTAATCTTTGCTTTGCATATACTTTTGCTTCTCTTTAATACTCTTCCATTCCTTCTCCCTCTAAAAATACTCTTTTTTCTTGTGTGCAGTGAGATTTAAATTAATTTGCGCGAAATATTTTGATTGTAGAAAACATAATTACGTATCAACTTTTTTTTTACTTATTGTGCATTGCATTTTAAATTTTTTTGGAATTATATAAATGCAAATTTTCTTTTAATTAGCGTTTATAAATTCTTAGTCTTGTTTCTGTGCTTTTTGTTGTTTTTTGGTTCGCTCTCGAACTGGTTTTGGTTTACATTTGCTCTTATACTTAGTACAGTGCCTGCGGAAAGTGTGCATTTTTCTTTTAAATTTCATATTTGTTTTTTAATTATATTAAATAAATATATTTTTAATTAAAAATGCATTGTTGTATTATGAAGTTTAAAAATAAATCATTTGCTCATAAATGCCGCACTGTAGCTTGTTGGTTGTGTGATAATGCGGCCCATATTGCCTGTGCGGATATCAATGGAAGAATTGCCGATATTATTGATCAAAATATCGACCTTCGCTAGTCTTGTCCTAATTGTCGGTCTGATGAGATAGACTAAATATATGATATCGTAAATCTGTTACTTTAATGCGTAATGCTTACAATGATCTAGCAAAAGACTTTCGGCGCTTGAATGATAATTTCACAGCTTATGATAAGTATTTTAAAGATATTAAAATCTTTGATATATCGCCTAAACGAAAACGGCGTCATTCGCCCAAATCAAAAACTTCTTTGTCACTTTTAAACATACCACCTCCATCAACCCCCACTATTTCTATACCTACCCCCACTATTTCTATTCCTACCCCCACTTTTTCTATTCCTACTCCCACTATTTCTAAACCTACCCCCACTATTTCTATACCTACACCTACTATTACTACACCTACTTTTACTACACCTACTTTTACTACACCAATGGGGCAGATAGAACTACCGGTGAACTTTCATAAGAATTCTTATGCATCTGTTGTGCAGCATGTTACGTCAGAAATAGCACCTACTAGCTCAAACACTCGAGCTTCAATTGGTCCTAAGCAACTTGTCGCTGTTCCTCCTTCTAAATCTATTTTTGTGTCTAGGTTAACTGAAGATACTTTGGAAGTCGATATTAATCACTACATTCTATCTAAACTGCCAACAATTACAAATGTGAATACCACTAAGTTTAAATTTTCTTTTAAAATTTCGTCTTTTAAAATATCCGTTCCCCCTGAATAATGAGGTGAACTGTTAGGTCTGAACTTTTGGCCGGCTGGCTGTGTTGTTCACGAATATAACTTTAAAAAAGGTGCAAACACTGGTGTCATTGCCAAACTCCCCCCAACAAAGTCTACAAAAAACTGATTTCTAGTCGCCCTCAAGCAGCCCTTCCTATGGATCCATCTAACCTCAGTTTGATCATACATTTTCAGAATGTCAGAGGTTTAAACTCTAAAGTGAATAGGCTTTTCACTAATAGTTTCTCTTTTCATTCAGATGTAATTGTGTTTGTAGAAACATGGCTTCGTCCAGATGTTCTGAATTCTGAATTGTTTAACAAAAATTACTTAACGTTTAGGAAAGATCGATTTGATCGCGTTGGTTGTGGAGTTCTGATTTCTGTTAGAACTTCTTACTCTTCTGACTTGGTGTCTATTGATAATATTGATGACATTGAGTTTATTTGTGTAAAGATTTCATTTTCCATATATAAACAAGATTAGGAACATGGTCAGAACTAAGAGCAACATCGACAGACCACCCGTAAAATGCTAAAAGCGGTGCACTGACGAAGGTAATGTCAGCAGAGCTGGCACAGGTAGGACTTATTCGGGTTGCGGAATCTTCATTTATCACACTAACATCAGATTGATCAATCTGATCAGCAAGGCTAACACCACGATAGTCATTACCCAATGGGCAGAACCAAAGTTCATGATGTGCATTCAGATCACCTAAGATGACACGGTGATTACCGTGAAGCACATGACCTAGCATTGGGTAATAGCCTGGAGCACAACTCTTCACCGGAGGAACATATACTTTATAGCCAGGTATTAAGTCTCTAAGAAAGGATGAGAGGGACTGACAGAAAGTAGGGGAAAAGGTCTAAAATTCACCGTGCAATGAACAATGAAAGCCACACCACCCTCACTATTCCTATTTCTATCTTGCCTAACCACACAATAGTCCGCAAGGGACGTCAGACCACATGAGCTAGTTAACTTAGTTTCCTGAACAGCCGCCAACAATATTTTATTCCAAACCATATAATCTGCAATCTCTACAATCTTCCCACGTAACCCATTACAATTCAATTCCTGAAAGAATCAAACAATTATGAAGACGTAAGGTTACGAGCACGCGGTGCTGACAAATTTTGCGGCGAAGGAAGTGGTGGTGACAGTGTTCGATTGGCTAAAAGTGACAATGACCGGATGGAAAATGGTGAAGCGTGAACGGTAAGAGTCCTACAACAAGGCGCTATAAAGTCACTATTCCATTCCCTTCGGAATCTAAGAACAGCGCAACGCTTCATATGACACAACCTATGACAATTATTGCACTCAACTGAGACAATATTGCGTTGTAAAGCATTGTCACAGATTGGACATACCCGTTCCATATAAGAAGCAGAATTGTGACTCACATTCAATATCTTTGTGTCATATTAGACTGCAGGCTCAACTTTAGGGACCACCTAAAGTCCGCAAGCAGGAAAGCATCCAATACCTAGGTAGCCAACCGTTTCGTGAGCTTCTTGCGGCAGTCAGAAAAGCTATCATCCGATATGCTGCACTAGCTACAGATCATATATGAAAGGAGAAGCTTCCGTGAATCGTCTCCTTTCCATCAGGGTATGCTGTGCGTTCAGAACCGTGTCAGATGATGCAATAAGCATTCTTGCAAACTGCAAGCAGTCTCACAAACGGACTTGTGGCAACAGCGATGGCAAAGCTCGACAAAGGAACGTTTGACTTTCGAGCTTATACCGAACATCAGTGGTTGGGTGTCTCGCTAGCATTATACGCTCAACTATCTATTGACGCAATTCTTATCGGGGCATGGCTGCTTTCGTGAGGACCTGCACAAATTCAGGCATGTGGATGATCCACTTAGTCGTTACTGCACAAAAAACGAAAATGACCCTCACGTTCTCATTGAATGCACCTGGTTTGTGTTCAAGAGAGACACAATATCGTCAGAAATAGGTGAGGTCCATGATACAAGAAAACAAGGTAGCGACATTAGTTTACAGTTATGTGATTCTCTCACAATAATGTTCTTACGCTCTTCTTCTTCTAAATTTTTACGCTGCACAGCACAATCATATGTTTTTTATTTATGTTTATTCAATTCATAATGTGATAATGTACATATGTAACTGCCTGAAATTTATATGAAAAATAGAATAGTTTCTATTTTGTTCATTACTTTTTTATTTTATTGATTTTTCTGTTTGTTTTGCATTGGGTATTCACTATTTTTAATGTTATTTTAATATTTTTATTTTCAATAATAATTCACACCGACACAACACAGCTGATCAAAGCGCAAACAATGGTATCCCCAACAGTGTGCGAAAGTACCGCTTAAAACGGACTACCAACGTTTTTTGTGGGGTATTGAATGCATGCCTAATAGAGGGGGTTTTTTCTACCTGTTGGAAACGACAGAGACTTGTGCTGATACCGAAAGGAAGCAAGCCACTGGACCAGCCTTCCTCTTACACCAATCTGTTTGTTGGACACAATGGGCAAAGTACTGGGGCGTATTACATGTCAGCGACTAGAGGAGCTCACTGAAACCCCAACTGGATTACATCAAAACAAATTTGGCTTCAGGAAAAGGAGATGTACCCTCAACGCAATTAAAAAGGTCTGCGGCATAGCACGGAGAGATTGCGGGCGAAAGATGGCTCTGGGGTACCAAAAAGCATTGTGCAGTAGTCACCATAGACATCAAGAACGCATTCAACTCGGCGAGATGGTGCCATATAGTGCGCTCCCTGGACAATCTGCATGCATTAGGGCATCTAGTTAGAATTCGTCACTCGATCGATAAGAGGCCTTATACACGATCCGACTACTCTGTACAAACTATATATGCACCACAACCAAACATATGTACATATATATATAAAAGGCAAGCAGAAGTTGAATGATGAGAGGTACAAACACTGGGTGCACTGCAGGGAATCGAGTTCGAAAACGATGTGGTCTCCTAGGCAACTGGTGTAAAGGAAAGAAGAAACTGATGAATCAGTAGCAAGGTCGCCCCTTAGTGTACGGAAACAAGCAGATGGGAAGAGGACAAACCGGTAGCCCCGGACTAATTTCATCTTCGGAGGAAATGAAGTCTCGGCTCGAGGATCTCGTTGACATTGTCAAAGACAAGGTGAAGAGGCACATCAACCAGCCGATGTGGGACAAAATAGTGACTCTCTCTTCTCTTTAAAAGAGGATCATGGATCTGTGTGCCACCCAGAAAGAAGCGTCTATTGCAGTGACACAGATGGATGCGGCCCCCACGGCAGTCACTCTGCATAGTTCAGCCACGCGTAAGAGGGTAAGGGACCCGAAAAAGAAAGAGAAAAACACCACCAAAAAAGCAAGGATGATCGGTGCCCGTCAGCCTATTGGAAATAGTACGACTCCGGATCCAGCCAAACCCAAAGGCGGAGTTTATAAGCTTCCCGACACTGTAATGACGCAAGGAGCTTAAGCAGACTAGAAATCAGTAAAGAGGAGGTCCAGAGCAAAGGGATGATTCTCGACATCGACGATGCCACTGATATGGAAGATATTGTATCAGCCAGTTTGATACCTTGTTTATATGACGCTCAAATCGATTCTACGAGGTTCGATATAACGAATATCGATATTGTGCTTATGTTTAAATGAGGCAGTCGACATCGGTTTGACTAAATCAATTCTGGTTTATTTGTATTATGTCAGAAATGCTATTAGTTATTTAGTTAAAATCACATTGAATAAAATAATATATAAATGTAAAATACTTATCTTGATTTTTTAATTACGTTCTAAAATGACTTTTCAGTATATAAATCACAAATTATTAAAAAAAAAAGCAAAATACTTAATACATGGCAACTCTTATGAAACAACATTTTGAATTTCAAATCGAACCTCGCAGAATCGATTTGAGCGTCATATAAACAAGGTATTAGATAGAAGTAAGCAGAGAAAATATCAAAAGCCTCCGCCCTGCCCATGCTGGAACGCAGGCTGCTATTCTTAGTCTGCCATCGAGAACCGCATCACTACTCATTAAAGCGGACAGAATAAAAATAGGATGGACACATATCTAGTTTATGCAAGAGTGCGTTTAGCAGGAGCAATTGCTGCCTAAGATGCGGAGAAGAAGGGCATCTAGTAAAAGCCTGCACTACCAAGCCAAGGTGTTTCGTCAGCGCTACGAGACAGCGAGACGACACCAACCCCATAGCCAGTAGTCGAGATTGCCCAGTAGCGAGTGAAGGGTCTACGAAATAAACACAATGCACAAGTTACTACAACTTAACTTGAACCATTGTGTTACGGCCCAAGACCTGCTATCCCAGAAAAACAGGTAGATGTGGCCATGTTGAGTGAGCCGTATAGGTATGGTAAGGACGAGTCCTGGTGCTATGATATAGACCGTAAGACAGCCATATACATATGCAGTGCAATCCAGAAAACCGTTACCTCAAGAAGAACTTTCAGAAGCTTCACCACAGCAAAAGTAATTGACCTCTGGATGTATAGCTGTTGCCATCCTTAAGAGCTTAAGAGTGAGATACTTGACATGATTGTCGCCTATGCAAGAGACCGACACCCTGTCATCGTCGCCGGTGGGCTACAGACTGGGGCTCTACGCTCACCAACTGTAGGGGGCGCTCTCTGTTAGAAGTTGTGGCTTTATGCCAACATCAACTATTAAACAATGTATAATTGTTGCGTTTATTGTTAAATCACTTTATTTATTTCTCTTTTTACTAAAAACGTGGTGTCTGTAGTACACTAGTAGAAACGAGAGAGCAGTGTTCCTAAACATAACAATTGACTCTGCCGCATCAGTGTTGGTAGACATGTTTTTGGTGAGCATGTCGAGAAGTTTACTAGTACTAACGTCAGAGGGCGCAACCGTAACCGCCATAGCTACTCCCCCTTACTGTTCGCACGATTATTATTTTATATTTTATATTCATAGTCAAATTACTGATGCTTGATGTGTGGATGGCTATTGCTGAAGATGTTGCTGTAACTGAAATTTGACCTTTCGTTCCCTCAGTTGAGGAACTTATGTATACATTTGAATTGCTTTTGGCGTCCACTCTGGATCTACAACACCAAACGCTGGTTTTAGTCTTTCTACGGAGATGTTGTGTGTTGTACCATTGATATCGATGGCGAAAAGACGATCACTGATCCGTTATTTTACCATGTGTGGACCAGTGTGTGGTGCTTCGAGAGGACTTTTGACATGATCGCTGCGGAGATATACATGACTGCATGTGTATAAGTTTTTAAGAATGGTTAATCCTAGACAATGCATCTGCCACCACGTTGTCATTGCCAGACACGTACATTATCTTTGTTGTAGACTCTGCAATGTAGTTAAGTTGACGAATTCGCCTTGGCGATGCCTTGTCAAGTTTTTGTTGAAAATCATATATTAAAGGTTTGTGATCAGTTTGAATTACAATTCACGACCTTCAAGTATATGTTTAAAATGTTTGATGGCTAAATATATCGCCAGAAGCTCCTTGTCATATGCGCTGTAATTTTTTTGAGCTTGTTTGAGTTTTGAGGAAAAAATGCAATTAGTTTAATTTCATTTCTACTTAGCTGTTGGAGGTGTGCACCCACTGCGATGTCTGAAGCATCAGTTGTCAAAATAAATGGTGTATTTTGTTCCATGATATGTAAAAGAGTTTCTTGTGCAAGACTTGATTTACACTTTTCGAAAGCTTCCTCCAGCTCCGTAGTCCAAGTAACTGGAGTCTGGTCATTCTTCTTCGACTCTTTGCATAAACTGCTCAGTAATGCTTGTGCGCTGGCTACATGAGGGATGATTTTACGGAAAAAACTTAATGTGCCCAGGAATCGTCGCAGTTCTACTATATTCTTTGGTCGCGGAAAGCTCCGCATTGCTTCCACTCTGTCTTGAGGAGGTTTGATGCCGTTGGTCGAAATCAAATATCCCAAAAATGTTAGCTCTTTTTGTCCGAATTCACATTTTGAAGCGTTGATCGACAAACTGACTCCTTGAAGTTTTTTCAGAACGTGTTGTAGGTGTTTGTGATGTTCATCTTTATCTTTGGAGTATACCATCTAGATGGCAAAACACAAAATCATCATCTCGAAATATGGGATCCATGTAACGTTGGAATGTTTGAGTAGCGTTTCTAAGACCGAAGGGCATTACGATAAACTCAAACAGACCAATCGGAGTGTTGACTGCTGTCTTCTGAATGTCTTCAAGATTCATTGGAATATTATAGTAAGCTTTTTGAATATCAATCTTTGAAAACACAGATTTTCCGTGAAGTCTCTCACTTATATCGTCAATGTATGGTATCGGATACCTGTCAGGTTGTGTGCGTGCATTAAGTCTGCTGTAGTCGCCGCAAGCTCTCCAGCCGCCGGTTTTCTTCTTGACCAAATGAATTGGGCTTGACCAAGGGCTGCTTGACGGACGAACGATGCCTCTTTGCAGAAGGTTTTTGAACTCTGTTTTGATAATCTCCAATTTTTCTCCTGTATATCGACGTTTAGATTCTGCCACAGGTGGGCCGGTTGTAATTATTTAATGACAAACTGTAGTAGCTGTTGGTAATTGATAGGAATTGATTTGTGTAAGTTTTGTATACTTATCTAACATGTGACGAAATTCGGAATCTGAGTTGATGGTCTGAATGCTTTGTTGATCATTCTTGAAAATGAGTTCCATTGTATTGAGTTTAGTCACAGAGTCTGAAAGACGTTTTGATTTGAAGTGAATGCACAATCCATTGTGTGTTAAGAAATCAGCACCGATAATCGCTGACTTAACATCTGCCACAATAAATGTCTAATTAAAAGCTCGACGCAGGCCTATGTTAAGTTCTAGTTGCTGAGTGCCGTAAGTTTTAATGGGAGTGTTGTTAGCAGCGAATAAATGCATATCATCTACTTTTGGATTTTTGTTGAATTTCGCAAAATGTTTGGGTAGAACAGAAACTATGGAGCCAGAATCAATTAAAAATGTTATTTGGTTTTTGTAGTCGAAGATGTGTAGTCGTTTTTCAAAGATAGATGGTTTTGGTTTGCTGCCACCCACCAAAAACTGCGTAGGATGTACTACAGGTTTTTCGGTTTTTGTTGATTTTGAATTGCTACCATCAACCGTACACTGTGATGGTGGCACACTTAGTTTTCCGCTTGTGGATTGCCCTTCTCGCCGAACTCGCATGGTTGGGTACACTTTGTTGCTGCTAATCCAAAGCGAACGTGGTAATAGCAAACCTTTTGTTGTCTTGGAGTTGGAGAGCGAGATCGGCTGCGATCACCATGTTTCTGGTCACTATTTGCTGACATTTCACTAACTTTTTTGATGAGCTGTTGCATGCTGATTTCCAGTGCTGTCAGTCGTGCCTTCACTTCATCCTTCGTCTTGTTTATTTCCTCACAGTAGTTTACTTGAGGAGAGCTGTCCAGAATCCGATCATCTATCTCCGCCAAATTGTCCATGTCCTCAGACTTACAAGCCGACATAATACACCTTATATTGCTTGGCAAATGTTGCTGCCACAACGTCTTTAATGCCTCCGTTGAAATTGATTTGTTTGCCAAACCCTTCATCTTTCGCAGAAGTTGGCTTGGCTTTTAATTGGCCAGCTCCAATCCGGTGAGGAGTTTTAATAATTGTTTCAGTACATAGCATTCGAATGCGAAAGATTCGACAGAGAGTGGCGTGAGTAGAGCAGCCTGCGGTCACGAACTTTGTGAGACTCGTGCTGGGTAGAAAGGAAGTTTTTTTCAATTGGTTTTTGAGGTATGTGAATGGGAGTGAGCAGAGTCAAAATATTTGCTTGGCATCTGTGGCTGATTGTAAATACTAGCAAGAGGATCCAAAGAAAAAACTATAACTGTCGCCCAAAATTCGATACGTTTCAGACGGCCCTAAAATATCCAGTATTTAATCAGCAGTTCGTTTGACCATTAATGTTCGAAAAATGAAATCGTCGCGTTTTCTATCACCCCTAACATCAAAAACCCGTCACATACCCGTATATCTTATTTTGTAAAAATTTTTTTCTTGAATAGACGAATAATAAAAAAAAAGACCTTTTCAAGATGAATTTGTGTAGACTTCGCAAACAAGAGAAATTAACAACTTTATGTCCACGAGCAAAAGAAACAAACACAACACGTTCGTAAAGGTATTGAAAGAAGCAAATGTTAAGTAAAACAAGACACAAGCATCACTTCGTTCACTATTCAATTTTTTTTGTGAGCGCAAGCAGGCTTGTTTTCTCGAAGTGCTCATTAATTTGTAAGCACCACATGAAAACAAAACACTCGCAGCACATTTCTGCTGCAGACGGTAATGGCAATGACTCAATGCACCGCACAAACACATTTATCTCACACCACCGTTGGCCATCACTAAAATTTCACACTCGCGCTCACTTCTGATCACTTCAAAACTTTTATAAAAATGAACACATGGCTATATGTGTCTCTTTTATACATACTTACCTTATAAAGTCGTAAATGAGGTAGCTGTGCAAAGCGCAGCAGCGAAGGCGATCAAAGAAGAATAGAAAAAAAATCAGCCAAGTGAGAGTCGGACTCGCACACGGAGGGTTCGGTACAATCGTACAAGATTTTTTGCCTAAAAGTATACTACAATACAGCTTAAAAGTATACTACAAAAAAAAAGTTACACAAAAGGTTAAATTAAAGAACAATGCTTCTAAAAATGTATTTAGTATTTGTCGTTCTACACGTGAATTACATACCCTGTGAAAATTTCAGCTCTCTACCTATTACGGTTCATGAGATAGAGCAGGAGACGGACGGACGGACATTGTAAGCTTAGTAATAGGGTCCCGTTAGCTCCCTACGGGTGCGGAACCCTAAAACGATTCTAATATTGCTGCAAAAAACGCTCAAATATTGTACAAGAGACACACACTTTGGTTGCGTGGTGTAGTTATTTTCTTTTTCTTGGTAATTAGCTTTTTTTACTTTTTTTCCCAAGAGGTAAAATTTACCAGTTTTTTTGTTACTCTATCGAAAAGGGGACGTATACACGATCTAACTGCTCCATACAAATTATACATGCAGTAAGGTTTAAAACAAGATCTACACTCATCTAGACATTCTCACAGCGGCGAGACGGAGGGGGTAGCTGAAAAGGTTGCATACTCTAGTGAAATTCTCGTAACAAGGCGAGTGGAAGCCGCCCCTAAATTAAGATTTCCAGACATGAAGATAATGATAGGAGGAACTAGAGGGTGTGCAAACAGGCCCCGGGCCGTCGTTATCAGGCGACTGTAATGATGCGATGGTGGAGCATCTTGTTAATGTTCCAGTTAAGACTACAAGTGCTAGCACGAGTGCAGAATTTAACCCCTTTAGAAGAGAATCGTGGTTGGATAGATCGCTTGTAAAAGTGTCATCCACGGATAGACCTACTCGAGCAACATCGTCACCACCCGCGCTACAATAAAGAATGCAATTGGCGAAAGCAATGCAATCTCAGCGAGATCATATGGCTGAATTGGGAGAAGCAATAGAAAAGTTAAATTCCAATGGACAAGAAGAATGTAATATACAAACGCAAAGTTAACGGGAGACAAGCGGAAAAAGAAGAAGAAAAAACCCCCTAAAGCGGCAAGAAGGGAAAAGGCAAGAGATGGCAGTATTAAAAGTAAAGATAGTAAAATCAAGAAGACTTTAATTTCCAAACCATTATTGAGAGCTGATGCCATAGTTATTTTAAAAATGGGAGACTTGTCTTATAGGGAGATTTTAAGTGTAGTCAAAATAGATGAAACTCTCCAAGAGCTAGGCAAAAATGTCACAAGAATTAGAAAGACCGAAAGATGTTGTGGGAGTTGAGCAGATCCCAAACAGAAAGCACCAAGGAATTTAGAGAAGGAATGAGCAAAGTCTTAAGAAACCAGGTGCAAATAAAGGCACTTACGCAAGATCTAACAGTGGAAGTTCGAGATCTGGATGTAATCACAACAAGAGAAGAAATAGCTGAAGCTATCCGCAATCAGGTCAAAGAGATGAGTCGGTTCTGAGAAAGCGCAATCATAAGCAATGACCCTGCATACGCAGGTACTCAAACAGCTGTGATAAACCTGCCAGTGCAAGACGCGAGATATCTGCTATATACACAAAAGCTGAAAATCGGTTGGGTATTGTGCAGGATTAGGGAAAAGCCACACTTAAAAAGTGCTTCAGATATCTAGATTCGTGCAAAAACTTGGAAGACAGGAGCCAATGCTACATTAAATGTGGAGAGAAAGATCACTTGCGAAAGCCTGTGTTAAGAAACCAATCTGCATGGCTTGTAAAAATAGTGGGAAAACGAACACGGATCACCAAATAGGTAGCCGAAAATGTGCCATGTATTTAGCAGCGTGCAAAAAACCCAAAAAAAAAGGATTTTACAAATAAATCTGAATCACTGTGAAGCTGCACAAGAACTATTAACACAGTCTGTGTACGAAAAGAAGGTTGACGTCGCAATTATTTGTGAGCAATATAAAAACAACAAGGCGGTTGGGCTAGACAATATTGCACCAGAAGCGCATGCTTAATTGGTCCAATTATAGATAAATTCTGGACCACGTGGCAGTTACCGGAAGAGTTGAAGGAAGGCGCCATTATCAACCTCCCAAAGAAAGGCGATCTGTCAGATTGTAAAAACTGGCGTGGAATCACATTGCTAAGCATGGTGAACAAGGTGATTGCTCAAATCATCAACATCCGATTATCAACTGCACTACTAACGAAACTGCGCACGGAACAAGCAAGTTTCCGGCAAGGACGCTCCTGCGTTGATCACGTTAACAGCCTTCGAGTAATAGTTGAGCAATCTGTAGAATGGCGCCCTCCTCTCTATCCAATTTTCATCGATTTTCAAAAAGCATTCGACACACTTCACCACCACGCAATATGGAGAGCTTTAGCAAGCATGGGTGTCCCAACGAGCAAAATCGAATGAATAACAGCACTATATACCAACGCTGGATGCCGAATTATGCATAAACAAGAACTAGGTGGGCATGTAAAAGTTACGACCGGAGTTCGACAGGGCTGTGTATTATCACCACTACTGTTTAACATTGTCCTAGACGTAGTAATGAGCAAAGCTACCAGCGAAACAAAAGGAATAACCTGGGTGCTAAATGAAAGGCTTGAAGACCTTGACTACGCGGACGATATCTGCCTAATGACTCACACTTTTGCCGATATTAACAAGAAATTAACACTTATACAACAAACTGCTGCAAAAGTAGGCCTTAAAATAAATATTCGTAATAACAAAGAAATGCGAAAATTCCAAATCGATGGTGAGGAACTTGAAGAGATGGACTCGTTTTGCTATTTGGGCAGTATTATATCCGCAAATGGGGGTTCAAAAGGCGACATCGACAACCGCTTAAAAAATGCCAAACAAGTCTTTGACGCCCTTTAACCCGTATGGAGTTCGTCTTTCATCACACGGCGTACGAAAATAAAAATATTCAACTCCAACATCAAGTCTACCCTTTTATATGGCTGTGAAACCTGGAATTTGGTTGCCTCAGATCTCCAAAAGCTGCAAATTTTCGTAAATCGATGCCTCAGACAAAATTTGAGAATTTTCTGGTAACCACCAAGCACCATTACGCATAGAGATCTTGAAGAGGAAATGGGGCTTGCTCGGACACATGTTAAGAAGAAATCCAAACGACATCACCCGAATCGCAATCGACTGGATTCCGCAAGGCAGCAGACATAGAGGCAGGCCCCCAGTGTCCTGGAGAAGAAAATTGGTCCTGGACATAAGAAAGAGAAACAAGACCTGGAGTGAAATCAAGAGATTGGCGCAAGACAGAAGAGAATGGAGGAGCTTTGTTGTGGCCCTTTGCTCCCAAAAGGAGCCATATGACTATATATATATATAATATAAAAACCCAGGCTCTAGAACTTGGGTTTCAGATGTCACAAAAAAGCTGCAATATGGGTCTGTGCAGGTAAAACGATGCAGGACAAGCCACTGAGAGAGAAATCCTACTACACACGAGTAAAAGTATGTGGAATTTATTTCTACTGTTGCTACGTTCCACCTAGTATAACACAAGCTGAATACGAAAAAATCCGAGATGGATTGGTTACAGAAGCACTGACAACTACGCCAAATATAGTAGTGGGAGACTTCAATGCATGGGTCCTAGAATGGGGTAGCAAGAGCACTAACAAGAGGGGCGATGCACTGCTCAAAGCTTTCTCGTTACTTGATGCTGTGCTCTTAAATACAGGAGGGCGGAACACGTTTGAAAAGAATGGTCATGGCTCCATCATTGACATAACCTTTGCCAGCAAAGCCTTAGTTCGATCAGCGGATTGGCGGGTGAGCGACATGTATACACATAGTGACCATGTAGCTATAATGATAGATATTGGTAACCATATGCAAAGCCAGAAAAGCAGTGCAATCAAAAAAATGGTACAAGCCAAATCGTGGAAAGTTGAAACCCTAGATGAAGAGGCAAACCTATAAGTCCAACATATTAGTAAAGCTTGCGATGTCGCTATGACTAGGAAAAAGCAAAATGCACTTAGGAAGCCAGCATATTAGTGGAGCAGAGAAATAGACTTACTGAGAAGTGAGTGCCACAAATCGAGGCGACGCTACCAAAGACGCATAGGCACTGTGGAGAATGCTCAACAACATGAAGCATTCAAGAAGAAACGCAACGAATTCAAAAAAGCGATTAGAAAGAGTAAATCTTCTTGTTTTAAACAGCTTTGCGACAGAGTAAATGAAAACCCTTGGGGGTGAGGCTCATAAGCTGGTTATGACAAAGTTCAGAGGTGGCACAGACCAAGTGCCAACATGCTCAATACTACTAAGGAAGGTGGTGGAAACGCTTTTCCCGGCACAAATTCAGGAAGGTGAAAACCTTCTCGCTGAGGATGTAATCGTTATACCATCAATTTGTGACTCAGATGTGCTACAAGTTGTGGAGCGGTTCGGGAATGCTAAATCACTAGGTTAAAAAGGCATCCGTAACAGAGCCCTGAAGATTGCGGTAAAACACAACACAAAACCATTCACGGATTTGTTTACATGATGCTTACGAGACGGGATATTTCGAAGAATATGGAAAAAGCAGTGGCTGATGCTGCTACAGAAACCAAACAAACCGGCGGGTGAACCGTGCATATCGACCACTTTGCATGATCGATACAATTGGCAAAACTCTGGAGCGGTTAATCTGTGCCCGTTTAGAACAGCACTTGGAAGGAGAAACTTGCGGTTTATCCGACAACCAATATGTCTTTCGCAGAAAGCGTTCAACCGTTGATGCTATCACAAACTCACTGATAAAGCTAGAAGCTAGAGTTATTGAGGGAACTAGATGAATGTATGGCACAAAAGTGTACTGCGCAGTCATTACTTTTGACGTGAAAAATGCATTCAACTCGGCGTACTGGCCTCATATTATGCGAGCGCTAGAGGCAAAAAATACGGATCTATCTATCCGACAGGACATTGCTCTACGATACTGATGAAGGACCTAAATATTATGAGGTGACTGATGGAGTATCACAAGGTTCAGTATTGGGTCCAATCCTATGGAATATACTCTTCGATGGAATATTGCATCTACCTTGTCCAAAAGAAGTACAAATATTCGGATATCCTGATGATATATCGGTGACCATAGTACCAAAGGAACTATATGAAATCCAGAGCTTATGGAGAGATACGACACTGAAAATCAAGAATTGGCTAATTACGGCAAAGCTCCAGCTCTCAGGGTAAAAGACAGAAGGAAAAAAATTGAGACTATCTGTCTTGATATAGGTGGGTTTAATATTACGACGCAACCATCATTGAAATACCTTGGCGTGATCATAGACGCAAGATTCAACTACAAAACCCATATTGAGAAGGTATGTGAAAAAGCTGCACGTGTTAACGTGGCTTTATCCAGGGTAATGGCTAACATAGGGACACGACAGAGAAGGAGAGAACTCCTGTCTAAGGTTAGCCAATCAATATTGATGTACGCGGCACCGGCTAAGTGCCATCAGAGTTGCCAGCGCTTTACGTACAGTGTCACATCAAGCTCTTGGAGTCATATCAAATGTAATGCCACCAGACATATTGGCTCTTGAGATTAAAAGAGTCTATGACAAAAGCAAGAACATTGGTTCTTTTAAAGACAATGGAGCGAAAAGAAGAAAGACAACTGAGTTTAAACGAATGGCAAAATAGCTGGGATACATCAGTCAAGGGAAGATGGACACACCGACTGATTGCAAATGTGCAAATGTGGGTAGAACGAGAACATGGCGAAACTGATTTGTACCTGACGCAATTTCTGATGGGACACGGCTGCTTCAGAGAGTACCTTCACAAGCACGTATTCTTCTACTGTCCAAAATATGCTAAGGATAGGGAATACCTCGAAAGGGTCATTGCAGATCGACTGATGCATGAAAATGTAGTGACGCATATGCTGCAATCGATGCGAGTGTGGAGTATGGTGAAGAATCTGACTGCAATTGTTCTCCAAGAACTGAGAAGAGTAAAGCGCCAAAGAAGCATTAGAAGAGCTGTGAGTAGATTATAACCCATATTATAGACGTGAGCCAAGTGGCTAAGCGTTGCCCTGCGATGTAATGCCTAACGGTGGTCTCGTAGGGTAATTAAAGGCTATAAGTGACGGAGTTAAGGGTGTAGTATGTAGGCGTATTGTTATGCGAGTCCGGTGTAACCAGATTATTTTAACTGGGCGTGGTTCCGAATGAGGTGTACCTAGCAGACAATATGAATCGTGCATGCCGTCAGCGACATGACAGTATCTTAGGAAGATTCCTTCTTCGACAAAAAAAAAGAAGATAATAACCCTATGATAGATACCATTGGTGCAAATGTATATGATCATGTGCAGCCCGCATAAGATGTTTCATTTCTATCATGTATACAGTAATACACCTGCATATACATTTTTTTTTGTTTCTTAATTCAAGACTTTTTTTATTTGGACGAGTTACCGGTCCGTTTTCATAAAAATAGTGCCTAACAGAACAATAATCTTAGGTCATCGTGCTATCAGAATGGAAGCAAGGCGATGGATAACTGCTATACTAAGGAAGAACTACATTCACTGAATGAGCGAGCGTCTCAAATACTGAAAGAAATGCATGCTAAGGAAACTGCAAAGCGACGTACAGTCAGACATGAGGATGCTTGGATACGAGCAGAATAATAACATTGTTTAGCTTTAGATCTACTTCGTTCTGAACAGCATGAAAGCAATAGGCAAAAATATATCAGAATAATCAATATTTTATTAGTAACAATAAAAAAATAATCATACACAGTGTTACGACAAAATCAATCAATGTAAAGAGAAACGACTGTTATGACAAAATCAATTTTATTCAAATTTAACATTTATAGTAATGGCAGTTGGTTGTTTCAAAATTGTATTGTATTGTTTTTAGCTACCTTATTTTTCGGCGTCTTCACGTTGGCGTCAGAGAAAAAACCGACAGGGTTGCTATCTGAGGTGATTTGCCTTGAGGTGCCTTTCGATCATGGAACCGAATACCGATTACAAATCAGTAATCGATCACAACTGCTGTAACATCCCCCACCCCGTAAATCAATCTGATTTACTAGCAGTTAGCACACCAAGTTTGTTTGCTGGGCGACGAAGCACTCCGGTGGCAGTTTTATCATCTACGACGCGCACATGTCCGTCCTTTGCCGGATATGTAACAACAATGCCACCCTTTTACCGCTGGCTACGTGGCTGGTTTGACTCACAAATGATTACCACATCTCCCACTTGCAATGGTCGCTCTGGAGTAATCCACTTGGGGCGTAGCATCAACTGTGGCAAATATTCTGCAGTCAATCTCTTCCAGAAGCGATCCTTCAAGGCTTGAGCAATTAGCCACTGCTTCTTGAGGCACAACTTGTCAACCGGCGATTGCGGAGTCTGCATTGAATTTGGACAGCCTATAAGGAAATGATTCAGTGCCCATGGATCTTCGTCTTCAGATGAGATCGGCACATAAGTAAGCGGGCGAGCATTCCTGATATTCTCGGCTTCAATAAGAATGCTTCGAAGCGTCTCCACTCTTGGTGCGGTTTCTTTTAGTATATGTGTAAGCGTTTGGTGATGCGAATCAACCGCTCCCAGCAACCTCCACAGCTTGGATTAGATGGACAATTAAAAAATCCACTCAAAGTGTCTGTTAGCTGCTTCGTTTAGAATGCGGTCCACATCTAATATTCTTTCATAAGCTTTCAGCTCTCTTTGTGCACCTTCAAAATTGGTACCATTGTCGCATCTGATGCGTACCGGAACTCCACGACGATTGACAAAATTGCGTAGGTAGAGTATGAAGGCGTGTGTCGATAGGTTTTCTACATGCTCACGATGGGCAGCGCGAATTTTCAAGCAGGTTAACACTGCTACCCATTTTTTTTCACGCCGGCGACCCACTGTGACGTTTAATGGGCCAAATAGGTCAAAACCGGTGTAGGTAAATGGTCTAACGAATGGCGGTACGCGGTCTGGCGGTAGTTGGCCCATTATTGGTACTGCTGGCGTCACATTGTCTATGCGGCAACGAGACCTCTCCTGTTGCACCTTGCAAAGTAGTGAATGAAGTCGCTCAAAGGTTTGGCTTGCTCGGGCCTTTTCACTAATTAGGAGTTCAGTGAAATTTCATTGGCTATGGCGGCGGCGTCAAAAACTATCCCGGCTTGTTTACATACTTCAAAGCAAAGTACGGCAAATACCAGAGAGGGGCGGTGCTGCTTCGTATCTCATCGCTAGAAAGCACCCGGGCATACCCCTTGTCGAAATATTTCTGCATCTCTGTTTTGTAGCGATCTCCAAAAGCAGAATCTCGGCTCATCTTTCGTTCGATGCCTTCAAGACGAGTTTTGGCCATCTCAAGACTGTGGGGCAAAGTTGGCGTCAACTGCTTCCACAGTAGTTCCGTTTCAAAACGATTGCCAACTCTTTTTGTGGTCGTCTGAAGAATATGCTTGGCATGCATGTTTTCTTCAGAGTCAGGTAAGACGGCTGAAGGATTTATCCCAAAATTATCATTGTTGAAATATTCTTCTACCAGCTTATGTAGATTAGTGTCATCTTCTTGTGACCTAATGTGCAGTACAATAGGTTGCGATTTGGCAGAATCGCACCAGGTTCCATAGGCGACCCATCCCAAACTAGTTTTTACGGCGACTGGATTTGCTGTATCGATGACCTCGATACGAACTCCTAGAGTGGCTTGGTCTACACCTATTAGTATCTCAGGTTTTGCTCCATTATAATCGGTTATTTGTGCTGCATGCAGATGAATTCTTTTTACTAAAAGACTGCACCGGCATTCTAAGATTTCGTACCGTCCGCACGTTCTTCATAGCGTACCATTGTTGGCTGTTACTTGACGAAATCTCAAAACTCACCCGTCTACATATCTCAGTGGTTACTCGTCCTCCAAACCATTGCAGCTTCAATTGATCGACGTCGCCTTTGAGTCCAAGTTCCTCAGCAACTCGATCCTCTATAATGGATATTGATGACCCGTCGTCGAAAATGGAATGTGTTTCAATTTGACCATTTGCTCCGCGACAACTGGCAAAATCTTAAAAAGTTGTCCTCCTGGTCGCTCCGTCTGACAGCTCAAAACTAGCATTTCTTCGGTTGATCTCATTCCGTGTAGACTGGAATGATGAAATTTCTGGCAATCATCTTCACCGCAGACGCGCTTGTTTCTACATTTGGAGACGGAGTGACCTTTTGCCAGACAAGAAAAGCAAAGTTGACTGGATTTGACCTTATCCCAGCGGTGGAAAAGACTACTTTGCTTGTATGATTCACAAACGTTTAATTTGTGGTTCCCTGACCACTGCGGACACAGTGTCATCTGCTCAACATAGTTGTCACTCACATGCATCAACTTGCTTTGCTAGAGCATTGTTTAGGTTGAGACTGGGCGGCAACAAACAGATGACTCTGGCAACAGCATTGAACCACGCTGAAAAGTCCTTGATGGTTGCGAACTTTGTTATGTTAATTGAATATTGTGCCCACTCATACTGCTTACTTGGCGGCAGCTTCCTTACCATTTCTTCCAGCATGGCAACATCGTATGGGTAGCGATCACACTTGGAAGACGTCAGCAACGCTACCGTATTACGCACCTTTGTGGAAAATTTGACGATTTGCTCATTTTTGTTCTCACCCAAGTCTGAAAGCTGATGCCACTTTGCTATCTGATCCCGTACGAGCAACTCTGGACGGCCAAACATGAAGTTTAGTCCTTCCATAGCGTTTGGCACGTCACTTGGGTATATCAGCATTGCAGAAACTGTCTCACGCGCTGAACCTTGGAGACACTTTTGCAATCGTATCAGGTTTTCCCGGTCTGAATACACAAATATTTTCGTCCTGTCCTCATAGTTTGCGTTAAAGAATGGCCACTCCTCAGGCGCATCACAATACACTGGCAGATCATAAATTTTGTGTATTTTTGGTACGTCTGCTATGGCCTGTGGCTCACTTGGGATATTAAGCCTATGTACGGCATCATTAAACGCCGACGCGATTGTTGCTGGCGTCTTGTATTGTAGGGCGATTAACTCCCACTTGACTTCTTGTCCCTCGTTACGTATCTGTTCGACTTCCTTGCGAAGTGATGAAAGGCTATCCAGTATTTGCCCAATACTCGGGTATTGACCCCTTGATCTTCTTTTTGCATTTTTTTGCTTCGCAAATTATACCCCGACATACAATTATTGTTTCACTTATAGCAAAACTACAAACACACGCGGCACATTCACTGAAGCCAATAAACAAATTTTGAAAACGACTGTTACGACAAAATCAATTTTATTCAAATTTAACATTTATAATAATGGCAGTTGGTTGTTTCAAAATTGTATTGTTTTTTAGCTTTTAAATTTTTCGGCGTCTTCACGTTGGCGTCATAGAAAAAACCGATAGGGTTGCTTTCTGTTCTGATTTGCCTTGGGTAGGCAACCCATCGATCAAGGACCGACTACCGATTACATATCAGTAAGCGATCACAACTGCTGTAACACACAGTAATATCGAAAAAAAAACATCTTTTGCGACATTGTAAGGAGAAGGTAAAGTGCGGTGTCGAGTTGCTGTAATTACATTGTGTAAGAAATAGTGGTAGTGGTGATAACAATACTCGGTGAACTGAAAATGGTGCGAACAGGCATGGAGAATCTTCAATATTAATTCATGGTAAGTCTTTAACTGAGACTTTATTCCGATGTATGCCAATCAAGTTATGTGACAAGAATCGAAATGTTGCAAGTACATTAATAGGGAGAGCTTTGGCTGATAAACTAGAGTTAAACTACCTTATGCAGCAATTCTGTTTAAGATAAATGGGTAATGTAATGGAGGCTGAAGATAATTCTAAAGCGGAATGTATGATTGATTCGGCTAAAAGTAAAAAGTTAATTGTAGTTTTTCACAACATCAAATGGATGTCATTTACACAGATTTTAGTAAAGCTTTTGACAGTGTTTGTCACTTCGTACTCCTTAAAAAACTGTATACCTTTGGTTTTCCTCCCAAGTTAGTTAACTGGATTACATCCTATCTAACTTCCAGAACCCAAAGAGTTATTTTTAAAACGGCTATATCTAAGACTATTTGTGTAACTTCTGGTGTCCCTCAGGGTAGTCACCTTGGCCCATTATTATTTAATATTTTTATAAACGATTTGCCATCTGCCATAAAGCATTCTAACGTCTTAATGTACGCTGATGATGTTAAGTTATGCTTATCTATTTTATCTCCGGTCCAACAAATGTTTCTTCAAGAAGATCTTGATTGCTTATCTCAGTGGTGCTCTAAAAATTATCTATCGCTTAATTGTGACAAATGTAAAATAATGTCCTTTTACCGCAAAAATTTAATTGTAAAAAGCTACCACATTAATGATCACATTCTAGAACGTGTCACACAATTCAGTGACCTGGGTGTGTTGATGGATCCAAACCTGCATTTTGGGTCGCATATTTCTTATATCACATGTAAAGCTAGGGGTGTTTTAGGATACATTAAACGTTGGTCTAAAGAGTTTAATGATCCTTACACCACCAAATTATTATTCACTTCATTGG
Organism: Amiota mariae; assembly: GCA_035041805.1. Lineage (NCBI taxonomy): Eukaryota > Metazoa > Arthropoda > Insecta > Diptera > Drosophilidae > Amiota > Amiota mariae. Next base: position 257,433 of record JAWNKV010000398.1, on the reverse strand, counting down.
TTAGACCAATACTTGAATATGCTTCATGTGTATGGGATCCACAGTTTAAAAAGTATAGTGATAGTATTGAGTCTGTTCAAAAGCAATTCTTGCTGTTTGCACTGCGTCACTTACACTGGGATCCCAATATAAACCTTCCATCTTACAAAAGCCGACTTAAACTAATTCGCCTCCCCACATTATCCAGTCGCAGAACGACTCTTGGTGTCACATTCTTGCACAATCTAATTGTAGGCAGCATCTTTTCCCCTTCCTTGCTTGGTAGTATTAATTTTAATGTTCCTTCTCGGGTTACTAGGAATTATTCTCCTATACTTGTTGGTACATGTAAGACTACTTATTTGCAGCATGATCCTTTTCGTGTTTTATGTCAATCTTACAATCTATACTATGAACTTGTATCTAATTCTATTTCTTTCGATCATCTAAAATCTAATCTCTTAACTCTCCTTAACACATAGTAATATTTTAACTATTTAACTTAATTTCGCACACTTTATTTAAATTTATCAATTGTTTTCATTATTAAAAACTTAATAATGAAGTTTAATAATCGAGTAATTTCTTAAAAAACATATGTTAATTGGCCACCAAGATCGTGTGATTAAACTCCATTGGATTATTGTATTTAGGATTATTAAAATCACTTGCCTATTTGATCTAAAGAAATAAACATACAAATTAAGGGGAAGAGAAATTCCGGTTGGAAGGACGGTTGTACGAAAAATCAAAAAAAATCGATTTTTATCGAAGTTGGTTCGACGGTTTTTTCATCGGTTGTATAGTGTAAGGACACGTAGTACAACCTCATACTAAATTTCATTCTCTTTTGAACGTCAAGGTGAGCAAAGTTACGTTAATGCGTAATGCTTACAATGATCTAGCGAAAGACTTTCGGCGCTTGAATGATAAGTTCACAGCTTATGATAAGTCTTTTAAAAATATTAAAATCTTCGATATATCGCCTAAACGAAAGCGGCGTCATTCGCCCAAATCAAAAACTTCTTTGTCACTTTTAAACATACCACCTCCATCAACCCCCACTATTTCTATACCTACCCCCACTATTTCTATTCCTACCCCCACTTTTTCTATTCCTACTCCCACTATTTCTAAACCTACCCCCACTATTTCTATACCTACACCTACTATTACTACACCTACTTTTACTACACCTACTTTTACTACACCAATGGGGCAGATAGAACTACCGGTGAACTTTCATAAGAATTCTTATGCATCTGTTGTGCAGCATGTTACGTCAGAAATAGCACCTACTAGCTCAAACACTCGAGCTTCAATTGGTCCTAAGCAACTTGTCGCTGTTCCTCCTTCTAAATCTATTTTTGTGTCTAGGTTAACTGAAGATACTTCGGAAGTCGATATAGTCGCCCTCAAGCAGCCCTTCCTATGGATCCATCTAACCTCAGTTTGATCATACATTTTCAAAATGTCGGAGGTTTAAACTCTAAAGTGAATAGACTTTTCACTAATAGTTTCTCTTTTCATTCAGATATAATTGTGTTTGTAGAAACATGGCTTCGTCCAGATGTTCTGAATTCCGAATTGTTTAACAATAATTACTTAACGTTTAGGAAAGATCGATTTGATCGCGTTGGTGGTGGAGTTCTGATTTCTGTTAGAGCTTCTTACTCTTCTGACTTGGTGTCTATCGATAATATTGATGACATTGAGTTTATTTGTGTAAATATTTCATTTTCCAATTCCAATTTATTTATTACATGTTCCTATATACCACCTGCTTCTGATGACTCTGTTTACTTATCACATCTGACAGCTATTAAGAAAGTTCTGTCTTTTATCAAAGATACTGATAAGGTCTTAATCATGGGAGATTTTAATCTTCCAAATATTTGTTGGACAGCCTCGGATAATTGTAACTCTGTAATATCATCAGTAAGCTGTGAGTTTGTCGATTCATTGCTGAATCTTTCCTTTCAGCAAGTAAACTACATAGCTAATAACATTAACCGAATTTTAGATTTGGTCTTTACCGACAGCACAAATGATGTTTCCTTGTTTCGAAGTAATCCTCTTTCCACTCCAGAGGATGCTTATCATCCGACTTTGGAATTAAACATCTTTCTGAATGGGTTTGGATTTCGTTCCAAAAATCCCTCTAATTTGCTTTCTACGTCAAGACGTGTTTTCTGCTTCAAACAAACTGACTTCTTTAAGCTAAATTCTCTTCTTACAGCCACTGACTGGTCTTATTTGCATTCATGTGATGATGTTGAACTAGCTGCAAAGTTTTTTTATACAACTATGAAAAATCATTTCAAATTATGTGTTCCGAAAATTAAACTGAAATATAACCCACATACGCCAGCTTGTTTTTCTCTTGATTTAATTAAATTAAAGAATTTAAAAAATAGACTATTTAAAAAATTTAAAAGGTCCGGTTTGTCTGCTGATTATACTAAATACGCTATATCCTGCTATAATTTTCAACACCTAAACAATTTCTGCTATCAGTCATACGAGACACATGTCAAAGAGGATATTAAAAGAGATCCTAAAAAGTTATATAACTTTATTAACATGAAGCGCAGGTTGGATATATTCCCATCCTGTATGAAATTAAATTGTGTTGAATGTTGCAGCGATGGAGAAATTTCCAATCTTTTTTCGAACTTTTTCCAAAGCACTTACACATATTTCAATAATGATTGTAATAGTCCATACCCATATCATATTCATCAATTTAATCAATTTAATATGCCAGTTATTGATTGTGATACAGTATTACAGTATTTAAAATCTTCTAAATTAACGTTTTTACTGGGACCAGATGATGTACTAGTTGTATTCTAAAGCGATGTGCTGATGCTTTGCTTAGACCAATCTGCAAATTTTTTGACTTATCTCTGGATACATCTGTATTACCTAATATTTGGAAGCAGTCCTATATTATCCCCCTCCACAAAAAAGACAGCAGAGCTAATATATCAAATTACCGAGGAATAGCTAAGCTTTGAGCTATTCCGAAATTGTTTAAACATATTATCACCGATCAGGTGCAGCATTTCGTTCTTCCTTTATTAAGTACTTCACAGAACGGTTTCACCAAGAAGCGTTCAACTACAACCAACTTATTAGAATTTACTTCGTTGGTTAATTGTAGTTTTACACAACAACATCAAATGGATGTCATTTACACAGATTTTAGTAAAGCTTTTGACAGTGTTTGTCACTTCGTACTCCTTAAAAAACTGTATACCTTTGGTTTTCCTCCCAAGTTAGTTAACTGGATTACATCCTATCTAACTTCCAGAACCCAAAGAGTTATTTTTAAAACGGCTATATCTAAGACTATTTGTGTAACTTCTGGTGTCCCTCAGGGTAGTCACCTTGGCCCATTATTATTTAATATTTTTAAAAACGATTTGTCATACGCTGATGATGTTAAGTTATGCTTATCTATTTTATCTCCGGTCCAACAAATGTTTCTTCAAGAAGATCTTGATTGCTTATCTCAGTGGTGCTCTAAAAATTATCTATCGCTTAATTGTGACAAATGTAAAATAATGTCCTTTTACCGCAAAAATTTAATTGTAAAAAGCTACCACATTAATGATCACATTATAGAACGTGTCACACAATTCAGTGACCTGGGTGTGTTGATGGATCCAAAGCCGCATTTTGGGTCGCATATTTCTTGTATCACATGTAAAGCTAGGGGTGTTTTAGGATACATTAAACGTTGGTCTAAAGAGTTAATGATCCTTACACCACCAAATTATTATTCACTTCATTGGTTAGACCAATACTTGAATATGCTTCATGTGTATAGAATCCATAGTTTAAAAAGTATAGTGATAGTATTGAGTCTGTTCAAAAGCAATTCTTGCTGTTTGCACTGCGTCACTTACACTGGGATCCCAATATAAACCTTCCATCTTACAAAAGCCGACTTAAACTAATTCGCCTCCCCACATTATCCAGTCGCAGAACGACTCTTGGTGTCACATTCTTGCACAATCTAATTGTAGGCAGCATCTTTTCCCCTTCCTTGCTTGGTAGTATTAATTTTAATGTTCCTTCTCGGGTTACTAGGAATTATTCTCCTATACTTGTTGGTACATGTAAGACTACTTATTTGCAGCATGATCCTTTTCGTATTTTATATCAGTCTTACAATCTTTACTATGACATTGTATCTAATTCTATTTCTTCCGTTCATCTAAAATCTAATCTCTTAACTCTCCTTAACACATAGTATTATTTTAACTATTTTAACTTTATTTAAATTTATCTTTATAGTGCTTTATGATTAGTATAGATGACATTAGGTCTGTAACCTTATAGTAGTCAATTAATTTCTTTTGCATGTTACTAACCTCCAGTAGTTCAGTACCGAAGGGACTTGTGGTCGATACCCAGTCTTGTTCGGTTTTTAATGGATCCCAGCTCGCGCGGGCTCTGGGGGGGAAAGTGGCGTGGGATAGAAAGTAGAAAAAAGTAGAAAAAAAGCAAGCGGTAGTTTGTATTGACATTTTTTAAAATTTTTTTTTAAGGAAAAACCCGTAACCAAAAAGAAATAACGGAAAAACCCACACACAAAAAGGAAAAAAATGGAAGACGCCGAAGAAATGCATGTATTTATTGATGCGTACAAGAGTATGCCAGCACTGTGGAACTCAAAATTAAAGTGCTACAAAAATAAAATTATACGGCGTAGTACTTATGAGAAACTTCTCGTCGAATACAAAAAAGTGAAAAGTGCTGCGACATTGGAAGAATTAAAAAAAAAATAGCAAATATGCGTAGTTATTATCGTTGAGAATTAAGAAAAAAAAGTGAAAGATCTGGTGCCGGTGCAGATGAAATATACGACTCCAATATATGGTACTTTAACCAGTTCGAGTTCCTGAGTGATTTGGAAAAGTCGTTACCTGGTCGTTCTAATATCAGTTCACATGATGATGAAGCAGTACCTACTGTTAATTTGGTAATTAAATAATGTAACTAATTAATAAAAAGGTATCTTCATAATGTTAATTTTTCTTTCAAAATTTGGTCAAATAGAAGAGGCAAAAAAAGTCCGAATCACCTGCGAATGAGCGAATGGAATTTCTGAAGAAAACCACAGAATATCTGGAGGCATCAAACATTGTAGAAACAAAAGACATGCACATTTAGGCAAATGACAACCGAGCAATAGATATTTGCAAGGCAAGCGATATACAAAATATTGCTGTTGGGGCGCATTAACCGAATAACATTTCATCGTCACTAAGCATTGGCTACTTATCAAAAGTCGGTACTCCACATTCCTAGGGTACCGTTTCACCACAAGTAGTCAGTATCACCTAACAAGCTCAGTTGAATTTACACAGGCAATTTTGACAAGTAATCAAGATAAAGTGAATGTGGAGCGTAGCCAATACTCCAGCAGAACTTCTACATGATTCCCAATTTCAGTAATAGTTTTCATTATCCTTTTCAAACTTTTTACATTTATTCCATTGTGTTTCAATATTTTGCTTTTATGTAACAAAGAGACTGTTTCTGATGTAAGAAATTATTATTTTTATTTATTAGCAATGAAATGAGAAATAAATATATTATATGAATATTTGAATGGAAAGTTATAATTTTATTTCGTAAATAGTTTTGCAAGAGCGTTTATTGTTTTCCTTTGCTTCGTCATTTGCATTCCTATTAGCAGTTGGCTCCATGCCAGTTAGCACCGCGGAACTTTCAGGATCTCCGATTGAACTTCGTGTTACGCACGCGAGCGTAACTGTGATCACATTTTCTGGAGCCAAGTTTATCGTAGTTTGTAAAATACGGAGTCGACAAGCTTAAATGCCGAAACGTTTTCAATTTTGACAAGTGCTGAGCTGAGCGTTCTGTTGAAATAATTTCTTCTGCTGATAAATTTGGATGGCCGAACTGTTTCAAAAATTTTTTTTAACGCAAAACCCGCATCTCAAACCAACGGAATTGGTTCCTGACCCGAGATAACAGCCTGGGGTTCAGGCAAATTCAATTCAATTTCCAATTTATTAATTAACACAACACTGCAGGTTTTTTTATATTTGAAATAAAAGTACCCAGAGTTCGCCAGTTTCTTTGTTTACGAGTATGTGCTTCCCTCCAAAGCATTAATGCAATTCAGAAACAAGGTATTTTCAAAAAATTTGTCAGCAACATCAACCCAATCTGCTGAAGTTCGGGACACCTAACAAAAAATAGTATTTCACTTAGTTGGAATAGCATTAGATTTTAATTTGTATGCATTTACTTTCATAAACTCTTGTAAAACTTTTACTATCGTTTGACACGTTTTGTAGCCATTTCCTTGACCACTTCCTTTTTTTTTTTACATTACTTTCTTCGCCTTCATCAATTTACAGAATGTCGTCAATTAAGAGGTTCGCGACGATTGCTTTACACTATCCGCAGAAATACACACATGCGCTAAAGCCAAAAAAACCACACAAAATGAAATTGTATGAAACGGTTGTAACGTGTAAGGCAAACGACCAACTTGCTCTACGACACGTTGTAAGTTGGTCTACTAGGATCTTTAGAAGATCTGCATCTCCTTGGCGCATTACAAAAAAACAACCTTTTCTATTAAATTTTTATGGTAAAGAAATGGACAACTTCAAAATTAACACATATAAATGCAATTTTTTTTCTCACTGAATAATTTATCACAAATGTATTCTTTAATGAAGCATTGAAAGCTAAACTATAATACTTTTACTTTTTTTTTGCATTATGAAATATGTAGAGTAATATACGGGTATGTGCTAGAAAACACCGACGTTGTTTGATGTCGAGCGTTTTCATTTTCGCCAAAAAAACGTAGGTGTGCTAAAAAACGCGGTGATGTTATTTTTCGAGTTTTGATGTTCGAACTAACAGCTGTTTGAATATTGTTCATTTATGGGAGTCTTACACGTATCGAGTTTGTGGCGGAACTTATCGTTGATTTTTCTTTGAAACCTCTTGCTATTATTGACACTAAGCCAAATATTTTTACCCTGCTCACTGCCTTTCACATCTTTCACTTTACAAAAACCAATCGAAAAAAACTTCCCTTCTCAACAAACAAAAATTGTGTAGAGCACCCCCCCTGTATCATATTGCAAACATACCAACTTTCATCAATGAGATTATTAAAATTTCTTATTGAACTAATCACTTCCTACACAGTTTTAAAACAAAATTAAAACATCACAGCAAATTGGAATCTTCGAAAATGTTAAAATTTATATGCAAGCAGGTTTGCATATTCAGCATTGATTGGTTTTGTTTATTTCGTCTATTTTACACCAATAGAAAGAGATTTTGATAAAATGCAAATTTATGCCTTAAAATAACTAATACAATATGTTGAATTCTTTAAATGAAGGAACACAATTAACTACAGTTTTTGGTACTTTTTTTCCTTTAATAACTTTAGATAAGAGAAAATTTAACCAAATCGCGTGTAAAAAATTATGCAATTTCAAAACCGTTAAAAGCGGTTTTGAGCACAACTCCATACAGTTCATGTAAAAGTAAAGATTCAAAATTTAAGTCCATTAATACGAAAAATGTAGATCGGTCCTTATTGTATCCAACAGGTAGAACTGTGATAAGCGAAACGAAAAAGAGATTTGATGGACTTGTTTAAAATTATTAAAAATGATAATTATGTAAGTACAAGAATATCAGAATAACAGATACAGCTAACGAATTTATATTTCTAATGAATCAATTTGGTCAATGTAATATACTCTTGATATTTATGTACCATTAATAGAACATTTATTATTATTCATTTTTGCCCAAAATCTTTAATATAAAAATTTATATAATACTTCTAATAATATTATAATTTAAAGAATTTAATTGAAAAGTTTTTTTTCACTTGTTAATTGACTAACAACCTTAATCATTTAAAAATTATAGTACCTAATAATAAAAATTACTCCAATGACATTATATCATATATTCTTTATAAGACGTAAAATAAAATATACATTTGCAGTAAAAGTGTTTACGATGTTTGTTTGAATTTAAAAATATTTCAACATATTTCTCTTCATATTATGGAATCAATAGAATTGGCCACATGGACGCTATAAAAAAACCGATATGTATGGAAGTCAAGTTGATTTATTTTTGTAATCAGTTTCTAACATAAACTCACTTGGCAATCTCTTGCTCATATACGGAGACTGCCATAACACTGTGCTCCTGATCCAAATTAACGTTTCGAGTTGATAAAAAACTGCCATTTAATTCAGTATGTTCGAAACGAGTCAGGGAGGATTCGTTACAGTCGGAAGTAGATGATAGACTTGCCAATGCTACTACATATTTTATAGCTGCCGACGATGGTGAGGGCAAAGAAGAATATATATTTTTACTAACACATACAGTAGCACCCAAATAGTTAGTCGATAATTGTTGATTTTGGTGTTTATAAATGTGTTGATACTGTTGCATCTCTTTCTTTACATCGATAATGTTATTCTTCATTGTTAAACAACTAAGTGTTGTTGTCGTTGTGGACGTAGGGGTTTGCTGCAAAGTTGAGTGTGTTGCATAGATGTTACTCTGGTTGCTTGACATAATATCCTCTGCATCATGACTACAATTTTGAAATAAAAACGACAGAAAAAATTACAAAGAAACAAAACATTACAATCGATAATGCCAAAGAAAACACTCAAGAAGAAAAAAGAAAAACAGTTACAAAATAAGAGCTTTTTCAAACAAAAATATAATTTAAATCATCTATTTAAACCAGTGATTCTTGAACTCTTGTACGGAGGCACTTTAGTGTGTTCCTAATTTTTTTTATATTTCCGCCACTACCCAGGTCTGGTTGAATATACAAATACAATTTTTTAAAAAAAGGAAATCTTCTGCAGATTTAATACGAGCCACCCAATTCGCAAAATTTTAATTTTCCAACAATAATCGCGATTGTAAACTGTATTCTTACATCACAATTGTGATTTTTCTTCAAAATTATTACTTAATTTGATTTAGTTTAAGCTGTTGATAAGAATAACACATTTCTTAATATCTTTTTCACTAATAAATAGATAGTTTTGTCAACACTCACTTTGGTTTGAGCGTATCAACCGTCTCATAAATTTATACAAACGCACCCCGTATAAAAAATTAGTGAAAGAGATTTTGTTGTTTTTGTTTCGGTAACCTACTAGAAATCATGTACATATTTGCAAAATGTAATGTTAAGGGCCTCCACAAGCCGTCATTTCACTAAGTCCAAAAAAAGAGTTACGGAAATCAAGATGATGATGCTTTAGAGACGTAGAGGGGATAAGCATTTGGTTGTGCGCCTGTAGTGTAGAGAATAAGTGATTTTGCAGAATGAGAGAGAGAGAGATGCTTTACTTTATTCTCTTGCTGTTGATGCTTCGTTGCTGTTGTTGTTGTTGTTGTTGCTGTTGTTTAGTTTTGTACACATATAACAACAACAACAAAAGGATTTGGTGCAGCTACACACCATCAGACGCTTCGGCTATGTGCTATATGGGAAAACCGATGCCACGAAGCGTGCTTGTGTCGTTGATGCTTTGTTGCTGTTGTTATTGTTGCTGCTGTTTGATTTTGATAACAACAACCAAACCCTATGACAATTTGACCTGTTACGCTCTCGAAAATTGTTCACTCTCAATTTTAACTTCAGAAGTATAGCAGGGGATTAAAACATTATGCTTATGTATTATTGTACCATGCTTTGTTGCTATTGTTGTTGTTGCTATTGTGTGATTTTCTGCACAATATGACAATAAAAACCAAAGACTGACGTGCAGACCATATCAAAAACAACAACAACAACACATCTGTCCATTATTACAACTGTTGCGTTTTCACACTTCTCTTGAATCATATTCCCAAATCAGGCAATTCACAAAATAATTGCCTTCAATCACAAATCACTACTACAATATTATATTCTTTTGCAGTAGCTAAAATTCTTAATCTTGGATTAGATAAAATCTCTATAATTCTTGGAGAAGATTTAATGTAGATTTTGGCGAAGAATTATCAGAGCCACTATTGAATTTTCTCAAAGAAAAATTTGATTTGACCATGTCAAATAATCCGGCTAAATCAACAACAAAACATGGAACAACAATATTTACACGATACTTAAACACGATATTTGTATCGCATTTCAGTTACCATAAGCCTCTTATAACGTTTGTATCACAAAATAATGAAATAAATGAATAACATTATAAAACACAACTCTGGTAATTATTTTAAAATTTCATTCCTACCATTTTGTTCAGCGGTTTCACTTCAATGCTTATCTAGGTAAAGCACATTACTTTTTTTTCTCATTCACTCAGAAAAATAATAAAGACTTTTAAAAAGTTTCCAAAAACATAACTTGAATAAATAAAAGTAAGGAAAGATATTTACTTATTGAAACTTGAAAGGGACTCCACTTTCTTCATTGCCCTAGACCTACACACACCTAAATATGGCCCTGGTAATGTGTGGTTTACATAGTTTGACCGTGATCACACTCAGCCTGTCTGCGACAGCATTCTCTATCGCAACTCTTGTTTGTTGACGAGGGGAAGAAGATAGCGATGAAGTAGTCGAACTGCTTGTACCAGCATGTCGTTGCAGATCTGCCGACGTTTTTCTTTATCTTCTTTAGCGACTTTCGTTGTTTGTTTATTTCGTTTGGCTTGTGTAGCGTGCGGGTGATGAAATGAAAAGAGGAATGTGAAAATAGTTACAACCGTGCTAATGCTGTGTATGACCAACGAATGGCGTTACCAAAGAAGAATCAACGACACGAGCTGCTGAACGACAGGCTGAGTGTGACCACAGTCCATAAATACATTTTTATATATTTTTGAATTGAAATTTTTTACACAACTACACTAATAGATTAGAAATGATAATTTACATTTTTTTAATTTTTTTTTTTTTAATTTTTCATTCTAAACCTCAAAACTTTAAATGATTAGTTTCAAATCAAAGAGAAAATGCATAGTTGTTGTATATGGTTTTTTTATTGATGAGATATTATTTTTTGTCATCGCTGGCAAAATCATCATGTTTTTTTTTTGTTCACACCAACCGATTCAATGGGAGAAAAATTCTAAAATCCCTTTGTATGTATGCATTTGTGTGTGCGTCTGCTTGTGCACTACAATCGATTCTACTTTGCTATCTGCACTGCTTTGCACCCACCTACCCTCTCTCTCCCTCTCTTCGACTCAGTCAACTCACATTTCATTTTCTCCTTCAATAACATTACTTTCGTGTGTAATTAATCAAATTAGTTTTTGAAACCATTTTTCTTCACAGACTGTTCTTTTTCTCATCGAGAAACAAGAAGCTAATAACTTTTGAACAACACAACAAAGTATTGAGCTCCGTGAGTGAGATATTTTGCTTTATTTTATATCCGAGTGGACCCCATTGAAAATAAAACATGATTCTCATTTGCGACCTCTGAGGAAAATATATCATTTTAATATATGTATTTACTGAACGTTGTTGGTGTTATATGTGCGTAACTTTTTTTTAACATACCTTTCATTGCCAGATATGCCGTTCTTTGAAGGAGGTTTCGATGACTGATAACACTTACTGCGCATAACTAACTGTAACCAGTTAGGTATAGTGGGTGATGGCGACGGTTCATACGTATTCCTACCGATCAATTCATTAAAGCTATGACCTATAAATTCATAATTGAACATACCTGACAATCATATTTGTCGGTTTAGTTTTTGGTACTGCAAACGCTTCGGTAGTTCTGTCAGCGTGCGCCTTCTCCACACTTGAGTCCACTTCGGGTATAAGGGCTAGGGAATCGTCTGTCTCAGAAAGATCTACGTCCTGACTTGATACTGAGCTCAACGAACTGCGGCGAATATACTTGCGATGATGATGACAGTAGCCACTGATGTCGTAGCTATGCTGGTACTGATATCTGTGTTGTTGGCAATGAGTTAAAGGGTATGTGCTATTATCAAGCTCCAATTTGCTCCAATCAAATTTTATTGCCACTAAACGGTTTGGAAAAAGTCATAATGTAAAAATCGTTATCCAAATGAAACCATCATATTTCTAACTCACTTTTATTTAATGGTCCTAATTTTTGCGCTATACCGATCATTGTTTCCACCGTCCAATAATTTGGTATTCGGGCGAAGATCGTACCTGCATCGGCTGGCAGTTGGAACCCAAGTTTATGTAATAGTAACATGTAGGGCTGATAAAGCATGGTGGCAGCTTGATCATTGTTCCATTGAACCACTGGAATAGATTTTTGCTTACATATGTAATGATAGGTGACCGGTTCCATTATGGCCTTGAACAGATGCGACGCCGGCCCTCCACTGATTTGTTGTTGCTCCAAACTTAACTTTACATAGCAACACTCAAGCAACAGTTTCTGTAGCCAAATTAAGTGGTGGCCTTTATTTTCTTTGAATATAAGATAGAGTAAAATCTAAGGACAAATAACATTTAATTAGATATGATGTAATTAGTAAAGAAAACTTCTAAATATCTAATGAAGCCAAACGGAATTGAGTGTCTTCAAAATGACTTCGTTATAGAGAGGAAATTCTATATAGAAGACTTCGACAGTATATATTAGAGGTTTAAAGAGATTTAATTCTATAAAAAAATTAAAATGCAGTTCCTTCAAATTGACTTCTTTATAGAGAGGAAATTCGATATAGTGGAATTTGACTGTATAAGTATATGTATTACTTATTATGAATAAAAATCAGTTGTTGTCGAGTTCACTAGAAAATGTTATACTCGTTCTCTGGTGCACATATGCCAGTCATTATAAAATGAACGCTTCATTAATGATCACTTCACTAATGAGCACTTAATTTTTGAATAAGAGAGAAACCGAACTCGCTCGTGAACAAGAGCAAAACGAAAAGCAAAGCCTTGCTCACGACCGAGAGCGTGCGAGAGTGAGTATTTTGGAACTATTAAGGAAATATAACAATTAAACTTATAGGTAGGACAAAAATGTAAATTGAAATGTACTTAAACTAAAATAAATTAATTACAAAAAAGGCAGCCAAGTGTGAGTCGGACTCGCACACGGATGGTTCCGTACCTTCGTCGAAATTTTTTGAAGCTAATATAAATAACATAATTAATAACCAACTGCTTTAAGTTGCAAAGCATTGCTTGAAACATAAAATATTGTAATTGTAATTAGTCCTTTATTGAGATTTTACGACTTTTCCGATGGATTTTCCTAAATTTTATTATTTGTCATTATATCGGCAATAGACATACACACTGTGAAATTAACTGTCTACCTATTACCGTTCATGAGTAGAGCTCTGTGACGGACGGACAGCGTAGGCTTAGTAATAGGGACCCGTTGGCACCCTTTAGATACGGAACCCTAAAAAGAGATCAAACAAAAATAGAGAAAAAAAAATAATAACTATAAATAAGAATTATATGAACTACCAGCCTCTGATCCGATGAGCAAAATTTTTTTGCTCGCAAAGGTTTGTTAAGCAAGAAAGTTAATTCCAATGCACCAAAAATGGTAAACTGATAAGAAAGAGCCTATCAGAGTAAGATGGCAAACTGGAATTAGGATTCCAGTTTAGGCCTCGAAGGGCCAACAGAAGGAATTGCTTCTATACAGACTCAATTCAATCTTGATTCTTTTTATATTATGGTGGCCATATGCAGAGCAAAGAGCAATACTCGAGGAGTGGACGCATAAGAGATATAAAAAGAATCTTTGTGGTATAAGGGTCATTAAATTCAATAGACCAACGTTAAATGAAACAAAAAACACCCGTCTGATCGAATGTGAGAGACAACAGCAATGAGGACACGAATAGGGCGATCTGTCCTATGTGTGACGAAATTTGAAAAGAAAATTTTATTTCTAAGAATACCAGAGTGAAGCCATGTCTCCGAAAACGATATAGCATCTGCTTCAAAGGAAAAACTATCCCTATACAAATTATTAAGCTTGGACTATAAATCTCTAACATATAGATATATTATAGAGATTTGCTGAAGGAGGAAGCTAGTTTTTTGGAGCCGAGCTTGGAGCCAAAGGTGAACTAGTATGCACTGGAAGCCTAACAGTACTAAGTCTATTGCTTTTCTTCTGTTTAAATTCATGAACAACCATTTTTGGAGGCCAGAATTTCGGATTACAAACCTTATCAAATGATTCGGAAGGCATGCTAATCTTAAACGACGAAATATCCCTATGTTGTGACGAATTGAGTTTTTGCACACTAACCTTCACATTATTCTTGGAAGCAATATACCTATTAATATCGTCACAGGTTGTTTGATAAAAAAGTCTAGATAGGGAAATATGTTTCCGAAGCGCCTCTAGCGACAAGATAGGTGGTGAAACCACATTCAAAGTATCGCTATCAAAAGATGACGATATTGGTAAAGGTTCTAAAGTTGTCACAAGTGATATTGATGAATGAGCAGCCTGGTTGGACTCGTCGGGTAAAGGTACAATTGTAGGGGGTATCCCACCATTGCCGGCACCATTCCCAGAATTATCCACAATTGAGCTAGACGAGTGAGGAGAAGCAAGTCTTGACCGTTTGGAGGCATTGATGGCAACATTCCCATTTTTGTCCACAATGGTGTTTAACGAAGAAGGAGAAGAAGTGGGTCTAGACCGTTTGGGGGAAGATACTGCAGATAAGGGTGGAATTCCCAGTATTACAGGGGGCACAGGAGTTGAGGTAGGATCGGTTGAAGTGGCAATTGTGGAGGGAACAAGAGAAGTGGTGGGAGGTAGTTGGAGGGAAGCATAGGAGAAGGTGACAATAAAAGAAGGAGAAGAGGTGAATCGAACTGGTATTTAGTGAGTAAATCAGTACCCGAATCAAAATGAAACGAAATTTGCTTCACAGCACTATTCATCTTGATAAAATTGTCGCGTATACGATACATTGGCGAAAAATCAACATGCCGACTAAAACAGGATGGGCAAGACCACTTAAAACTGCCACAATCAGTTTTAGATCTACTGATTATCCTATCATGGTCACGGCCGTTCAGTCCGGCACACTTCAAGTGTGAAAAATTATCGCACAGCCCGTTGGGAATCAACATCGAATATATTTTTTTTACATGAAAGATTACAACAAATAATTTTCAAACAATATGTTTCAAAAAATATAAAATTTAAAAAGAAAAAAATTCACAATTTGGACACAGTTTGGTTTTGCAACAACAATACTCAGAAACAATAACTTTGAAATGATCCTCAAAAAAAAAATTGAATAGCACAAATAACAATGTTTAAAAATTTAAAATTATGTACAACTAGCTAACCCGAAAACACGATCAAATTAAGCTATGCACAACAACATATGTACGAGTATATTTATTTATTTCTAAAAGCGCTGAAAAAGGAAGCAATATGTAAACAAATATTTTTTGAAACACAAAATAAAACCAAAAACTCTTTTCAACTAAAAAATCTTATTTTAAGGTATAGCCAGTAATTAATAGTAAATAATAGTTGGAAAAGCAAAAGTTATTAATGTGTACACAATAGCAAAAACAACATAAAAAAGCATAACCAACGAAAACAATATTCTTTAGTTTATTTGTCTTTGGATGAAAAATTAATTAAAATTAAGATCTTTTGATTTAGTAGGTCGATTTTGATATAATAAACCCTATACTCGTATTTATGAGTTATAGAACTTATTCAGGGGTGTCACAGAAATTGTCAACGAATGTGAGGAGGAACGGTTTTGATTCCGCCGGAAAAATCCGTAGGTGTCACAAAAATGGTGAGATTTCATTTTTCAAACTTTGATTTTCGGAAAAACAGCTTATTGAATATTGTTCATTTTAGGGGCGTCTTACACGTATCGAGTTTATGGTGGAACTTATCGTTGATTTTTCTTTGAAGCCGCTTGCTAGCATTTACACTCAGCCACAGATGCCAAGCAAATATTTTGACACTGCTCACTCCCATTCACATTCCTCACTCTATAAAAACCAATCGAAAAAAAAACTTCTCTTCTCAACAAATAAAATTCGTGTATAGTCCCTTGCTTTAAAACATTGCAATGAGATTATGAAAAATTCTTATTGATCTTATCACTTTCTACACAGTTTTAAAACAACATTAAAACATCACAGCTTTATTACCAAGAAATGTAGTTAATTTTAACATAACAATTAAATGAATTAAAGAAGAATTAGAATTTTCGAAAATGTTAAAATTTATATGCAAGCAGGTTGGCATATTCAGCGTTGGTTGGTTTTGCTTATTTCGTCGATTTTACTTTAATGGAAAAGAGATTTTGGTTGAAATCACATTTTTGCTTGGGGACAACTAAAATGATGAATTTTTAAATGCAGTTTACCGAGGAAAAGAATAATCTGCAATTGTTGTTACTTTTTTTTCTTTAATAACTTCAGATAAGAGCAAATTTAACCATACCGCCTCTAAAATAATGGCAGATTTGAAAACTGTCAAGGGAGATTTCTGTGACACGGAGAATTGTAATTGGGTTGAAATTGAAGAGAAGGCGATTTCTGTGACACCCCTGATTGACTATCTTTACAGCTGAAAAAATTATAATTATATTATAATATAATTAGGTTTAAAAGGGATAATTAAGGAAAAGTTGCACAAAAAACCTTTGCGAACTAACTTAAACCTAGAACTAGAGTTAGAAAATATGACTGGTACTTCATACAGCTCAATTGAGAGTTAATATAAATATAGGTTTAAAAGGGATAATTAAGGAAAAGTTGCACAAAAAACCTTTGCGAACTAACTTGAACCTAGAACTAGAGTTAGAAAATATGACTGGTACTTCATACAGCTCAATTGAGAGTTAATATAAAGTACCAGTCAACTCACAATATGTAAAATATACGATTTCTTAAGTAAAAAATGAAGTCAAGTAGTTGAAAAGAAAAATGGGAGATTAAGTATCATTTTAATATTTTGTTTTGTGCAACCTGTTGTTTATTCCTATGCGTTTGCGCGCAGGACGCCTTATTTTGAGCCATACAACATTATGAGTTAAAGAATCATTTTATATATGATTAATTTGTTTAGAATTGATAGCTGGGATCTGCGGTTAATAAACGGATAAAGGATGGAAACAGTTTTATTGACCTTATCGATGGTTTTACCTACATACGTGCTCTTTGAAAATAAGCTTATAGTCGAGATAAAGGCCAAGGTATCGGATAGAATTCTTCCATTTGATGCTACATCCATTAGGTTGCAACTCAGAATTGGGTAGAAACATTGTTTTTGCTTCTTAGTGAAGTAAATTGCATTCGTTTTTTCAGCATTTAACTTTATTTTCCATTGGCTGAAAAAGCTAGATAGGGAAATGAGTGCACTCTGAAATTTGTTAAGGATCGCATGGCAGGATTCAGCTGAACAGTATAAAGCCGTGTCATCTGCGAAAATTAATGTTATGCAGCTTTCAAACATTGGATTGTCATGATATTATATAATACTTATAAGACAGGCCCTAGCACAGAACTCTGAGGGACACCACCACATATCAATATTTTAACAGATTGAAATCCATCCCTGAAAACGTGAAAGAATCTGTCAGATATGAAACTTTGGACTTTTTTAGTGAGGTAAGTTGGTGTGTTTATTCTCAGTAGTTTATGGATCATTTTGTTATGCCATACCAAATCAAAAGAGGCTTGAACATCTAAAGTTACCATTCCAAATGATCTTTTCAGATTGAGTTGTTCTTTCACAAATAATTAAACACCTGGAAATCAACATTCGAAGATTTATTGACGAAATAAGGCCGCAAATGCTGCAAAGTGTGTGAAAATTTCCAGATTACGCCTTGTACGCGCCAGCCATGACGGCCACATATTTAAACATTAGTGTCATGAAATTATTTATCCAATAAAGTCAGTTTAATTGATATTAAAAATATTTTTCTTCGTTTTGATTTAATTTAAAGTGGTGAACCTCTAAAAAAACACACCGTTTATATAAGCACACAGGCAGGTTTTTAAGGCAGATATTAAGAATTTGGTCGCAACCAGGGGATTTGCTATTTTTTAAGGACTTAATGATATCTCGAACTTCACATACTGTTAAAGGGCAATCAATTGTGTTAATTTCTTAGAATCGCAGGTCATGCAGTGAAATTTGTACTGATGTTGTGGTTTCAAAATCATAGTAATCTTCAGTTAAATGGTGTTTTAGTTCAAAAACGTCAGCTAGAAGGTTTACCTTATCGTTTCCAGTCGAAAAATTTTGATCGTTAAAGCGGAAGCTTGAAATGTACCGTTTTTTGTTTTTAATAGTTTCTGAAATCTTCCAAAAGGGCTTAGAGTTACTTTTAAGTTTAGACAGCTAGTGCTTCCAGCTAACATTATTCAGTTAAAACATTTTGTGCCGGATTTCATGGTTTGAGTAATTAACCCTACCTTTAAAAATTAGTTGCCTAGTGCAAATCAAAAGTCTTTATGCAGTTTCTGTTTGAGATTAGATTGGTAATATTAACTGGCAGATTTCGGTTAAATTGTTTATCTTGCTCCCTGGGTACGGACTGTACTATTGCCTCATCTATATCCTGTCAAAGATAGGTAACCATATTATCAACAATATATTATCTTATAGGAAGATCCAGGAGATTGTCCAGTCTGTATTGAGCCTTCCTAGCTAAAAGCCGTTTGAATTTTTTCCAACTTGCTTTAGAATATTTTAAATATGATTCAATATTAGTTACAGCTTTTGCAGTGAATTTTCATGCAGCTGGGAGATGGTCTGAAGAAAAGTCCGTGTGGGCAATAGGTTCAGAAAAATTTATTGGTGAGTTTGTAATAAATAATTCAAGTGTTGACGGGTTACCTTGGTGGCTAGCGTACATATATGTTGGGTCTCTAGAATATATGATGGAAAATTTGCAATTGGAAAACAACTCATGAAGAATGTTTCTCCAACATTTCCATAGCCCGTTCCTACAGTTAAGGTCACCTCCTACGACGTAGTTTCCCTTAGTACGAGAGAGTGTTAGAAGGTCAGATTTAAATATGTCAATGAGAGGAAAGAATTCAGAGAAAGCGGACGTGTTTCTTCTAATAAATTTTTAAATTTATTTTTATTTAAACCTTTTTTTACTTCAAATTGTAAACTTTAGAACTTATTTTATTATAAGTTTGGTGCAAAAATAATGGCCGTTTCCATATTGTCTATTTTTATGCATGAATTTCGGAATAAATTTTTTAATGAATATGGTCATGCTATATGTCGTTTTAAAGCGCGTTTTTCGCTCTATCTTTTAGACTAATTATCTTTTTATTATCGTCATACGTTTCTGATTTCCGACCACTTTTTGTGATGCTATCAAAACAAGAAATTCGCATTATTTTGCTTCACGAGTTCAAACTTGGCCACAATGCTGCGGAGACGACACGAAATATCAATAAAGCATGGGGCGAGGATACTGCTTCCGAACATACCACACGTAGATGGTTTGAAAAATTTCGCGCAGGTGATACCAGCCTTGAAGATAAAGAGGCCGCCCATCTGAGGTTGACAATGACGATTTGAAAGACTTAATCGAAGCCGATCCTCGCAAAACCACACGAGAAGTCGCACATTAACTCAACGTCGATCAAAAGAAGTCAAAAAAACTCGATAAATGGGTGCCGCATGAATTGAACGAAAATCAAAAAAATCGTCGTTTTGAGGTGTCATCGTCTCTTCTTCAGCGCAACAAAAATGACCCGTTTCTCGACCGAATCGTAACGTGCGATGAAAAATGGATCCTCTACGACAACCGGCGACGTTCCGCGCAGTGGTTGGACAGCGACGAGGCTCCACAACACTTCCCGAAGCCGAAACTGCACCAAAAGAAGATTATGGTTACTGTTTGGTGGTCAGCAGCCGGTCTCATCCATCACAGCTTTCTGAATCCAGGCGAAACGATCACGGCAGAGAAGTACTGCCAACACATCGACGAAATGCACCAGAAGCTTCGACGTATGTGCCCGAGATTGGTCAATATGAAGGGATCAATCCTGCTCCATGACAACGCTCGACCGCACGTCGCACAACTGACCCTGCAGAAGTTGAACGAATTGGGTTACGAGACTCTACCTCATCCGCCATATTCACTGGACCTCTCGCCCACTGACTACCATTTTTTCAAACACCTCGACAACTTCCTGCGCGAGAAATGCTTCAAAAATCAAGACGACGCCAAAAACGCCTTCAACGCTTTCATCGCCTCCAGAACTCCGGACTTTTGTGCAACCGGCATAAATAAACTTGTTTCTCGTTGGCAAAACTGTATTGATTGTAATGGTTTTTATTTCGATTAATAAAGTTTATTCTGAGCTGAGTTACGTTCATTTAAATTGGCTATTTGAAAACGGCCATTATTTTTGCACACAATTTAAATTGATCGTGTTTTTGGGTTAGTAAGTGAAGCATAAATTTTAAAAGTTTTAATTGTGGTATTTTAATTCATTATCGTGTGATCAGTGCATTTTGTTTCTGTTTTTACATGTTCATAATTTTTATCTTTGTTATTGTATATAGAATTTCAAAGGTATTATTTGTGAGCATTGTTGTTGTGAAACCAAACTGTTATTAATCAGTGATTCAGTAAAGTTTTTGTGTTTCTTTCTGTAGCATTTGTTTTTGGTTTGGGTTTGTTTGATTTTTGTGCGCTCTATACTATCACTTACAGTGTGTACCTTTAGTTTTATATTGTACCTGATTGACAGGGTGTCCAAATTGTGAATTTTTCTATCTCCATTTTAATTTAATCAATTTTATAAATCTTATTTTTCTTTCTTTTTAGGGTTCCGTACCCATAGGGAACTAACGGGATCCTATTACTAAGCTTACGATGTCCGTCCGTCCGTCCGTCCGTCTCCTGCTCTATCTCATGAACCGTAATAGGTAGAGAGTTGAAATTTTTACAAAGTGTGTAATTCACTTGTGGGTAGAACGAATACTAAAAATATACATTTTTAGAAGCATTGTTCTTTAATTTAACCTTTTGTTTAACAATTTTTTGTTTTTTGTAGTATACTTTGAGCTGTTAATTGTAGTATACTTTTATGCTATTAAATATAAACATAATTTTATATTTTAAGCAAAAAATCTTATACGATGGTACGGAACCCTCCGTGTGCGAGTCCGAATCACACTTGGCTAATTTTTTTAATTAAATTAATTTTTATTGTTTTTGTTTTTTTTTTTTTCTTTTTAATTATTATTATTATTAGAAGTGGTTACACAAATAAATTCTTAATCTACTTAGAAAATAAGAGCACTAACTGCCATGTCTTTCAGCTCTAAGGTTAAATAGAAATGTAGTAAAATATGAGATTGAAAATACATACTATTGTATTTAAATACATGGCCATGGACCCACATGACATTAATGTGCTTGTGCTGAATTAGTTGGTCGCGAATAGAAGAAGCAAGTATGGTGTCGTTGTTGACATTTCTTATTGAGTCAACGGTTGATTTGCTATCCGTGCAAATAATGACGTTGGATGGTAATTTAATAGACAAATGTACTCTTTAAAGACCGCAGAGGCTTCATAAGTAAAGGTTGAGCAGAAATTTTGAGCGAAAAAATAAAAATCGTCACGTTTTTTCGATTCTGTATCTCATGAACCGCACTAGGTAGAGACTTGAAATTTTCACCCCGAAATTTTTTTCTGCGTACGCCCCTGGTATACATTGCATCATTGTTGCGGTGCGCCGGAAATTACGCAATCCGTTGGCGGAAGGATAGAAGACCGGCTTCTATGAGCTTATATTTTATTAGTGTAGTAGGGTAGGTACATAGGCTACTTCTGACGCCATTGTGGTATGCTGGTTCAATTAATTTGATGTTGGTTTTAGCTGCATTCCCATAAATAGATAGGCCGTAGTCAATCTTAGATAACATAATTGACCTAACTACATATTTACATTGTTATACTTAAGGCTAATATAATTACATTGCTTTTTCCTACATATATAAAACAGTTTACATTTGTCTAGTGAAAGCGTGGCATCAGAATCTAATGACCACGTAGAAATATCTGAGAGATTAGATGAAAAATTAGATTCTACAATATTTAAATTTTTGATTTTTGTGTTAAACGCTATAATAAATATACTGATAATGGTGATCCCTTAGGGATACCATTCCATAAGTTGATAGTGTTTGAAAATACCTGGTTAGCCTTGACAGAGAATTTCCGATTAGCATGTACAAAATTGTAAATTTTAGGGTCTATTCTCCATTTGGATAGTTGTCGAAGGACTATATGGGCTCCAACTCTATCGAATGCTTTTGCAAAATCTAGGCTAAGTAAGGATATATGGTTTTTTGTGGAAAGAGCAATTGAACAAAAGTGTTCAAAGAGAAGTAGAGCATCAGTTTTGGCGTGTGCCTTTTTAAAGCCAAATTGATGCGTGCTTATGGGGTTTTTGCGCGAGGCAAACCACATACTGCGTTTCGATATCTTCTCAAGGCATGAGAGAAGTGGGATTGGTCTGTAATTCAAAAGTAGTGAATTTTTAGCCTTCGGGATTGGGATAACAATCGCAAACTTCCAATTTTTGAAGCATCTTATTATAGAGCTGGACGAGACGATTTTTAAATGTAAGGGGGACATTTTTAATCATGGAGTATGTGATTTTATCTACGCCTGGCGTGCTACCTTTCATGTTGGAGAGAGAGAACTCAAGCTCAAGAATGGTAATATTAGACTCAATTTGTTTGGCTAAGGGTGCAGGGCTTAAATAAGAATAAGGACTATTTAGAATTTGTGTTTTAAGGCTGAAAAAGGAAGGGTGGAAGTTCGAGTCTTCTGAATATTTCGACCAACTAGTAGCGAGTTCAATAGAAATATCTTTCGGATTGTTAATGGACCATTACTTGACCTTAGGTGTGTTATTGTTATGGGACCAATTAATTTTTTAATGTCAGCCCAAATCTTTTTTGGCTGGGAAAGAGGGTTTATAGATTCTGTTAATTTAATAAAACTTTTCCTTTTTTCGTCTCTACAAAGCTTTCTAAATTTAGCATTTGATTTTTTGTAGCAAATAAGGTTTTCCATGTTTTGCGTATGTTTGTATGTATGCCATGCTTTTTGTTTGTTTGATTGAAATTCGGTTAGGGTATGGTTCCACCAGGGAACCATCTTTCTTACCCGACGAGGAGAAGTCTGAGAGATACTCAAATGTGCATCAGAACGGATCATTTTCTGGAAAGTTGCGCATTCCTTGTTAATATTTGCGTGAGTAGATAAGTTCAAATACATATTATCAAGCAAGTTTGAAACTGTTGCCAGTTGGCCTTATCCGTTACAAACCTGCTAATAGAAGCTTTGCTTACATAAATCTTTATTGGGAAGTGATCACTGCTGTAGAGATTATCTAGTGTGTAAACAAAGATAAGCGGACAAATCGAGGATGAACAAAGTGTTAGTTCTACGTTTGTAAAAGTTTGGTGCGTAGAGAAGTGGGTGGGCGTCCCATCATTCAAAATGACAAGATTTTCAAAAATAATCACTTCTTCCAAAATTTTCCCACGTGAATTTGTGCTTGTTGATCCCCAAAATGGGCTCCATGCATTGAAATCAACTGAGATAATAATGGGTGTAGAAATTTGGGCAAGAATATTTTTGATATCAGAGGCAGAAAATGATTGAGAGGGTGGAATATAAATATTGAGAATTGTTATCTTTAGCCCAATATTAATCTCAATGGCCAAAGTAGCAATGTTAGATTGAACAGGGGTAACTTTGTGTTCTATGCCTTTTTTAATTAAAATAGCAATACCTTGCTTACAGGTAGAGTTATGTGGGAAATTAAAAAAAATAGTTCACGTAGTTAACCGAGATTGAGGGAGCGGTATTGTGTTTTATGTGTGTTTCTTGGGGGCAGAGAATTGTAGGAATATGCTCTTTTATTAACACTTGTAGATCAGTGATGTTATTGAGTAGACCGTTGATGTTCCATTGTAGTAAAGATAACATTTAAAATAAAATAAAATAAAAGGTGAACGGTAAGTGTAGAAGTGAGAGTAATATTGTAGATCTACAAGGTGAGAAGTTTCCTCTCAGTTCCAAGAGATTATCTAAGTTGCGATGAGACCAGTCATTACGCACTTGACACCAGATTGGAACCAAGAGGAAAGAGGGAGAGGGTTAAATTTTAACAAGTAATATCTATTCTCACCGCGGTATCATCATCATCATTGTCAGAGTCAAGCATAGCTTATAGGAGCAAAGTTTTGTGATGCAGTTTGAGCTAATGTGCGGGTAGCGGGACTTGCGATCAACGTGTTTTGAGTTTTGTAGATTTGCCTTGCTTCTTTTATTGTGAATTTTTTTTCTGTTTGAATTTTGATAATCTCTATTTGCTGAATAAATTTCTTGCATTGATTGGAGAAAGAAGGATGATTTTCAGAGCAGAACGCATATGGGGGCGTTAGAGCATCGTTTAGCTGTATGTCCTTAAAGTTTGCAGTTCTTACAGCGAATGGAATTAGGGAAATATTGTCGAACTTTTACCTTATACCAGGAGACATCCAGGGTTTCTGGAAGGTGGTAAAGATTAAAAGTGACTAAAATAACACCAGTAGGTTTGGGTTTGTCTTCAACTACTTTGGTGATTTTAAATATTGATGAAACACCTTGCTGGGTAAGCTCGCTAACAATTTCTTCATCTGACACATTACTGAAGCAGGTTGCAAAGATAGTGCCTTTGCAGGAGTTTAAATTTTCGTGGTAGGTACATGTTATTGGGCATATTCCGAAAAGGGCCTTGGATGCAATTAACTTTTCAGCAGCTTTTGCGTTGTTAGCTAATATTAGCAATTTACCGTCGCGTAGTTCCGAAATGGATGTAAAATCTTTGCTGATAAGTTGAATTGCTCTATGTATAGCGAAGCACGAATATTGTGTAAGAGGTTTATTTTCATCAGTTGAGGACAGTATTATAAATTTGGGATCTGGGTGAGTATAAACTGGGAGATTAGGATATTGGTCAATGGGCTTATGTGTTACTTTCCTTTTTTTACGTTAACCATCAGTTGCAAGAATATCAGATCTATTTGTTCCCGGGTCGGGTAGATGGTGGGCCCAGGGGCCATGTTGATATCAATATTCACAAGCACACGCGGTTGGAAAACACAAATGTAAGAAATAAAAAATGAGAGAAATATAGAAAAAAAACTGTTATATGGTTATGAAGCCGAAAGCAATAAGAAAAGCAAATAGAGATTTATGAAGACTATTGATTAGCAGCTGACTGCACGAAACGAGTGATAGTCGAAGACTGTTTTTTATTTATATACAATAGCATATCAAATTTATTGTTTCTGAGTATTGTTGTTGCAAAACCAAACTGTTTTTGATCAGTGTTTCTGTATCGTTTAGTGTATTCTTTCTTTAATCTGTAGCATTGTTGTTACAAACCCATTTGTTAGAGTTTAGTGCAGAGGTGCCCAAGCCCTGCCATGTATTGTTATTTACTCTTCCATAAGCAATGTTTGGGCAGCTCTGATTTATTTGATTTTTTTGCGCTCACTTGCAGTGTTTCCATTTAGTTTTATATTGCACCTGATTGACAGGGTGTCCAAATTGTGAATTTTTTTATCTGCATTTTAATTTAATCAATTTTATGATTCTTACTTTTTCTTTCCTTTATTACCTTATATTAATTTTTGTTTTTTTTTTTTCTTTTTAAATTTTATATTTTTTGAAACATATTGTTTGAAACTTATTTGTTGTAATCTTTCATGTAAAAAAAAATACATTCGATGTTGATCCTCAACGGGCTGTACTTTGTTGGCTGTGCGATAATTTTTCACACTTGAGGTGTGCCGGACTGAACGGCCTTGACCATGATAGGATAATCAGTAGATCTAAAACTGATTGTGGCAGTTTTAAGTGGTCTTGCCCATCCTGTTTTAGTCGGCATGTTGATTTTTCGCCAATGTATCGTAGTATACGCGACAATTTTATCAAGATGAATAGTGCTGTGAAGCAACTTTCGTTTCATTTTGATTCGGGTACTGATTTACTCACTAAATATCAATTCGATTCACCTCTTCCCCTTCTTATTGTCACCTTCTCCTATGCTTCCCTCCAACTACCTCCCACCACTTCTCTTGTTCCCTCCACAATTGCCACTTCAACCGATCCTACCTGAACTCCTGTGCTCCCTGTAATACTGGGAATTCCACCCTTATCTGCAGTATCTTCCCCCAAACGGTCTAGACCCACTTCTTCTCCTTCTTCGTTAAACACCATTGTGGACAAAAATGGGAATGTTGCCATCAATGCCTCCAAACGGTCAAGACTTGCTTCTCCTCACCCGTCTAGCTCAATTGTGGATAATTCTGGGAATGGTGCCGGCAATGGTGGGATACCCCCTACAATTGTACCTTTACCCGACGAGTCCAACCAGGCTGCTCATTCATCAATATCACTTGTGACAACTTTAGAACCTTTACCAATATCGACATCTTTTGAAAGCGATACTTTGAATGTGGTTTCACCACCTATCTTGTCGCTAGAGGCGCTTCGGAAATATATTTTCCTATCTAGACTTTCTTATGATACTACCTGTGACAATATTAATAGGAATATTGCTTCCAATTCTAATGTGAAGGTTAGTGTGCAAAAATTCAATTTCACACATCCAAGTGATATTTTGTCGTTTAAGATTAGCATGCCTTCCGAATCATTTGATAAGGTTTGTAATACGAAATTCTGGCCTCCAAATATGGTTGTTCATGAATTTAAACAAAAGAAAAGCAATAGACTTAGTACTGTTAGGCTTCCAGTGCATACTAGTTCACCTTTGGCTCCAAGCTCGGCTCCAAAAAACTAGCTTCCTCCTTTAGCAAATCTCTATAATATACTATATGTTAGAGATTTATAGTCCAAGCTTAATAATTTGTATAGGGATAGTTTTTCTTTTGAAGCAGATGCTATATCGTTTTCGGAGACACGGCTTCACTCTGGTATTCATAGAAATAAAATTTTCTGTTCAAATTTCGTTACATATACATATACAGATCGCCCTATTCGTGTCCTCATTGCTGTTATCAGAATTTGTTGATCTAAGCTGTTCATCCAATATTGAGTTTATTTGTGTGAGGTTATTTTTGCCTCATGAATCTGTTTATATATCGTGTTCTTATATTCCGCCTAATTCCAATTTGAAACTTATATAAGTCATGCTATAGCCATTAACTCTGTTAATAACATTCTTCGGGATTGTGACTCTTTTATCGTGCTAGGTGATTTTAATCTCCCATTCATTTCATGGTTCTTTCTTGGTACCTCGAAGTGTCTAGTTCTTGGACACACTGTTTGAAATTTCCTTGTTTGAAATGAACTCTGTAGTAAACCATAACAATAGATCACTTGAACTTGTATTTAGTATTGATTCTGCTGGTACTTCTGTGTCACGATGCCAACCTTTAAGTTTTCCTGAGGATACTTACCATCCAACATTGGAAATATCCAATTCTGTAACCAGTCTTGTTTCAGACTCCAAACCTACTTCTATGCGTCGATTTTGTTTTCGCAAAGTGAACTTTGCTCAACTAAATGCAGTCTTTCTCGGAATAGATTGGTCTTTTTTGTACAATTGCAGTGATATGACTTTTTTTCAATTTTTCTATGAAGTCATAATACAATACAATATTTTTGATGCCTATGTTCCCTATAACACTGTTTCGAAAGTGTCCTATAAACCACCTTGGCTTGCAAGAAGACTTTCTGATCTGAAGAATATATAAAAAATTTAAGAGTTCTGGCTCTTCTATTGCTTTTGCAAAATTTTGTGTGACCTGGGCTAATTTTCTTTCATTAAATAGCCTTTGTTATAATAAATATCTCTCACGTTGCAGACTGCAATTTTCACGTGACCCTAAGCAGTTTTATAACTTTGTGAACTCAAAGCGCAAGTCTTCTTTATTTCCCTCATTATTGTATCTCGTTAATGAACATGGCCACACTGATTTCGGTATTGCAGACTTGTTTGCAAAATTCTTTCAATCCACTTATTCCTCTGAATTCTATATTCAAAACCGGTATCCTTATCCCATTTCCCATTGTAATCTCATTCTTACTCCAGTAATTAGGGAGGAGGGGTATTGCTAAATTTTCTGCAATCTCAAAATTGTTTGAAAAATGCTCACTTCAACCTATTATAAATTTTTTTAAAACAATTATTTCTCCGTGTCAACACGGTTTTATGAAAAAGCGGTCTTCAACTACAAACTTGTTTGAGATTACATCTTTAGTAAATCTTGATTTTAGGGACAAACGTCAAACTGATGTTATTTACACTGACTTTACTTAAGCGTTTGATTCTGTTAATCATGATTTGTGTTGATGATTTTGTTTGTACATAAACTTGACCTTTTATGTTTTCCGGAACATCTTCTCTGTTGGATTGCATCTTATTTGAGAAATATGGTTCAATGAGAAATATTTAAGTCCATTCTTTCTGGTCCAGCCTTGTTCACTTCTGGTGTTCCTTAATGAAGCCATCTTTGTCCGTTCTTGGTTACCTTTTTGTACATGATCTCCCTTTCTCTATCTCAAATTGTCATGTGCTCATGTACGCTGATGATGTAAGAATGTGCCTTTCATTTAATAATGGTGCCTCTCAACTTAGATTGCAAGAGGATCTTGATTCTTTACATTCTTGGTGTTCAGCAAATTATTTATATATAAATTATCTCCAAATGTAAATTCATGACATATCATCGGTGTCAACCTCATTTGTTTACTTACATGATTAAAAAAGTCCAACTCGGCTGAGTCTTTACATTTGATGACCTTGGTGTCCCGTTTGATCCCAAGTTGTTTTTTAACCAACATATATCTTCTATCATAAATGAGGCGAAGGGTGTTTTTTTGTGTTTCATTAAACGTTGGTCTTTGAATTTAATGACCCTTATACCACAAAGATTCTTTTTATATCTCTTGTGCGTCCACTCCTCGAGTATTGCTCTTTGCTCTGCATATGGAATCCTAATTCCAGTTTGCCATCTTACTCTGATAGGCTCTTTCTTATCAGTTTACCATTTTTGGTGCATTGGAGTTAACTTTCTTCATAAGCTCATAGTTGGGGAAATAGATTCTCCTGAGATATTAAATCAGTTAAACTTTTTTGTCCCTACTCGTTCTACCAGAAATTTTGTCCCTTTACCCTTGAATAGATACATTACTAATTATGCGCTTTACGATCCTTTGCGAGTTTTTTGCACTTCATATAAGAAGTTGTATCACGTTCTCTCGTCTGAGTTATCGCGATCGTCGATTAACACCATCGTCCTTCGCTGCCTACAGAATCACACTGCAGGATTGATGAACTGGATGTCGCTGATTTGGGTCATTTATACCGCCTGCTTTATTGTAGTTTATACGTCTCTGACCACACATGGCTGGTATTTTATATTATCCTTATTTATTATTTTCATTTTTTTTTTCCTATTTTTGTTGTTTTTTTTTTGTTGTAATTAATTTTAGTTTAAGTATATTTCAATTTTTATTTTTTTGTCTTACTTGTAAATGTAATTGTTAAATGTTTTTTTTTTTTTTTTTTTGTTTAAGCTGCATACTATTAATGGCTACATACACGGCATTTAGCCGATGGACCAGGAAAGTAGTCCGAGATAATTTTAAAGGAGTTTTCCAGGTCAATACTATTTACATACCTTCGTTTTCGATTAAGTGGTTGTTTATGTTAGTAATTTGTTTGTATTTAATGGTTTTCTCGACAATTATTGCTACTCCACCACCTCCATTGCTGATACAGTCATTTCTGTATACCATATAATTGGGGTTAGAGAAACTGTTCTTATGTGTGAGCCAGGTTTCGCAAACAAAACAAATGTGAATATTATTTTTAGTTAGAAAGTCTATAAGTTCTAATCATTTTAATCGAACGCACGTGCATTCCATACCATAATATTTAGATAATCTATCTTATTTACTCCTGAATGTTAATTCCCTCTTTTCATATAAAATTTTTCAGCGGATGTTGTACACTTTGCGGAGTTACGTGATCATATCCGGGCTAATTGCCCAAGTAATGAACACTTGGCAGAGATGAACATTGAGATCGCAAAACTTGTCGCGGAGAGCGTAGGCTTCATCATCTTGAGTCATGTAGTCCTGGATATCGTAAGCTTTAGTATACAATTAGGCGCCTACCTGGTGCTTCACAGCGTAAAACCCAAACTTTCCTCTCTTTTGAGGGAAAGTCTTAAAAAGTACTGCTCAATTTGCCATCAATTTATTATGCATCCCTCGACTTCCAGTAGAGAGAAGAGGTTTTCCATACGTAGGTTTAAAAACATCAAACCTCAAGAGTTTAGTTCTGGTGAAGAAGAAACTGCTATTCGCAATGTGAAGCCTAAAGTTTTTCAGTCGTTTTCTTTTCCGACAAGGGCAGAACCAATCACTATTTCAGACCATCCGCATGATTTCAGGAAGAGGCACAGTACTATCTAGGCCCTGAACAAGGATACTACGCATATTGCCAATGGACTCAATCACGCAATGCCATGCGAAAGAACAGTGGTGGCAAAAGCCTTTGATACAGTCGATCAAGCAATTTTACTGCAAGATCTTTTTGAAACCATACAGAGTGCAAACACCAAACGCTGGCTAAAAAACTACCTTTATTGTATAAATGCAATCGTTGTGTTCAGAGGCGTGAGGGCCACGTTTATAAAGTTTAAAAAGGCCGCGCCTCAAGGCGCATTATCTCCATTACTTTTAAACCTATACATGACAAAATTGCCCTTATCACCTCCAGGTATCAATCAAGTAGCCTATGCAAATGATAGCACCTCGGTTGTGGGAGTGAACGAAGTTCTGCGGCCCTAATAAAGTTCTTCTGTAGCCGCAACTTAAGGTCAAAGGTCTCCGTCAAAATCTATATCATCCATTTTCACTTCCTGGACTAATGAGGTTACGATGGAACTGTACATTTTTGTTGAGAGCTTAAATGTTCCATGTACTTCTTACACTAAAATTCTTGGTGTAACGTTTGACAGCTTACTCACATTTGGTACACACGCAAATAACACCTTCAATCGTGTGAAAAAGGGGAACAAGTGCTTAAGACCTTAGCAGGAACTTCCTGGGAAAAGGAGAAGGAGACTCTAAATACCACCTATAAGGAAAATCGACGTTCGTTCTTAATTATGCCGCTCCTGTTTCGACTCCTTATAGAGTAAATACACGATCAAATTATTTGATCAAATGTTTTGATGCACGTGCTTGACGTAAAAAATTTAATTTGTGGAATTTCATTTTTTGTTATTTTCTGAAGCGCAATGAGTGCAGGCAGTGTCTACTGTATATTATACAAAAACAACAACCTTTTCTTTCCGTTGTCCGCACATACGTCTGTCCACAAGGAAATATATACACAGCTACAATCCGCTGTTTTCTTTGTCCGCTCAGATGTCTGTCCAAGACGAAATCACAAGCAACGGTTTTTTTCCTTTGTCCTCACGCCTGTCTCTGCGCTATGAAATGTATACAGAAGCAAAAAAAATTGTTTTCCCTTTCTCCGCACAATAAGCATAATTTAGACGAAAATCAAATTTAATTTGTTTTTTCAACCAAACACAACCTTTTCTTTCCTTTGTCCGCAAATACATCTGCTCAAGACGAAATCTATGCACTCGGCATTGCTCAAGCTAGAGTGCGGGTCACAGGTGGCAGATAATGGATCGCATGCAGATATGTAGGTTAACTGCGAATATTGAATAAGCAGTCCGCGACCAATGAGCAGCGGGAATGGAAGGGGTAGCTTAAAAGGTTACACACCCTTGTGAACACCTCGTGACGGCGCGAGTGTTAGCCATGTAATACCACATTGGGCGGCTTCTTGATCTGTGTCTGTACCTTATAGGTCCTCGTCACGTCGCGCGGGGAGTGCCCGGAACCGTTTTTAGTTATTTCCGCTAATGACGGTTGATGACTTGAGTGGCTGATCATATTACCGTGGGATTCAAATGTGCTCTGACATAAGTGTTTAATTCATATTTTCATCTTTTGGTTTTTTATAATAGTGTTTTATATCCATACATACATACACGATTGCATAAACACACTATCGCTTTCATTACAGTGTAACTTTAACGTTTGCAAATGTAAATCAAAAGATTCGTTGAATAAAGAAAAGACAAAGGAACGAGACGTGTTCTCTCTTCGATTGGGACCTATTATATGGCGACCGTGACATCGTTAGACGACAACATTCACTGATGGCATCGAACGATTTGGATTAATATAAAAAAACTGAGTGAATAAAGTGAAAAATGTAAGTGTGTGTGTGAATGTTTATGTTTCATAAAAATAATGTGATGCCATTACGCATCACATTAAATGAATACATCAAAGTCAAAAATTACCAAAAGACCAAGAAAATTATATGTATAAAAAACCACCAACAAAACGTGGTGAACGACAAAATGAAATGAAATGAAATAAAACTAAAAAGAGGATAGCAAAATTAAAATGGCTCCTCTATAGACAAACTAATAAAATAAAAAAAAAATCATGACAACACACATACAAATATAAATCACTCACTCAGAAAAATTCTAAACTTATCAAAACCAAATAAAATTAATAAAATACAACCAAAAGAGAAGCCTATTCATCCAAAGAAGATGAGATCCACAAACTGCAAGGGGCCACTATTCAGCCCGGCCTGTGAGGGTACCTGCCCCTCATTAACATAAAAGGAAGCTTGTGCTAGGACCGTTGCCGCTCAAGGCGACAACTTGAGCATAGAAGACAACAACAGCAGCAGCAAAATAAGTTATACAAATATAATTAAAAAAATATATTTACAAACAAAATATAGAATTAAAAAAAATAAGTTTGAAATAAAAGTGACATGTATGAAAAATATTGTAAAAACCAAACGCGGTACCTTAACTGCGGGTCTATAGCGTGCAATGTACAACAACTTGTACATATAGTTAAAAAAAAACAAAGAAAATAAGAGAAAAAAAACCAGTTAATACGAAATTGATTATAGATTATTATTAAAACAAAGAAAGAAAAGAAAAGAAAAGAAAAGAAAAGAAAAGAAAAGAAAAGAAAAGAAAAGAAAAGAAAAGAAAAGAAAAGAAAAGAAAGAAAAGAAAAGAAAAGAAAAGAAAAGAAAAGAAAAGAAAAGAAAAGAAAAGAAAAGAAAAGAAAAGAAAAGAAAAGAAAAGAAAAACAAGTAATCCACTACAACAAGAACAACAAAAGTTACTTAGCATAATTGTTTGACTTTGCAATTAATAAAACTAAAACATCTTTCAAAGTAATAAGAACATTTATTTAAATTTAAAAAAAATTAAAAATGCGCGTGTACCATCGTACACGTGATAGAAGTGAAACTTCTTAAAAACAGACAAAGAGACAAAAGACATCTCAAAACAAATACAACTTTATATATTCTTTGTGAGTACTCAGTTAATAATAAATAAGACCAACGATTTTTGTTGTTGCGTTAGACAATGTGTTTACGTTTTCCGTCTATCCCCTTTTGCTCAAAAATACGATCAACTGCGAGCTTCTGTGTGTTTCTCGTTCTCTTTTCTTCATAAATTCGCTTGTTTTTGTACAATACACAAGCTGGTTGCTTGCATGTTATTGTTATAAACATTTTTATAACACACAAGCTGCATGTTGTTGTTGTCTAATTGTTATCTCTTTATTGAGACTTTTCCAGTGGATTTTTTTATGGCAATGGAAATACACATTCTGTGAAAATTTGCAGTGTTGCGGTTCATGAGATACAGAATCCGAAAAACGTTAAAGAACAAACGCAGCTAAAGAAGTTTCACTTAAAAAAAAAAATTTCTTTCATGGGATCACAAGTATCGAAAGTAGAAAACCCAACCGCAAATGTTATAAGCAAAGTTGATGTTATAATCCATACAGAGGATTTAACGAACATTTGGATTCTTTTACTCATATTTGTAATATTGTCGTGCATAAAGCTACTTATAAAATTATATGCAATGCATAATACAAGCCGAGCAGATGCACTGGACACAATTTGAAAAACTTTACAATTTAAGTTTTTCAAAATTCAAAAATTTTGGAAAAATTAAGAATTCAATAAGATATTTTTAACAAATCATATAAATTTCTTAACCAAAATAGACCAGTAACCAAAGAAACAGTAAACAAACATATTAAAATATTGTTTGAAACCTTAGTTAATGTTAATTTTGACTAATTAACACTAGCCCAAAAATCCGCAGTAGATGGGTTTTATTTCGAATATAAAAAAAAACTCAGAAACATTAGAAATAAACATAAAATTAATACCAGACTGTCACAACACAGCTATAAAACTAGAAGGCCACAATAAAGAAATAAATGAAATGGATCAAACACCAATAGATTTTTTAAATAAGGCCAATCCCAGAATGTGATGGTAGAGCAGAAAACTTGCAATCTTGACGCACTCTAGTGAACTTTATTAGTGAACTCCATAAAAGGAGTACAAGATGAATTAGCTGTTACGCTAGTAAAAGCAAAGCTAAAAGGAACAACAATAAACTTAATAGGCACTCAAACGACCCTAAACCAGGTAATAGGAAAAATTAAAACGAGTGTTAAAGGCGAGTCTGTAGAAGTTCTGACAGCAAAACTGAAGAACGTACAACAGAAAAGTAAAATAGCCAACCAATACACTAAACAAAAAGAATCTTCAACAAAACAAATTAAGGGTGCTTATATTAGTGATGGTCTAACACCAGAAATAGCTTCCAATTCAATAATATGAATGATGTCGCATCTAAGTTTCTCAACAGTTGTACAGAAGCAGCTGGTAGACAAGACACAGTACTAATATGTACTCATAATAACAGAGGTACTAACCAATATCGCGAAAACAATAGACACCGTGGTAATGGAAATTACCGAGGTTATAATCACGGAAATAAAAACCGAGGACGCGGAAATTTCAGAGGAAATAACAGTGGTCGTAATAATACCAATAGAGGTAATTATAATAATAATTACTCCAATAATAACAATCAGAATAGAAACAATGGTAAAGTACGAATTACTCAGGTTAATTCGGAAAACCAACAAACACCCTCATATATTCAAACCAGTAAATTCGGAGGTTTATGGCATCAATCTTAATTTCAATATATTTATAAAAATAAACAATAAATCCACGAGTAAAAATCTTACTTTATTAATTGTTACTGGTGCAGATATCTGAGTCCTTAAAGAAAAGTCAAAATGTAGATACCAGTGTTACAACTCAAAACAGTGGAATTGGCGAAGTAGATAAATTAATAAAAGATAATATCGTAGAACCGTTTCAGAAAAGAAAAGATGGCGTCTTGTAATAGATTACCGTTAAATTAATAAAAAACTTTTAGCCGATAAATTCCCCCTTCCAAGAATAGAAGATATCTTGACCAATTAAGGCGAGCAAAATACTTCTCGTGTTTAAATTTAATGTCTGGATTTCACCAAATAGAACTTGAAAAAATTCAAGAGATATAACGTCTTTTTCACCGAGCAATGGCTCTTATCGTTTCACGCGATTACCATATGGTTTAAAAATTGCGCCAAATTCTTTCCAAAGAATGATGACAATTGCATTTTCTGGTCTCGAACAATCTCAGGCATTCTTATATATGGATGACGTAAGTGTCATCGGTTGTACAGAAAAACACATGACCAATGTTTTGGATTTGTATAGGAAAAACAACCTAATATTGGACCCTGACATGTGCTTATTTTTCATGCATGAAGTGACTTTTCTTGGTCATAAATGTACTGACAAACGTATCTTACCAGATGACAAGAAATACGATGTCATTGAAAAATACTCAGTCCCAAAGGACGCAGACAGTGCTAGACGATTCGTCACATTTTGCACTATAAGCGTTTCATTAAAAAAATTTCAAGTATGCACGTAACATAACACGATTATGTAAAAAGAACATTCAATTTGAATGTACAACTGTATGCATTTGCATATTTGAAGAAAGAACTAATGAATCCAACATTATTACAAATCCTCGATTTCAAAAAGGAAGTTTGTATAATCACGGATGCAAGTAAAGAGGCATGTGGAACAGTTTAAACTCAAAACTACAATGGATTTGAACGCCCCGTAGCCTATGCAACTCGTACATTCACAAAAGGAGAAAGTAAAAAGAGTATAACTGAACATGAATTATAATAGCAGCAATACATTGGGCAATAAATCATTTCCGACCATTTGTATGTGGTAGACACTTCACTGTTAAAACAGATCACAGATCACTTACATACTTACATTTATGGTAAATTCAAATTCAAAACTAACTCGTTTGAGACTAGATTTAGAGGAATATGAATTCACAGTAGAATATCTTAAGGGGAGTCTTTCTTTATGTAGCAGATGCGTTATCTAGAATAACCATCCAAGAATTAAAAGACATTCAATCACAAATACTAAAAGTCACAACAAGAAACCAGAGTAGACAGAAAAAATTCTGCGCAGGAATAGAAAAAGAAAATTTGACAAGGCAAAATCTTGTAAAAGCTTCTGACCCCAAATGATGATGTACGAAAAGTAGTGACCTTGCGTGTAACACCTATGAAATGTTTAATTAAACACGGAAGGAAGGTTACAGCAAGAATTAATGTTACCGACCTTTGTAATAATGGAACTATCGACTTAGGTCAGATGTTCCAAAGGCTTGAAACAGAAGCCGGTATAAATGGGATCAGCTAACGGAACCAAGTGAAAAAATCTTTGAAAAAATTTCAATAGATTATTTTAAAAATATGGGCAATAAATATTTAAAGAAATTAGGAGTAGCGCTACTCAAGCCGGTGACCATAATAGAAAATGAAAAAGAAAAAGAAGCAATACTATCTACATTCCATGATGATCCAAAACAAGGAGGTCATACAGATATTACAAGAATGCTAGCGAAAATTAAAAGATATTACTACTGGAAAAATATGACACGTCATATAACAAAGTACGTACGTAATTGTCCAAAATGACAAGTATCGAAAACAGCAAAACATACTAGGACCCCCTAAAAAATATCAAACACACCAACAGGTATTTTTGTTAAAGTTTTGATAGATACAATCGGTCCATTACCGAAGTCAGAAAATGGGAATGAATATGCAGTCACCATTCTTTGTGACTTATCAAAATATCTTGTTTTCATGCCAATTCCAAATAAAAGCGCAAATATTGTCGCTAAGGTTATATTTGAATCCTTTATTCTTAAGTACAGTCCAATGAAGCCGTTCATTACAGACATGGGTACAGAATACAAGAATTCCATAATCACTGATTTGCGGAAGTATATGAAAATAGACAATATTACGTCTACAGCACATCATCATCAATCATTAGGAACTATTAAACGTAGTCACATAACCTTAAATGAATACATACGCTCATATACTTATATCAGTTGATAAAACTGATTGGGACGTACGGCTTCAATATTTTGTGTATTGTTACAAAACAACACCATCTATGGCACGTGATTATTGTCCATATGAATTAGTCTTTACAAATTCATATTTGTGTCAACAAGTCAGAGTAGCTTATGTCGAAAATCGTTGATTTGAGATGTTGCCCATTTTGTGTAAAGTAATTTCTGTTTGGTTTCATTTCATATTTATAAGATGCTACACAAAAAAAAATTATAAAAAATAAAAAACATGCTAAATAAATTTTATAAAATATTTTTATAAAAGTAGATTTCACAACCTTTCTAACAAGCATAAATTATATTTAGTTTATTTATTCCAATAATTGTTGAAAAGAGTTTGAAAATTGGAGTTGTGAAAAAATCGTAGGTGTACGAATTTCTAGTGGTAAACTATATATAACTATGATTCTATACCGAATTTAAGAATATTTTTTAGCCAAAATACGTGTATTAAAGTGATTAATAAATATAGCGTCAAACTCAATTCACTCAATTTTCGACATAAGCTACTCTGACTTGTTGACACAAATATGAATTACAAAAAAAAAAAAACGTATAATACATACTTTATATATATAACTCCATAGATTACGTTATTTTTAAAAAAAAAGGAAGGTATAGTGTGTTCATGCACACATAAATACACGATTGCATAAACACACTATCGCTTTCATTAGAGCATAACTTTAACGTTTACAAATGTAAATCAAAATATTCATTGAATAAAGAAAAGACAAACGAACAAGACGAGTTCTCTCTTTGATTGGGACCTATTATAGTTGACTCCCCCAAGTCAACAAGGAAAGAGAAGAAAAAAGAGTCACAGGAGTGGACTAAAGTGATAGGTAAGAAGAACAGAGGAAATGTCCTTAAGTCCAAGACGGATGCTCGCCGCAAGCTCCTCGAATGCATATATTCTTCGGAAGATACGGAGAAGATAACCTGCCTTGCAGAAATTGGACGAGAACGTCAAAACTATTCGTCGCACCATGAAGAATGAGCTGCTGCTGGAACTCAAACTGAGTTCAGACCAAAACAAGCGGTGCAGCCAAAGTCCTGGCAAAAACGCACGTGGTCACGATTCAACTGAGGAATCTGGATGAGATCACATCTTCTGGGGAAATGTTTGACAGTCTTCACACGCAGTGTAATATACGCCGTCCAGATGAGTCGCTAGTCCAGAACATAGGGAAGGTACGCCGTGGCACGCAGACTGCATACATCACGTTTCCAGCAAATGATGCGAACCCAGGACAAGGATGCCGCCTATCATCGCAGGCGAATTCAATGCTTGGTCCACAATGTGGGGTAGCATGTTCAGGAAACAGCGTGGCAGAGTCCAGATGGAGTGCCTAGCCACACTCAACATCGAACTTTTGAACGACGGGCAGTTCACTTTTATATAGACGTTCAGCCATAGTTCTTAGCTTTGCACATTATTCCATTGCGCGTAACACAACTTGGAGCATCGGTAATATCAATACGAATAGTGATCATTGAGCCATCGTGTTTGAGATTGCGTTGCATCCGGCAACCAGAGGTCAGTTTCGCTCTGTAGAAGTTAAAGACTGGAGAGACCGAGTTTTTGACGAGGATATCTTCCTCCTACAAATCTGGGAAGATACCACAAATGTCACTGATGATGCGAACAGTATGGCAGAAAGCGTCACAAAGCAGATTTTTATAGCTATTGATGATGCCAAGGAAAGCTCCGGTACCTGTGCGAAAGGCAGCTTTCTGGTGGAACAAGGAGATTTCTGAGCTTAGGAGTCGCTGCATTCGGGCACGCAGGGTGGCGAAGCGTGCCATAACGTCCTCCGATTGGTAGCAATTGCAATGCGATTTTAAGAGGCTAAGGTATCTCCTGAAGAAAGCTATACGGTCGAGCAAAGATTCCCGCTTTAAAGCCCTGCGAGACAATTCCGATACTGATCCGTGGGGCAAGGCCTACAAAATCGTGATGAGCTCGGAAAAGGGACCGCAGGCTCCACAGCCATCAGACCCAGCGTTGATGAGCAACGTGGTTGCAGCACTTTTCCCCGTAGGTGACATATTGGCATCCACTACATCATCCGCAGGCGTCGTCGAATCCCCAGTGGTTGCTACAGATGAGGTACTGCTGCATCTGCGTACCAGCCACTCTGCATGCTTGACTCGCAGGGTGAGTTACTGGAAAGTGTTATAGTCAGACTACTTCAGGACACTTTGGATAGACCAAACGCTATATCCGATTTCCAGTTTGGATTCCGCCGTGGAAAATCCACGGTTGATGCAAATCCAAGCAGTTATGGATATTGCGCATAGAGAAACGAGTGGAACCAGATGGAAGGGAGATGACAAGGAATACTGTAGTGACCTTAGACGTTAAAAATGACTTCAACTACTACTTCGCAGATCGAGTGCTACTGTATGACACCGATAAAGGCCAGAAGGAGTACAGGATCACAAGGGGCGTGCCACAAGGTTCACTGTGCATTCTCAGAATGAGCCTCCCCACAGGATCCACGCTGACAACATTGCTCTGGTAGTCCTGGGTAAAATGATTGTACAAATACAAGCTAGTTGTTGTGAAGCTACGGCCAGTGTCATTAGCTGGCTTAGTCAAGCTCATCTGGAATTTGCGGTTGAGAGAACCAAAGCTGTTCTTCTGTCTACCCGGAAAATGAGGGAAACATTCTCGTTTTGAATAGGCCTCACAACCTCCCAGTCATCCCTCAAGTTTTTGGGAGTGCTTATCAACAATCGGCTGTCCTTCAAGGACCACATAGTTACCATAAACAGCAAAGCGGCGAAAGTTAATTGAGCGCTAGCTCGGATAATGGCAAACATAGATGGACCACGAGCA
Source organism: Amiota mariae (assembly GCA_035041805.1). Taxonomy (NCBI): domain Eukaryota; kingdom Metazoa; phylum Arthropoda; class Insecta; order Diptera; family Drosophilidae; genus Amiota; species Amiota mariae. Next base: position 217,077 of record JAWNKV010000398.1, on the reverse strand, counting down.
AGCATGAGGAAGCTGCTGGTCAGAGTCGTTGCCTCCATTATTTTATACGCGGCGCAAGTATGGGCGGATGCAACACGGAAAAGATCATACACGGCAGGTATTCGCTCGACGTATCGCCTAAGCGTATTGCGGGTAGCGAGATATCAGATGTCGCGATTGAGGTGATAGCCTCTATGCCACCAATCGACATAATGGCGCGTGAACTAAAACGCAGATTTACTACAGGGTCATCTAGACGATGAGCGGCGATGCAGTATCCAAGAATGGCAGAGAAAATGGGAAACGTCTAGCAAAGGGCGATGGACGTTCTCCATGATCCCACGCCTGTATGTATGGATAACGCGGAAACATGAAGAATTGGATTTCCATATGACGTAGATACTCAGTGGACACAGTTATTTTAAATTTTATCTACAAACGCGAGTAGGACACCTTCTGGGGTGGAAGTTTTTAGCGCGGTTAATGCCCCGCACTTCGATAGTAGACCGATCAGGCTATCGATGCTTTTCCTCCGATTAAAAAAAAAAAAAAATTAAAAATTTATGAACACGCAAAGGTTTATTAATCATTTCTCCTAACGGATGTCTCTGCGATATGAAATGTATACAGGAGCAACAACAATTTTTTTTGTTTCTTTTCTCCGCACGTTCGTCTCTTCATAATATTTTTTTAATTTGTTCCAAACATTTATGACAAACATCAGCATACACCCATCAAATCGCGCTCAAATCAAACCATTTGATCACATCATTTAATCGTGTATTTACCCTATTATTGACACTTAAGGCTGGGTGTCGCATAAAACAGAAACAGACACAGATTTCAGTGTATTTGACACACAACCTACATCAGAACAAAAACAGACCCAGGAAACAGTGCTGCCAGGCTGCACTAACAACTTAAACAGAACTCAGTGCATTTCTGGATCGGAGGCATTTGAATGTTATATATAACATAAGTCATTCACATAAATTTGTTTGTGTTATTTATTTATTTATAAACAATTTGGATGTACTTAAATAAAGAATTCAAGCAAGCTAAACCAAATTAGTAGCTATAGATATTATGGTCTTAAGCTTACCTACTAGTTAATAATACTTATATGCTGGTTTATACTGGGCTAGTATGTAAGTAGCAGAGTGTAGAAACGGACAAGTTAGTACCGATGACACAATGGATAAACTTAAAAACTACTAAACTGATTTTAAAAATTCCGTAAAAACAAAATTTTTATTTTGGAAAAGTTTCCATTTTCTGAAAAGACATAGTTTTTAGCACATACGATAATTTTGTTTACAAAGTTTTATAAGTGTGCTTGTAAAGTATAGCTTTTACGGTAACATTTAAATACGAAAAATTTAATATGAATGTTTTATCCCATTTTTTTTTTTTTTATTTTAAGTGGTCATTAAACAAAAGTACTAGTAAGTTATGCGTAAAAAAAAATTGACATTAAAAACAGTAAAAAATAAGTCAATATAAGTAATTTAATCTTCGACATCGCTTTCATTTAACGAGTCTTTTACTATTAAGGGATGTCTTAAATTTAAATACTCATTCTGATATTTTTATGGAATACTATTTTTTAAACATAAATTTTGTAAATCATTGAATTTTTAGAGGAGATACCTAGCTTAAAAGTAAAATTAAAGTTGTTTATAGTTTTTTTCTTACGAGAAGTTTATTTAAATTTAGTTTAATTTTGTTCGGTAGTAAAAAATATGCAAATGTCTTCCAGTTTTTAAATTCAGAACGACCTATTTCAATGCAGTCGTATCCCGGTAATTTACTTCGTGCCTTGCAAATAATTGTGGGACATTCACTGGGAGCCCAAATGGTATAACTTCGTACAAAAGATTCAATTGTGATATGGCCAGAATCAACTGGCATGACCGGGAAGTAAAAATGTAATTTTAATTTTTTCAATAAAGTTTAAAAAAATTTTAAAAAAATAGCAGCATAGCTAATACGGCTTTGTTTCGGTTTTGATCAGCGCAACTGTCACAATATAGTAAATGCTTATGTTTTTAGCTATTTGTCTTTGGGCTACTTATTATTAGTTATTTATAATAACGCTCACCCCACCAAAAACAATAGCCATTCTCATAAACGCTAAAATTATAATAAGCATACTTGTGTGAGTAGAAAAGAGTTATTATATATTATTTTCGAACGGAGTATTCAAAACTTTTTGCATATCATAAGAAATTTGAAACCCTCTTGCTTTCATCTTGATGTCTTAAAAAATGGCTTTGATCTCATCCTTATCTCTCATATGCATCTTATACTCATCTGAATTCTCCAAATATTGTTTTCCTCTTCATTCCCCAATAATGCTCCTTTAAATGCTCACGAGATGTCTCGGAGAGCTGACAACATTCGTAACTCAACTCTTATTAATGCAAGGATTAGGTGAAACTTCATTTTAATGTTTTTCTCTGACTTAACAGCTAGAGATTTTTTGTAGCCACGTTTTCCGACAATTGTTGGTAGCTCGAAAATTTGCCGTTCACATTATTTACTGTCTATTCGTGTATGCATATTAGACAGCTGCGTGGCTTCACTCACAACTGAAGTCGAATAGAATGAACCCGAATTGAATCGAATTGAATTGTATTGAATGAGAGCGAAACACGAAATGAACGAATGTGAATGCGACTGTGTTTTGAGTTCGAAAACCGTCTCCATTCTGTGAAATGAGTTAGAATGAAATAGTGTGTAAAACGAAATAAATACATCGGCACAGCCGAGACATTCGAATTAATTCGAATCATTCATTCATTCGTTTATCGTACAAGATAATGAGCGCAGCAAAAAACGCCGACGAGTCTGTACGTGGTGGTATGTTCTAAACAAAATTTTCTACTGCGTTTTGTTGTTTTCTTTTTCCTTTTTTTTACGCACAGCAAAACAAAAACAACCCTCATTCTTTTGCATTCGAATTAATTCGAAACCACCTCTCATTCGAACTAATTCAATTCGTTTCTCTTTGTTTCATTGTTGTGCGACTGAATCTGACGTGAGCGCACAAATTCACTCGAATTCATTCGGCGTCGGATTCAATTTCACTCAATTCATTTTGCACATTGTTAATTCGAACGTCGTTTTTTTGCCTTCATGCAGACCTCTAATGCATATTGTTAGACTCATTTGCAGAATTGTTGGAGGTTGGATTATTGAATTTTTGTGTGTTACAAACTTGTTTTTTGTATTATCGACATGAAATTAGGACACATATCCACCAACCTTATAAATTTCAAGACCCTTGGACTACTAGCAGGGGCGTGAAGAGTACTAGAGCATCAGCATAGCCAAAGTTAGTTTTTTTTTTTTTTAATAAAATGGAATTTGAATGAAAATTTCTAAGCAAATATCAGCTCTGCTCATGAGTACAATCTAGTACGCTGTCAGATGAACTAAAATTATGAAATGTGTAAAAATTGGGAATTGTAAACTAACCTGTATGTCATCTGACTTGCCATAAGTGCTTTGTTTTACATCAATGCCTGATTCAGTTACTCCCGGTGTAGAAGTAGGTAATAATGTACGCTGGTATTCAGAATCCTCGAACTTCATAAGATCATCATACTCAACCAAAGTGATTATATCCTATAGAGAAATTAGATTTTACAATTTTTTAAAAAGACCACAATTTCAGGGACTTACTTGTTGTAGCAACTGCTGTATGATCGAAATGCGCGACTTATGCCGGTTTCCATTATTATTAAATAACTTAACAATCATGCCAACAATGTCAGTGCTTTTCTTGCTCTGTACATAATACCAATAGAGAGTCTCCATTTCCTCCTGACCCCAAATGCTGTGAAGAAAATTTTTAAGAAAACATCATGATGATCTTTTTTGTGGCCCTTTGCTCCTCCGTGGAACCTTAGGACACTTATATATTATTTGATGATCTTTTAGTAGATTGATAAGATAATCTAACAGTTTTTTCACACTGGGGCATGACTCAAATCTATGGTGATTTTGATCGGTATCAAAATCGACAACAACCACACGGAAAAGTGACGTCATTCGGGAATTGTTGTTGTAGAATGTGATGCAAATCAAATCGAATCACGATTTGATCCGATTTTGATGCACAATTAAGGAAGGTATTGTTGCAGCTACAGAGATTGATTTAAAATCAGTTTAGAAATGGATACATTTGTATTAATTGAGTGTTGGTCGTTTGGGTGAAGCTTTTTTAGTAGCCTTTGAATTACCGTCCCGGTTAGTGACTCTGCGAAAGGATTTGGGTGGGAGAGAAGTCTGTCATTGTATCGGCTACAGTGAAAGTTTATTTCTTGGAAAACTGTAGGCATGCTGAGGTCGTTGTGAAGCGTCGTGCTCCTGACGAACCATGGGACATTAGTGCTTGTCCTGATGATCTTATTTTGAAGGACCTGTATTTTCCTGCGATTTGATGGGCGTGATGAACTCCATAGCTGAATACCATATTTCCACGAAGGGGCAACTATTTGCTTGTAAATTAAAAGCTTGTTTTCCAAGCTAAGTTTACTTCTTCTGCAGAGAAGCCAATTAAGCCTTTTCATTTTATCGGAACAGGATCGAGCAATGGTGGTACGAGTAATATGATATTTCCATGTTAGGCGTTTATCAAGGTGAATTGCCAGGCCACGAATCGTAATAGGAGGCATGTCACCTCTCCTGAGGGTAAACGAACACAGTTGTGATTTATCTGAGTTCACCTTGATATTCCACCTTGTAAACCAAACTTCCAATCTATTCATATATGACTGAATGTTTGAGGCAGCTACTGTTGGCGATTTGTCAGAACAGAGAACCGCATTGTCATCGGCGTATGTGGCTAAGATCATGGAATTCGAAGTAGGTTGAGGTATATCTGCCGTAAAAATGGTATATAACACAGGAGCTAATACGATACCTTGAGGAACACCGTCCAGATCAGGTCGGATTGAAGACTTTGCATCTCTGTATTTAACACAAAAAGATTCTACAACTTTAAAAGGAACAGATGGTAGGCTGACCTTTAATTTATGTTGCAGTCCTTGAAGCCACACACAAGCGAACGCTTGTTCGATGTCCAGCAGTATTGCTTACTCTCAAGTGCAGATAAAATGTGGTGCACGACCCGGTGAACTTGCTCCAGGGTACCATGGTGTTCCCTAAAGCCAAATTGATGATTTGGAATGGCATTCTGGAGGCCCAATACAACCGGTAATCTACCAAAAAATATTCTTTCAAATATTTTGGAGAACACAGGCAGCATGCTTAAAGCTGTAGCTTTAGCAAAGTCTGATCGGCACCAGAGGTTATTTGCGTCCGTAAGGGGTGGAAAACGTGATGGTTGCTGTTTGACACAACGTAGGTTGAAGCCTGAGGACTTACTTGGATCAGCATTTAACAAGAGGTCATCGAAATAAGAAGATCGTTCTTTGGCGAAATGGTTTTTTGGTTGAAGCTCAGCTCTGCACCAGACAGCTTTATCTAAGATGTTAAGTGTGCGCATATATCTGCGACGAAGGCTCCTCTTGTAGCTTACCAGGTCCAGGTCCAGGTTCACTGCTTTTAAAGGAGGCAGGGCTAAAGCAGAGGGTACAAGAGGAGACCGATTGGAGGATGCAAGGGCGGCAGCAGCGTAAATACTGCTAGCAAATAATTCAACAGAATCGTCTAAATCATTTGGGGATGATATTTTTAGGCTTAGATTTAATCGTTCTTCTAGGCCAGTCCTGAAGCGCAGCAAGTCAGTATGTGGAGAAATTAATCTTTTGCTAATTGAGAAGCGATCGGCAACTACCTTAAACTCAGCAATCAGTGGGAGGTGGTCTGAAGAAAGATCAGCAGAATCGGAAATGGACAACCGATTTGGTGGAATACCAGCAAATGCAGTAAAATCCAAAACGTCAGGCAGGCGATTGTTGTCACTGGGGTAGTGCGTGGGGGATCCCGTAGATAAAACTTCTCTCCGCGACTGTACTAAGGCATTAAAAAGTTGACAACATCGAAGTAGCTAGTCTAGAATCCCAAAAGCGATGTTTAGCATTCCAATCTCCACCGATATGGAACTTGGGACCAAGTTCATCGAACAGGTTATTGAACTGACTATCAAGAATGGTGTAACCTGGGGGGCAGTATAGAGCGGCCAAGTTCGGTGGCGATTTTAACAGCTGCACATTGTAACCAAGTGTCGCAGACCGGTGGTAAAGGGAAGTGTTTTAATCCAGACCGGACTAAAACTGCGGCTCCTCTACACTCCTGATTGTCGTATGGATTGTTGGCGATGTGACCATCAAAGCCCAATAGTTTAAAGAAGGATCGAGATGTATAATGGTTCTCGCTTATGAGCACAATGTCAATTTTGTGATTCACAGTAAAAAGGCGAATTTCATTTGTGTAATTGCCTAAGCCCCATTATTTGAATACAATTACAGTCAGGAGCTCAATCATTTTGGATTGGGATTCCATCATACGCTCGATTTTAGCTAGGAAAGACTCGAAACGTTTCTCGAAAGCAGTATGCAAATTTGGTTGTTGGTATTGATGGTTGAACTCTTTGACGGGGATTCTGGTTTTTGGACTGAACAGAAGGGCCGTTTGTAGCGTTTGACAAATCAATAATTTTTACCGCAATAGTGCTTTGTGTGACCGAATTCCTGGCAGCGGTGGCATTGTGGAAACGGCGAGGGGGCTCAATCGAGATGACTTGCCGACATAAACGTTTAAAATCAAAAATGGATTTGTTGATCTGGGACGGTTCCAATTCGACAAAAAAAATTATTTAAAGAACCAGAACTATTTCTGCTCTTTGGATTGTGTACATTGCGTACTCTGTGACCAAGAGTAGAAAGTTCTGCCTCAATGAGATTAGTCAAGGTGGTATGGTGAAGTCCTCTGATTACCACACTATATGCTCGTAGCTGCTTGAGCTAGTATGAACGATAAGTTAACGAGTTGGCTTCAATAAATTGTCTGATTGAGCGATATGCTGCAGCAGTGGTTGGAAGAATACGGAACAATCCTTTGCCGGAAGATTTCGTGACGTATGAAGAAGAGTCAGTGACCGCGTCATGGCTGGTCATGAGACCATTAACGTTAGTAACTCCATCCATAAATATGGGTGGACTTGGGCCTTTTTCAGTAGCTGAATTATCCACAGAAGGAGCGCAGTCTATTGGAGTGGGAGGGCTACCAATTGTTGGATTGGTTGGGTTTTTTGGTAAATGCATTCCCTCATCCGCGGTATCTGTCTCCTCAGCAGAATGTGAGGAAAGATAAATAAATCGATTGGTCCTGTTTGGCGATGGAGTACGAACAGAGGGTGTTCTGGGACGGAGACTTCTGCGCACTTTAGTGAACGTCGATAAGTCACGATTATGATCATTGAGGGCCTTGGAGTGTTTTGCGGTTGGCGGCGGTTTGTTTTCGCTTGGGATTCATTTGTTGTTTACGTCTGGAAACAGCAACACTGGCTGCTGAGTGAGAAAACCAAGAAAAAGCTGGGAGAAGCATTTTTGAATGTGGTGATCCGTTCTCAGTGGGCATGACTGCTTCGGATTCACCGGTGGAGTTTTCAGGCATATTTGCAAATAGGGTTTGCAAACTTGAAACCAAAAAACTGGGCCAAGCTGCAAAAGCAGCTAGCCAGAAATTTAATTGTAATTTTTGTAGAGTACATAACAGTCAATAATGCTGAAATACTTACAAAATTATAAAGAAGAACCGTTGCTTAAATACAAAACTAATATAAGTGTTTGTTTTAATATATTGTATTATGAATGGCAATTTTAAGCAATTATAAGTTAAAATTGAAAACGAAATGGCTGAGGTAAGAGCATGGTGTAAGAAATAGAAGTGACGCTAATTTTTTACAGTTCTCAAAAAAATCCTTATGCTGTTCTTCTAAACTATCTTATATTGTTTATATATGTGATGTGCGTATATAACTGCCTGAAATTTGTATGAAAAGTAGAAAAGTTGCTGTTTTGTTTATTAATTTGTTATTTTATAAATTTTTTTGTGTGACCTACATTGGGTATTCACTATTTGACGATTAACCGACCTATTCTCAGAAACATCACAATAAAGATAGATAAAGGCTGTTAACGCATAACATCATCATTTGCTCGCTGTTTAACCATTTTTCCATCACAAGAAAAGCTCTTACCATCATAGCTTTTGAAAAAACATCATTCGCCAAAGATGGTCCGTCGAGGACGTTTTTGAAAATCGCACAAATCTATTAAATATATGTGTTCTCTGTTATCGCTCTATAAAATGGATAATCTTTCGATTTGTTGATTGCTCACAGAATATTGGAATATAATGAAAATTATGGAAAAAGGAAATGTTTTAAAATAAAATTGCGTTTTTATAACGATCCATTTTCAATATCGGCCATTTTTTTGTGAAAAATTATCGTTTTTGAAAAATATTGTGCCATCAATTGAAAAAGTCAAATTCAGAAAAAAAAAATTTTAAATAGTCAGAATTACTCGGAGAACCCCTAAAAAAAACCTATTTTCATTTTTAGGGTTGCGTACCCATAGGAAGCTAACGGGACCCTCTTCCTAAGCTTACAATGTCCGTCCGTCCGTCTCCTGCTCTATCTCATGAACCGTAATTGGAAGAGAGTTGAAATTTTCACAGAGTGTGTAATTCACTTGAGTGTAGAACGACAAATACTAAAAATACACATTTTTAGAAACATTGTTCTTTAATTTAACCTTTTGTTTTACAAATTTTTGTTTTTTGTAGTATACTTTTAAGATGTTATTTGTAGTATACTTTTAGGCTGTTAAATATGCACATAATTTAATATTTTGAGCAACAAATCTTGTACGATGGTACGGAACCCTCCGTGTGCGAGTCCGACTCACACTTGGCTGATTTTTTATAATATAGTATTAATTTTTCCAACATATTTTCATTTTCTTGTAAGTTGGCAGAAACTGAAGTTTACAGACTGGTAACATACACTTTACAGATTATTGCAAAAACAGCTTTTTTTAACAACGAAACTTTCAACGTGTGCGAGAATCACATTTTCACGTTACGTACAACACTAAATGCGTGTTTTTTCCTTTTGAAGTCAAAATTGAGAGTGAGCAATTTTTAAAACGTAACAGGCCAAATTGCCACTACCTTGTATTATTGAATCATGAGGTAAGTGTTTGTTTTTTTTCTAACATGACTATCGATGGTTTATAACACTATTCCCTTTAGCATAAATAATTTTAGTATAAAAAAAAATATTTACAGAACATTTTTTAATTTGTAAAATTGAAATTATTATATTAGTTGTGGTGGTAATGGCCAAGTTCTATTTGTAGTAAAGATCTGGAGAATACAAGGCTGAGGTAAAGAAAAATTATGTGTATCTTCACGAAAACGCACACACTTCATTGTGAGCTCATAAAGTAACTGGCAATTGCTCCATACAAAAAAAAGAATTGTGCGTTCTCATAAATTGTTGAGGCTATTGATACTTACAAACCTCAACTCAGAACTCATAAAAGTGAGCATTTCACTGTACATTTATTTGTAATTGCCAATTCTGCTTTTTCTTCGTATATAGAACTGACAGTTTGATTTAAAGAAACAATTGAAGATTGCAAAAAATTTGAAAAAGTGAATTCACATTTCAATAAAAATTTATTATTCGACCTTCTATTTGCTGTTAATCAATTGTTATTTGAATTAAATTGGTAAATCATTTCACTTTTGTAAAGAGTCGGCAGTGTATCACGATGGTGCTTAGACAGGCAATTTTGAATCGTGAACAGCTGTTATTTGTTTTGGTTATACATACAACTAGAACGTTGTGACTAATCGTGAGAAATTAAAATGGAAATTGTGTGAAAGTAAATGTTGAAAAAATACATTTAAAGTGCCTCGGAGCCTGTATATAACAGGTGACTCATCATGGATCGATGCATATGAGCCATGGGTTTTCCAAGACAAGTCAAATCCAAACAAAGTTGTTCGCGGAAGGAGCACACAAAAGCAAATATTTGCCTATTTCTTCGGCAAACAAGAGTAACGGTAAAGCGCAATTACCAGACAAATCGACAGAACAAACGCAAAACAATAACAAAAAGCAAAGAAGTAAATTACAAAAAACTACACAAAGCAAACCTAACACACACAACATGTTTGAACTACTAGCAGACGAAGATGATACAAATGACGACCAACAGAACAGTGTAGCACCGGACAATGACACCAAACACACTTCAAAAAAATATAAAAAGACTAACTTTGGCTATGCCGAAGTTGCAATACTCTTCACGCCCCAGCTACTGGTCCGAGGGTTTGAAATTTATAAGGTTGGTGGATATAGGTCAGACACTTATGGTGTCAAAATTTTAAGTTGACAGTACAAAAAAGAAAAAAGTGTTTCTTATAAGAACTTTCATTTGGATCCTGTTCAAAAACTGAGGGACTAGTTTGCATACATATAGACAGACAGCCGACATGGCTACATCAACTCGTCTCAACGCGCTTATCAAGAATATGTATACTTTATGGGGTCTCCGATGTCTCCTTCTGTGTGTTACAAACTTCATGACAAACTTATAATACTATTCACTGCGTGAAGAGTATACAAATCTAACAAGCTACCACCTATTTATGTGGAAGGGGTTGAGATATCAATGTACTAACTAATGCACTTACTAATCGTACCATTGACCAGCCGCCCGCTCAAAAAGTCGGATGGGACTTGGGCTAGAACCAACTCAGACAAGACTTCACTACTTGCTGACTATTATGAACAAGCTTTTACTAATAACATATCTAATAGTAACCCCAATATGGACAACAAGACTCCCCCACCGCAGTACAGAATAAACAAAATATCTTCCAACGAAGTCAAATCGTGAAAAGCGAACTTTCCACAAAAAAGCGCCAGGATATGATCAAATAACTGGAAAGTTATTCAAAGAGCTCCCTACGAAGGCAATGATCTATATTAGAAACCAGTTTAACGCAATACTAAGACTATGGTACTAACCATCTTTATGGAAAGTAGCTGAAATAATAGCTATACCTAAATTGGGCAAAGATTAGACCTCAACGTACAGACCATTCAGCCTACTGCCCTCATTATCAACAGTATTTAAGCCACTTCTACTTGACAGAATTCAACCAATACTAGACGTGGACAAAATCATACCTGACCACCAATTCGGATTTTGACAAAGTCACTCTACAATTCAGCGAGTTCACAGAGTAATACACAAAATCTCAAGGAATCTTGATGAAAAAAAGTATTGTGTAGAGTGTTTTTGGACATAGAAAAAGTCTTCGACAAAGTTTGGCATGACGGCCTTCTTAGAATTATGACCGTTCTACCACGTGACCTTTGCGAAATCATCAAAGGTTACCTTGACAATCGCAATTTCTACGTCAAATTTAAAAACGAAACTTCCATATTAAGACATAAAAGCAGGCGTCTCGCAGGGAAACGTTCTTGGGCCTATGATGTGCACCTTTTATTCATCAGACGTCAATGGTGGCTACTTTCGCTGACGATACAGTACTAATGTATTCGCACAATTAAAATCAATGAATTGAAAACGAAGATATCACATCCACATTCCAGCTTATTCTAAAATTCAGGCAGCTATACTCACTTTTCAACAGCAATTCTAAACTGTCAATCAGTTTCAAACTAGTGCTTTACTTAAGTGAAATTAACACTATATGGACGTAAGGCATTCAACTATGGGGCCCTGGTAAGAAAACGAACATGAATATAATCCAGAGATAAAAATCTAAAAAGCTTCGAGTAATTCTTAACGAGGATTGGTATATAACTAACTACGAGAACCACAAAGAACTCGGTGTAACAATGATACATGAGGAAAGTTTTAACATTGGTAGGAGATATCACTAATCCTTTAAGCGACATTCCAGCGTACATTTACTTTGGCAGCCAACGGTATCAGGACTTGCCAGCAGAAGGTTAAAACAATTCGAGATTTTCCTCAGCCGACAACGTTAAGATGACTTCGTTCTTTCCTGGGGATGACGGAGAACTACCTTAAAGGTGAGTTCAGTAAAGTATCAGCTCCGGAATCGAAGAAAATTAAGATTTCCTTAGATGAATATCAGCTAGGTGTTTTCGAAAAACTAAAGACATTATTACTATCGGAGGACTTCATGTTGGCTTACCCTGATTTAAAAAAAAATCACTTTGACTTGACCACAGACGCATCCTCGCATGCATTGGACGCGGCTTTGTCCCAAGAGGGTCGACCCATCACTATGATCTCTCGAACGTTACAAAAAAGAGGGGAAAATTATGCTACCAATGAAAGGGAGGGATTTAAGCATCTTTACATATCACCAACCTTTGACTTTTGCAGTATCGGATCGCAACCCGAATACCTAAATCAAAAGATGGAAGGCATTCATAGAAGAGTATAATGCAAATCTGTATTATAAGCCTTGTAAAGACAATGTGGTGGGTGACGCCCTATCACGCCAACACATAACTGCTTCGGACTCTGAATTGCAATCGTATCAGGCCACAATGCATAGTGAGGAGTCATCCACCTACGCAATTGAGACTGTGGATAAACCAGTCAATTGCTATTGAAACCAGCTGATATTGGAGGTGGAATAGCATTTGCTGATTAGAACTTTCGAGGTCTTTGGCGACAAACGAAGATATTTCATTTCGTTTACTGACAGTAATGATTTTCTATGGGTCATGCAGGAGATGGTAAAATAAGGGGTAGTAAATGCTATCCATTGTGACCTGCAGACCCTTGCGCAAATTCAGCATAGAATAGTGGAAATGTTCCCTACGACTGCCTTCCGCCATACAACCAAGTTCGTGATGGATGTAACTGACCCAAATGAACAGCTGGAATTTATTAGTCAGGAGCATAATAGAGCACACCGAGCGGCTCAGAAAAACGCTAAATAAATTTTAATGGATGATTTTTTCCCTAGGTTGGAAAAAAGGCAAAGGAAGTGGCTATGAACTGCAATGTTTGTTTATATAATTCAAAATGCTTTTTTGCCAACGAAACTTTTTCGACTTCTATTGCATATGATATACCGCCAAAGTATTTCATTCATAGGGTGGGATAGTGAACTTAATTAAATTAAGTATGCGCCAGTATTCGCTCGTTCATACGTGCGCCCCGGACAATTTTGCCAATTTCAGCAGAGAAGAATGCCCAGCCCTCCGTAGAAGTTATCATGCGCATTACAATCTCTTGCGTCGCTCAGCTTCGAATCGGCGCCACTCATGCGCAAAATGCTCTGGGTTCTCTACAACATCTCTGCAGAGACCACAGTATGGCTCCCCAGCAAGTCCAAACCTGTGCATGTACTAATTGTAGTATCCATGGCCAGTTGCGAATTGGGTAAATACAAACTATACGTCCCCAAAGCGACGCTTACTCAAATCTGCTATTTTTGGAAGATGAATTCTCGGTGGTTCTGCACTGATCCACCTCTGTTGCCATATGTTTAGGTACCTGGTCCCAATCTGATCCCTTATTGCACTCTGGGGAGGTGCACCTACGAAGTATTCCTCCTTAGTAGCCAGAGCTTCCAAATCTTTGAAGTCTGCCTACAAGTACACCCGCCGCATCATCTGCAACCGTCGATAGGTTCTGCAAGTCCTCAGGTTGACAACCCTGTGAGCACTCTTTAACTCCCAAAAAGGTATGTCTTCGTTGAAAGTGCCCCAGCCCAGATTGGAGCAGCATAAAGCATTTTAGATTTACACGCCGAACCTTGTAGAGTCCACACAATAATGTGGATCCCAACTCTGACTGAAAGTGTTTCCAAGTTTTTCCTGCAGCGCATAAGGGGTCATCCACATATTACCTCACACGAAATTGTTGATTTTTAATATTTTAGATTATGATATGTGACGTCACAAAGCTCACGACCCCTCCCCCTCCGTGTCACAGGTGTACACAGCTATGCAGTACTGTTCGTCACTGCCAAGCCATCTAGTGTCATTTCGACCCTCCTTTGCAATGTCGCAGACCTTCTGGATTACTTCTACTGTACCTCTTTTCGGTATACAACCAAATTGCAGTTTGGCCAGACCATTTGGCGAATTTGGGTACTGCTGCAATCTGGCGCAAATAATCGGTTCAAGGATCTTTAATGAACTACCAGAAGTTAGGTTTCCTTCCATTGCGGAATCGAATGTATGTATATGGAAGATACAATTTGTCTTAACAAATTTTCGGTCTTTGCCCAAAATGCGCTCATTTTCGAATGGTGCATAATAATTCCAAATTTAAATATTTGGTGTTCATGCTAATTATTCCTATCAAGTGGTTTGTTGCTAATTATCAGTGTTATATACAAAGAAAAAAATTAAATTTAGTTTTAAAAGCTTTTCTGGTACCTCTTGAGAAAAACAAACCGTAAGTTTGACGACTTTAAGGGGCTGGAAGTTTATTTCCAAAACTCGCGAATTTTATTGATTTGCTTTTTGTATCGACACATAACCGTTTGAATCCACATACAAATTTCCCAATAAAACCAATTATGTACCTCTAGCAGAAAACATTAATTATAACTGTTCACAAAAAAATCTTTTTCTAAGACTCTCAACCTCTTATTTACTGCACTCTTAAAAAGATGGCGTTGTCTATGGTCTGCTGTTCAGATCTTTTCGTTGATAATAGCGAAATATCTTCTATCTTTCATTATTCTGTAATGTGTTAAATGAAAACAGACAAGTGATCCAAAGTGACCATTGGTCACATATTTAATTGTGAAGTGGTTCTTCTCGTTTTCCTTGTAAACAAATCCTTTGAGGTTTTCTTACTTTCTACTATAGTATATACCAACATGCATAATAAAATATTTTCAGCTCAATGCGGATAGAATATGAACTTAGAAAATTAATACTGGATACACATGGTACAACAGAACATACCATACGGTGTTCTCGAGATTATGCTCTTTTGTCATTTTCGTTAGTGAAGTTGTGGGTACAGTAAGTTGACTCTTCTGAGGTGTATTCATAAACTTATGTATGACGTACTCGATCAAATCGGACCAGTCCTGAATTAAAAGAAAAGAAAGACTTAATATATTTCATATAAGTAGCAAACAGAAACTCACATCACACAACTCGTAATTGGTTTCCAAAATCCGTGAGTATGTCTTAAGTATAATTGGCTGGAAAAGTACACCTACTTGACCCAAATCGCCGCCAACATGGTGCATCATAGTAAAAATACAATCGTTTACGAATTCACCATTGGTATTAAAATCTTCGAGTAAAATGCCATAATAGTGCATGATTTCTAGCGTAGCAAACCTTATAATAAAATGATACAAATAAAATTGAGCCAACTATGGTTGCACCATGACACTTACTGCGACACATGCTCAATTATGCTAAATTTATCTTGATCAACGAGTTTTGCTGTGCTGTCCAGAATTAATAGAAATTTATGGTTAGTTACTACTAAATCTAGAAGATACTGTTTCGAATGTATACTAGGATTAAAGCGACGCAGCAACAGTACAAATAGACAACGAATATCTTCAGTGGCGCTTATCTGAAGTTGAAGTTGGCGTATCCGTGCGCGGTCGTCATCGCTAAGATGGGTGATATTTTTATATGTCTCAATTGCTTGCAAAAATTCACGAATTGCAGTTACTACGAGATGCATTCGCCTAAGGTAAGGTTTTAAGTCACTACCCTCTTGACGAACATTTAATTCAAATTGTTCGCAGAGGCTGGTGCCTTCATAGGCGAGGTAGCTAATCACATCGTAGGTTAGAATCGTATAAATATGTTCCATGTCTAATTCAAGTTGCGCAGCGAATTTAAGGAAGTAAGTAATCAGCCAAAAAAAATGGGACGTGTCTATAGGGACCTTCTGAAAGCAAATTTTTAGTGGAATGAAAAATAAAACAACATTTTAAAGATGATATAAATACCGCGTTTGTAAGCAACTGCAGGTACAGGTCTTCAACTAAATAACCATATCCTTTGAGCAAAAAATCTACGGTAAACTCCTTTAGTAAATTTGAGATGTCTTCATCAGTGGGTATATGCTGCAATAAACCTTTCATATTGATCCTATAATACAAAACCATGTTTCAGTTATACTGGTGCATACATATTTCGTTTTCATTGTATTTACAAACTGCTTTTACTGCGTTTTACAAGTTTCTTTCGGCGTAGTTCCTTAGTGTCAAGCGCAGATAATACGGTACGATGCCCTTTGCGTGGCTTTGTGTTACATGGCGGCTTTTGGTGTTGACGTTGTGGTACATCATCGTCATTACTCGATGTTGATATTGACTCTTGATTTTCTATCTGAGTGCCGTACCCGCAGTCGGAAAGCTCTGACTGCGATGATGGGCATTCACGTTTCTGTGGATAACATATCCCCTTTGTAAGCTGCAACTGACCCGAATGTGGAGATTTCTGACCTAACTTTATTGCAGATATCTTTGGGATTTCTTTATCGTACATATTGTCTATGCATTTAGTGACTTCTAAATTTGTTTGCATCGAGATTAAAGGCTTAAGAAGCAGTGGCTGCGGAGGTTTAAATGTACCAACATCACCTTCTCTTATTGGCATGTGTTTTTGAATATTAGCAGCATCTTTAGCTATTTTAATTGGATCTATATAATTAAAATTGGACGATAGTGTCAATGATTGCGCTGTATTTTCTGAGGATAAAAATGATTCGCTTTCGACTTCTTCAAGGCTCATAAGCTCAGATTTATTATACATCCCTCCGTTCTCTTCTACACTAGTTGTTGATGTATAGGTCTGTTTCTCATTCGTCACTTTGAAATTGTTTGACTTATTCGAGTTCACTCGTGATTTGCAAATGGTATTTTGATACTCATGACCCTTTTGGCTTACTTCTTGTAGAGTAGTTTCCGTCTCCTTGCAAAGAGTTTGACGACGATCATCTGAACCTTTAATCTTACAACCACAACTTCCTATAGCACCATAAGTATTTTAATATGTTCTTTAAAACTGTTTACAAACGTTAACTTACCATTATCCGAAGAGTCAGAGGTTGGATCTGATGTCAGCATCGGACTTGAGTCTCCACTGCCCTGCTTTGGTGGAGACGTGTTACTCTCATTATCCTCGGAACTCTCCGAAAGGGAAGCTTCAAACCATAGATTCAATAATTTTTGCAGAGTGCTCACATGCTGATCTTTGTAAATTAGAGCTATCAACTGCACCATAGTCACACCCCAAAATGCACGTTGGGGACATGTCATCAAATATAGCAATATTTTGTCAATGCTTTGTATAAATAAATTCCAAATAATAGAATTTTGCATGGATATAGCTTGTCCAGCACTTGCTTGCACTGCATTCATAATAAAATTGGTATATGTCTCGGGTATATGAAGTATATTGCGTAATAGAAGCAAGCAATTGTTGATCTGGTTGCATTTTTGTGGCGACAACTTTGTTTCCGACTCAAGAATGTGTTTCATGTACTCAACGATAGATTTTGTGCTCTTTGGATCGGCAAAAGCCTCCTTGCTAGTGTATAATAGCTTGTTTAGCTCGAAAATTGTATGCCGTCCAACTTCAGTGCGATACATAATGTCAATAGAAAATAGACACTCTACAGGTACTGTCAGATTGACAAGAATACGTATGACGGAATCGAGCACCGCTTCATCTTTTGCATTTTCTAGTAATGGAATTAAATCGGAGCGCACATTTTGTCCAAATCCAATAGCACGCCTAAAAGTTCGCAGTGTCTGATCTTCATATGTCAGTTTATAGTTAATTTCCTCTAATATTGCTATAATTTGAAGAAGTAAGAATTATTTTTTTAATGATTACAAATAATGTTAACAAATTTACCTAATGCGTTTGGACTGACCACATAAGTGTCACCGTCGAGAGATCCTAGTGATGAAAAAATGCTTTGCAATTGTGGCGTGGCCAGTAACCAGTCCATTACAAAAACTGTGTTATCAGTGTGTTAAATTGATTATTATGTTTTAATTTTGCAATTGTTGGAGCTGTAAAATTTTAATTTGCCAATCAACTTCTTCATTAAATTGAAGGCGTTTCAAAATATTTTCTTGTTGTGTGCACTGCAGAAATGGATAATGTCTTGTTTGTCTTGTGAACTTGCTCATTTTATTTTTAAAGGACGATATTTCATTGAATTCACCAAATTTCCAGTGCACACTCCCCGCCTCTTAAATAACACTCTTCTAAATTATACATGATACAAGAAATCAAGGTGGCGACACTAGTTTACAGTTATGTGGTTGTCTCTCAAAATATACTTACGCTTCTCTTCTTCTAAATTTTTACGCTGCACAACATTATCATATGTTGTTTAGTTATGTTTATTCAATTCGTGCACATTAGTGCATATTTAACTGCCTGAAATTTGAAATTTATATGAAAATAGAAAAGTTGCTGTTTTGTTCATTACATTTTTAATTTATTCATTTTTTTGTGTGTCTTGCATTGGGTATTGAATATTTTCTGATTAAGTCTCCTTATATTAAAATAGGCAGTCATGGGACTGCCGACCGAAGTGAAAACAAAATTATGAAATAACAATGGTTTCTTTTTTGAATTTTCATATTAATTGCAGTCCGCACTCCGAACAACAGTTATATACATTCATTATGTCCTAACAAGACAACAATAGGCTTATGATATTAGGTTGGTACAAAAATAATGGCCGTTTCCATATTGTTTATTTTTATGCATGAATTTCGGAATAAATTTTTAATGAATGTGGTCATGCAATATGTCGTTTTAAAGCGCGTTTTTCGCTCTATCTTTTAGACTAATTATCTTTTTATTATCGTCATACGTTTCTGATTTCCGACCACTTTTTGTGATGCTATCAAAACAAGAAATTCGCATTATTTTGCTTCACGAGTTCAAACTTGGCCACAATGCTGCGGAGACGACACGAAATATCAATAAAGCATTGGGCGAGGATACTGCTTCCGAACGTACCACACGTAGATGGTTTGAAAAATTTCGCGCAGTGATACCAGCCTTGAAGATAAAGAGGCCGCCCATCTGAGGTTGACAATGATGAATTGAAAGACTTAATCGAAGTCGATCCTCGCAAAACCACACGAGAAGTCGCACATTAACTCAACGTCGATCACTCAACATTCGTACGCCATCTGAAGCAAATGGGGAAGTCAAAAAAACTCGATAAATGGGTGCCGCATGAATTGAACGAAAATCAAAAAAATCGTCGTTTTGAGGTGTCATCGTCTCTTCTTCAGCGCAACAAAAATGACCCGTTTCTCGACCGAATCATAACGTGCGATGAAAAATGGATCCTCTACGACAATCGGCGACGTTCCGCGCAGTGGTTGGACAGCGACGAGGCTTCACAACACTTCCCGAAGCCGAAACTGCACCAAAAGAAAGATTATGGTTACTGTTTGGTGGTCAGCAGCCGGTCTCATCCATCACAGCTTTCTGAATCCAGGCGAAACGATCACGGCAGAGAAGTACTGCCAACAAATCGACAAAATACACCAGAAGCTTCGACATATGTGCCCGAGATTGGTCAATATGAAAGGACCAATCCTGCTCCATGACAACGCTCGACCGCACGTCGCACAACTGACCTTGCAAAAGTTGAACGAATTGGGTTACGAGACTCTACCTCATCCGCCATATTCACTGGACCTCTCGCCCACTGACTACCATTTTTTCAAACACCTCGACAACTTCCTGCGCGAGAAATGCTTCAAAAATCAAGACGACGCCAAAAACGCCTTCAACGCTTTCATCGCCTCCAGAACTCCGGACTTTTGTGCTACCGGCATAAATAAACTTGTTTCTCGTTGGCAAAAATGTATTGATTGTAATGGTTTTTATTTCGATTAATAAAGTTTATTCTGAGCTGAGTTACGTTCATTTAAAGTTTTGCACCAACCTAATAACTGAAGTAAGAAAGAAAAATGATTTATTGACATTTATTGAAGTATCGTGACAATACCGCATCGATCGTCGTTTTATACTTTGTAGAACTGAGTTTTCGATTATTGGATATAGTCAAATCTAAAGCTTGATTCCAAAATTCAAGTAAAGGTATAGATTTTTCGTCAAATCTTTTTTGGAGTATTTTTTCAGAACCTTCTTTTGTATAACCCCCATTTGCATAAGTCTACGTACAGGCAAAAAAAAAATCATAATTTCAACTTTGACTGTCCACTACGCAGTAAATAAAAGAGACTTTTGCCGGTGTACATTTTTTGACTTCCTTATAAATAAATTAATTAAAAATAATTCTGTACCTGTTAAAAATTAACAAAATTAATAATAATAAAGAAAATTGTTTTTGCCTGTACGTAGACTTATGCAAATGGGTGTATATATGATTAAATTTTCAATTAAAAATTGTTGTATCTGCCTCAAGGATTTGCCAGGCAAAATATAAACGGCAACTCCAATTCCTCTAGGGGTTTTCGCGTGTATGTCCATATATGAAGTAACAATATCTGTATCTTGAGTATTATGATAAATAGTTACTCCCGCCGCTACAATTTCAGATCTTTTACAACTTATAATTAAATTAAAATTCGGAATATCAATTGGTTCTTTGTTTGAAGAAAATTAACAAAACGAAGAAATCCAGAGTGTAGAATGAAGAAAATTAAACTGAAGCATTACTTTCTTCATTTTCATTATCCATTTCATTTATGAGTGCGAGTTAACTCGTTTTCACTCCGCATGAATTCTGGGTAATTTATTTACTAATTGTTCATGAGCCTTGTTTTTTGCCTTCATTGCACATCTCTGGCCTGTATTATTTCCAAGCAAGCAAATACAAGAAGAAGATGAGCGAATGAGCTGAATAACGGTATATAACGGTATAGGTGGCATTGAATGTCTTTTGCTGCATCAAAGTGAATTTATAAATATTTTTGACCGACAAACAAGACCTTTTTGTCGCCGTTGAATTGTAGAAAGATGTGCTCCATCGCATTAATTTTATATTTTATTAATCTTATCCATTAACGAATTTAAAAGACCACCTTCGCTCAATTGATCGACACATAACACTAATTTTTAAAGTTTCAATGCATTTTCACGTTATGTTCAAGACTAAATGCGTGTTTATTCAACGGTTTAGCACACTGATATACTTAATTACAATTTTGAGAGAGTAACAGCGTAGTTAGACTGAAGAAATAAATGTTTTTTTTTCAGAAACAGTTCGAAAAACTGTCTTTTTTACAACAACCACAGGGAAAAGTGACATAATTTAGGGTTGTTGTTGTAGAAATCGAAAAAGCTTCTAAAATGTTGAAAAAAAATACATTTCAAACAACTGTCGACTGGTCGCCCCGCAGCAGTGTTGGGAATTTTCTGCCTATTTTGGTACATTTTGTATTTTTTCGTTGCGCGGTAAACATAACATAGTTGCTCATTGCACAAAACAATTATACTACGTTCACAGTACGAGTTCTGTTGCGAGTTCGCGAGTAACCGTTCACACTGGCCTTTTGCGAGTTTGCGAGTTCTGAAAACAGATGTTTTTTTGTACAAATAGAACGTTGTGGCCAATTGTGAGAAATTAAAATGGAAATTGTGCGAGAAATACATGATTGAGAATAGAGCATTGCACGAGTCACCACTAAGTAATGATAACAGTTGTTAATGACACTGCGCACACTATAAAAATAAATCATAAGGGCTTTTCAAACAAACCTTTCAATTAATTTCTCTCAATTGCTTTGAGGAATCATTTGTTCGAATTTTTCAAACCAAGCAACCCGTGCTTTCTGCTACGACACGTCTCGGCACTGTCAAAACAACGAGTATGAGTCGGAACGAGTTGCTTGAGTTGTAGCTGTCGGTATGAGTTGAATTGACTTCCCATAATTCGTTATGATTCGGAATGACTCACCATGAGTTGGTCAGAATTGGAATGACTCACCATGAGTTGGTAGGATTCGAAACGAATCTGTACGAAAAAACAAAACATTCGAGTTGAACCACATTTGATATTAAAGTAAATTGATAAATTGTGACTGCCAAAAAGTGAACGCGTTTAAAATGGAAATAATTTAAGCTCTGAACTTGTTGATATTGTAAGTATAATATTTTTATATAAATGTTTTTATTAAATTTGTGTAGTTGGATATTTATGTATTTATAATGTACATAAAATGTGGATTCTAAGCTGACAATGAACGACTGTAAGGACATGATGAGGTTGTTGTGCGGAAGTGATATAGAGCGCGGTGAATTGGTGGCGAATTCCCCTACTGACTACGATGAATTTTTAGCTGACTTCATTGAACCCCACTTAGCAGAGAGAGAGATAATAACAAGGGAAATAGCAGCATACTCAAACATACGAGTCCCAATGAAAGCAGACTTCAATGTATTGCATTGTTGACGAGAAAATTGTAGTCAATATCAGAAATCTCATCGGCGAAAAACGAAATTCCATAGCAGAAAACGATGATATGGTCAACAAATTAATGTTCCTGCATATGAACACGAAAATGTAAAAAAGAAATGAAAATGTATAATAAATAAGATTTTATAACTCATAACAATAATCAATGTTCCTTAATAAAAATGATAATAAAAAACCACCCTTAATAAACGTTGTTTTCATTTCTTTGAATGAGGGAATGGGATGCTATATAGAGTGTGCAGTATCAAAAATACATAAATCATATGTGCTTTTCAAACGAAACTTTCAACTCATTGCTTTCAATTGCTCTGAGGATTCATTTGTTCGAAATAATCAAACAAAGCAACACGTGCTTTCTGCTATGAGTCGGTCTCCATCTATCTTTCTTTACGATTTCGATTAGATCATTGTTACACAACACTACACGAGTTGATTTACAAAAGTATTGGTACGGGCAGTGTTGTTAATGGTAGTGTTCTGTGTAGCATGTGATTCATTAGAGCGAGAGAGAATAATTTTTCGTTTAGTGTTGTCCCGTGCAGTGCTCTAATTGAGAACAATTTGCATTGTATGCAAATAATTCTTGCAGCTTCCTTTTTTATTCCTGCTACTTATTTTATTAATATTTAAAAAAAATTACAATTTTAAATTTTCTGCTTCAACTCAGCCAGAACTCAGTTGTAAGCTGGTCACTCTGCGGCAGTGTTACCAAGTTTTTGGTCATTTCCGCCTTTTTTTGGTCAATCTCAACATTAAACAGCTAATTAGACACAAAACAATTTTAAGTTAATTTCAAATTGTAAAATTATCTTCAAAATTTTAATAAAATGCGTAGCAGAAATGAAAAATATAGCTGCAAGAATTGTTTGAATACATTGCAAATTATTTTTATTTATGTATTTTTCACAAAATTTTCATTTTAATTTCTCTCATTTTGACACACTTTTGTCACATGCATGTGAAACTAAAACAAGAAACAGCTGTTCAAAACTCTCAGAACTCACTGTGGACGCCAAATCAGAACTCACAACATTTTACTCACGTGGAAACGCTATTAAACTTCGTATCCATGTTATAGCGTTTTCATAGTGAGTAAAATGTGCAGGAGAACCACAATGTTCGAAAACTAACAATGTTAAACGGTGGTGTTAAAGAAACTGGACATAGCGGACCAAATCTTTTGAAACGGGAGCGTGAAATGATGTTTCGCGAAAATGATCTCCTACAGAAATCACATCCAGCAACGTCAGCATATAGTGAAATGGATGTACCATTTAATACGCTAAAAGAACTTTTGCTTCATATAACGGCGGAGTGGACTTGAAAGTAAACTAATAATAATAACAACTAAACAGTTTAAGAAAAACATACACAGTGTCAGATAGGAGTATGCGCACGGTGATTTGTGTCAAACTGGAAGGAAGTGCAAAAGCGTGGCTCTATTCAAATACACATTACCTTGAAACAAGCGTTGACGTTATGCGTCAAATTAAAGACATGTTCGAGACTGTAAAAGAAGACAAAATATTGATGAGACGCAAATTTGAAGATCGAAAATGGAAGAACGACAAAAAGTTTGTCGATTATTACAACGACATAATTATTTTGTCAAACAGCATAGTGTTGGATGAAGACGATTTGTTGGACTACATCAAACTTACAGCTACGCACGCAGGCTAAAATACAAAGTTATAAATCAAAGGAGAAAATGCTGCTAGCCTTCAAAAGAATTGAGCAATACCAACAGAAGAAGATTAACCGTTACCATAAATCTTCCGGACAAATGCCCAGTCACAGCAGTTCGCCTGAAAACATCGAAACCGCCAAGAGCTTCAACTGCAACAGTACTGGACACATGGCAGCAGAGTGTCAGAAACCGCGACGTGAAGCTGGTTCCTGCTATGACTGCGACCAATTTGGGCATCGTGCTAAAGACTGCAGCCACTACAAAAAGATAGTCGTGACCCAGCAGAACAATGAATTCGTAAAGTATTATTTAATTACTTTAAAATCTAAGAAATCTTACTTTCCATCTAAAATTGTTTGTATTTTTTTATTACATAGAACTAAGATTATAATTAGAAATTAAAATTTAGTTATTAATATCAGCAATAGCGGCAAAGGCCTTCAGCTAAAGGGAGAGTTAGGAAGGATTGGAGGAAATTAGAAAAGTGCAAGACCAGACTTGAGCGGTAATCGAACCCGCGACTCTAGGATGTCAGCTTGGTGCACTAACCATTAAGCCGACGAAATTAATATATACAAAGTAAATAAATCTTTTTATGGTTTAAATAGCAGTAAGATAAATATTTTTGGAAAAATTGTTTGTACTATTGAAGTTGATAATGCAACTATATATTTTGAATTATACGTTGTGTCTGACAACTCAACGGCATTACCTATAGTTCTAGGAAGAGATTTTTTGTCAGCAGGCGATTTTAACAATTGAATTCGAAGCAGATCATAGATAGATAGATAGAACAAATACAAAATGATATCAATAGAAAACAGACTAAAAGCCAAGCAGACAAACATCAAAAAGAGATACAAAAATACAAAAAAAAATATTACGCAGTCATCGACATGCTCTAGCTAAATACGACGTAGGACAATATGAAGTAGTGAAAAACTTTAGTTCACAGGCGTGTCAAGCAAACTCATTCAAATATATAGGGGTCCCTATAAATTTACGAATGTGTTAGGAAACAATAGATACTTACTAAAAGACGTAGATGGGTTTCAGCAGACGCAAATACTGTGCAAGGGTATTTGGGCAATCGCCATGGTTAAAAAAAAGTTAACTATAGAAAACGCAAATATAATAAACCTGACGCAACCATACCATACAAATCAAATACGAAAGACGAATATGATACACAAAACAGCAATAGAAAACGTACAAGTATCTACTTACATTATGAAAATGATGATGAAGAAATCAAATGTAAAGTTACTAAAAAAAATCAAAATATTGGGTATACACATACAAGTTTTAAATGATTTTTTTCTCGATTTTGAAGCTTTATTGTGCAAAATTGGTATGCGATATTTTATTGCAAGTACCATGCTACCTATGACTTTCCACCACTTTTCTGGGAATGCATGCATTCCGCTCCAAAAAAACTGTTCGTCTTTGAAGACTAAGAATGTATCAAGCCAATTTTTGATACCCTCAATTGAAGGGAAGCGTATTCCCGTAATGGCGTTCTGCATCGACCGAAACAAATGGTAGTCTGATCGAGCAAGGTCTGGACTATAAAGTGGCTGGGTTAGGACTTCCCATCCGGTACCATAAGATAGGTATTGACCACGTTTGCGACATGCGACTGAGCATTGTCATGGTGAGAGATTAATGGCTCATGTCTGTTTGCCCATTCCGGCCGTTTTTCTGCAGTCACACGCTTCAATCGCATCAGTTGTTATTTGTAAAAAGTCCCGTCGATCATCCGACCACTTTTCAGAAGCTCGTAGTACACGATTCCCTTCTGGTCCCACCAAATGCAGAGCATAACCTTGTTGCCATGGATGTTTGGCTTTGGAGTCAATTGTCCGGGTTCGCCGCGCTTAACCTTTTTGGATTGTCGTAATCACCGATGACTACAAGATGCAAAAGATACCGTTGAAGGTTCATATCGGAAGCAGTGAAACGCCGTTCGATAGCTCTTGATTTGAGTTCATGAGGCACCCAGTTTCCGACCTTCTGGACCATACCAGTGTCTTTCAACCGCAATAAAACAGCTTGTTAAGTCACGCATAACGCTCCTTGTTAGTTGTATCAAAATCACTACATTTGAAACGTCGGAACCAGTACTCGCAAGTTGAGATTGATGGAACATGCTCTCCGCCTCACACAGCACCCCGTGACTGCCTGCTGCACTTTTCTTCAAATGGAATCAAAATACCAATGCTTCCTGCGAATGAAGTTTGTTGTCACAAAACAAGCAATGTTGTTGAGCGAAAAATATATGTTGTTGACACTTAGATGAAATGAAATTTTTTTAAAATGGGGTTAATTGATGCGGCTTTCACCTTGATTCCAACATGGTCCAGTGCTTAGACACTACTGGTGCCCTCTGTTGGTAACCCTTTAAAATTTACTTGTATATCCAACATAATAAAATCAAAAGACCATGTATTAAAAACTTTCATAAACAACTATGTGATAAAAGTCCAAATCCAAATCCATTGTTAGTTATTAAGTGGGAATAGTCAGGATCAGGATATCCATTACGTCAGAACGGTCGAATTGTATCTTGTATCGTAAGCACGCCTCTGTCGTTAGTGTAAGCAATAGTATAACTAATTATAAGTAATTATGAACATAGAGTTAAGTGAGGAGAATTAAATAAAATAGAGCTGTCTTTTGCCAACCATCGAACTGACCTCACCTATAACGAGTACTTATTTTATTACATTTTTGAAGAAAACTTTTCAATTTGAAATTTATTTAAAATAGTTTTGTGCGTAACCAACTCATGTCGAGAATGACCAAAACATGCGGAAATGATTAAAAACTTGGTAGCACTACCGTCAGCATTCGGGGTTGTCAGGGAATCAGATGGTTATGGGAATCGGAATAAAAATTGATAAAAAAATTGGTGTCATGAATCCGATATGATGGGTTTTTTTCTCGGAAATAAATCAAGAAGCCGTTAGCTCAATCTGATTTTGTTTTGTTGATATGTTAGTACAATACATTGAAATGTAAGTAAATTAATAATTTATTATTATTAAATTATTTTTACATTTTATTATACAATTAAAATTTAATAAAAAACAACAATAAATAAATAAACAAATAATTAAATGAAGCAAAAATTAAAATAAAAATAAATGCAATAATTTTGTTTATTTTTTTTCCTAGTTTTCGCATTTCAATAAACACACATACACATAATTGTTTGCAATTTCAAAAATAGCGTTAAAAATCCACTTTAAACGTAAATTTAAACGGTAAAAAATTGTATATCGGTAAAAAATTGTATATCGAAAAAAATAAAAATGCAGTTATGTTCTTCTATTCATTTTTAATACGTATTGAAGAAAAAAAAAAGTTATCTCATTATATACACAAAAAGAGAAAAGAAAAAATAAGTCAGATTTTGCGCTAACACATAAATGTTTACAAAATGCGTAGCAAGATGAAGAGAGAATGAAAGTAAAGTAACTGTAAAATTTGTTTATAATGACTAAAATTGCAATAAGCAATTAGTTAGCAATGTGTATTTGTCATTATGAGTTAGTCTTTCGTCCAGTTGAGTCCTCCACAGCAATAATAGAAAAATATAAAATATGCCAGGCCAAAGAACTGATGATCGTGTCATTGAACTAATATATTTTAATGTAGTATGCATTATTAAATAAAAGTAAATCCTACTTTCAAATAAAATTATTCAAAAAAATTTTTATATATATACTTAATCAAAAGCCAGAATTTGCATGTGGCAGTTGCAACGGATTGAAGCAGTCTCTCATAATTCCGCGTTTTATCCTTTCAGAAACATATTTCTCCGACAATAAAATGATACAACGGCAGCTGCCATTGCGCATTTATTTATTTTTCTCGTTTTATTTATGGTTTTCTAAAAATAATTCTTAAATTTAAGAAAATTCTCAATTGTTAGCAAAACAGTCAACAGAACAACTAATTCGAATATGTGTTTTTGTTTTCGATACTACAATAGCTGATTTAACATGTGTTAACAAAAACGGGTCGTTCACGAAATGTCAAACGTAAATTCCTTTCTAATTCAGCAAATTTTGTTTAAAGTTAAACTTCTTAAACTATATACATACTAGGCGAATGAACTCGAACGCACGGTTGGCAAAAACCAGAATGGAGAGTGAGATTTTATAGTCATCACGTAATGTCATGTCACGTTTACATTCGCAAAAAACAACATCCAAAAAGCCAGCTTGAGTGAAAATTAAAACGTTTTGTTATTTCTAATCTCTTCTTTTTCGTTTTTGTATTTAATGGATGGCGAAATCATCTCATTCAGGGGTGTCACAGAAACTGCTTTCTCCTCAATCCCATCTTTTGTAATAATAAATTCAAATCTTCATCTCTATATAAAACTATATCTCAGAAAATTATCTCAATATTATTAAAAATTAACAATCTTTACGAAATTTGTAAACGACACGATCATTGAAAAAACCCATACATATACACATACGGTTTAACTTATTTCTGCAATAACTATTTAATTCTTCCATTTTCCACGATTTGTACGTTTACACATTTCAATTAGCACCAATAACATCTGTACACTCATACAACAACCTTAACACCTCACACTTCTTTGCTAACAGATGCACCATAACTTATTTCTGTTTTACCTGCCCATACACATACTAGCACATACACCTTAGGAAAGCAAGAAGCAATGGCAGGAAACCCAATTTCTGGTGGTCAGTTGAGATTCTTCTCCACGAGAAATTCAGGCGAAAGAAGTCTCAACTCAGCAAGTAGATCTGTAAGAGCAAGCAGGATGCCTTCGAAGGCTGCTATGGGAAGTGGATCATAATCCCTGGGACAGCGCTTATAAAATTTTAATGCGCAGATACTAGGGCCTCTCTAACATTCTTTCTTCCGTTGCTGTTATGGACGAGATAGTTGCCAGCCTTTTCCCGACAAGGGGATTATTGAGGATACTTCGACCACTTGTGGTTGTAGAGGATGATATACCTCCCGTCGGCAGATCGGAGCTAGAAGCTGCATCGAAAGGCTAAGGTAAAAAAGGCGCCAGGTCTGGATGGCATCCCTAATGCGAAACCTCACGTGTTCTGCTAGGTTTTTACAAGATGCTTAAAAGAAGGAAGATTATTTCCACTAGACTCCAGCAGAACACAGAGGCACCAAATAGACTGGCCGAACAGTTGTCACACTCGATGTGAAAAATGCTTTTAATTCTGCAGATGGGAGCTGTATTGTTAATGCGCTAGCTTCACTGGAGATACCCAGATACCTTATTCGGATGATAGTGTCTTATTTCACTGACAGAACACTAATCTGTGATACAGAAGAAGACACCAAGTCTTATGAGATAACTGGAGGTGTTCCACAAGGTTCCGTCCTGGGTCCATTACTATGGAATGTCATGTACGATGGCATCCTGCGGATTAATAAACCCAGTGGTGTGGAGATAGTTGGGTATGCTGATGACGTCGCTATCGTCGTAGTAGCAAAGACACTAAGTGAGGTCGCATCAAAAGTCGAAAGAACTATTGCAGCTTCAAGAAGTTGGCTTAGGCAGAATAATCTATGCTTGGCGGAGCATAAAACCGAGCTGGAACTCATGAGCTCCAGGAAAAATGTTGAAAAACTGTCAGTGAGTATCGGGAACCACATCATTGAATCGAGCCCTTATATCAAGTACCTAGGAGTGCTTCTGGACCACCACCTGTGTTTTAAGGCCTTGGGACCTGATGGTGTTTCGATGCGTATGCTCAAACATTTAAGGCCAGTAGCGATTTCGTGCCTCACTAAACTTTTTAATTCCACTATGTGCCAACTTGTTTTCCCTGACGCATGGAAGATAACAAGAGTTATTCCTCTCCTGAAATCGGGAAATACAGATTAAGGAAGTTCTTACAGACCTATTTCTGTTCTTTCCCCAGTTTATGAAGTACTGGAGTCGTTGATTCTTCCGACAATGACAGAACAAATCACTACTGCAGATCATCACCATGGTTTCAGGAAGGGGCACAGCACTACCTCGGCCCTGAGCGAGGTTACTACACATATTGCTAATGGACTCAACCATGCGAGGCCCTGCGAAAGGACAGTTGTGGTAACATTAGATCTGGCGAAAGCCTTTGACACTGTCAATCATGCAATCTTGCTGCAAGATCTTTTTGGTACCACACTGAGTGTAACCACCAAATGCTGGCTAAAAAACTACCTTCATGCTAGAAAAGCATTTGTTGAGTTTAGAGGCATGAGGTCAAGATTTAGAAAGCTTAATATGGGTGCCCCTCAAGGTGGAGTTTTATCCCCATTGCTTTTCAACCTATATATGTCCAAGATGCCATTACCTCCTCCAGGCATCAAGCTAGTAACCTATACTGAAGATGCACCATTTTCTCTTCGGGTATGGATGTGAACGAAATAAATAATTATCATCTTCCATTTTTACCTCCTGGACTAAGGAGGTTTCTATGGAATTCGACATTTTTATTGAGGGTTTAAAGGTTCCAACTATGTCTCATCCAAAGATTCTTGGTGTTACTTTCGACAGCTTGCTCATGTTTTCAAAACACGCAAACAACACCTTCAATCATGTGATTAAGAGGAATAAAGTGTTTAAGGCCTTAGCAGAAATTTCCTGGGGAAAGGAGAAGGAGATTTTAAATACCACCTATAAGGCAATTGGATGTTCTGTCCTCAACTATGCCGCTCCTGTATTGCATAAGAGTCACACCAGAATAATGTTGTGTTAGGAGGCCGTCCTCCACCTGTTGATGATAGTGGAAAGCGTCTCCCTCGTAGTACTAGGACCACCTTAGCTCAGTTAAGGTTGGGTTGGTCTCTTATCTTCTGGTGCTACAGGGAGCGTATTGGTCTTTCTGACAATGATCGCTGTCCGCAGTGTGGTGGTTCTCCTCACAACACGGTTCACCTTTTCAACTGTCCCATAAAACCGACCCAGTTGACTCCTATTGACTTTTAGCTTCGACCGATAGAGGTAGGTTGCTTTTTAGGGCTTGATACGTAGGTTAAGAACTCTACCCATTTCTTTTCAAATTAAATTAAGTAGCGTAATATTAAATGTTAACTCTTTTACTTTTCAATTTTTTTCTTTTGTCCCCTCTGCTGCACACAAATTTCCGTTTCCTTCACATTTCCCTTTCCTTATTAATTGCATGCATACCAGTACTTGCAGCTCCCTTGCTGTTACAACAACAACAACTGTCATTAATGATCTAAGTGCCGACCACCTCCCGGTCCAAACTATTTTACATAAGAATCCCTCTATTATAAACTCATACCGGTACGATGAAAAAACGCAAACTGGGCTGAATTCGGAACAGTAATTAACTCATTATACCCAAGTACTTACATAATTCCAGTTTGTACCTGAAATTATATTGATTATATGATGTCTGTTTTTACCAATGCTATACTGCAAGCTAAAGAACTCAGCATAAAACTCTCGTCTTATTATAGAGAACAAATTGTATCTATTTAGATACATTTTTCAAGCTGTCATGTTTTATGGAGGCCCAGTATAGTCGGACATCGCTAAATGTCACGTTAAAAAACTTCAAGTCATGCAAAATAAGCTATTAAAAATGATTTTCAATTTACATTGGCATCACTCTACTGTTGACTTACATAAAAAGGTTAAAATCGAATTAGTATCGGACAGACAGGGTCGACTATATACTAACTTTAGGAATAGATGTATATATTCTACCTACTCTCATATTAACTGTATAGTTTAATCACCTTAGCTTTAAGTTTGGATTTAAGTTATAATAAAATATTCATGTGATTTTTGTTGTAATTTTTTCCCTTTTCATTGTGTCAGTATCATACTGTTGGAGAAAAAGCATGGATCCTGAACTCTTAATAAGAAATTTTAGACTCACAAACATGTATTGTATATGTATATATCATAAAAACTGTGAATAAATAAATTGAATTGAATTGAATCAAGAAAAGGTTTGATTCCATTACTTGTATTCCTTCTTACGGTAGAATATTACCATTTTCAATCTTCGTTAAAATTTCGACAAACTGGCTATCCTCTTGTCTCATTGCTTGTGTCATTTCAATTTTTTTAAATTTAAATTTTCGCCAAGGTGTTTCACCAATCTTTCTCCTTTTAATTTGCGTGAAGATTGCCGTGGCCTTTAGGAGATAATTGTCGCAAATCTCCGATGAGTATAACATCTAATTCTCCAAAATCGTTCGTAAACAAGCCAGTAATTGGTTTCAGACGAGTATCAATCTCTCCCAATAATTTAGCGGAAACCATGCTTACAGACAAAATAAACAGAACAATCAGATTATTATATCCTTTCATAAACAGGAAGTCTTTGAAAATAAACTTTTATTGAAATTAATTCCAATTATACTATCTGGTTCGGAAGTTTGGGGTGATTAGCTTCCTTTTAAGTACCGATCCTAAGTTTTACACACCTATTCTCAGAAACACCACAAAAAAGAAGTGATGCTGTTAACAACAATCATTCGGCCAAGATGGTCTGTCGAGCACGTCTTACGAAAATTGCTCAAAAATGCTAAATATTTCTGTGCACTGTTATCGCTCTGAAAAATGGATAATCTTGTTGTTGTTTGCTCGCGGAAATTTTTAAAGATGAAGAAAATTACGGATAAAGAAATGTTTTAAAATCATTGCGTGATCATAGTGATCCATTTTCAATGTCGGACAATAGTGATAATTTTGAGAATAGCCTACCTAGTGATATTTATGAGAATAGGTCGGAAAATCAGGCTTGTCACATTTGGGAAACAAATCAAATTCAGAAAAAAAAATGTTGAAAATGCGCATTCCCACGGTGTCGAACGTGACCATTTTACAGATTCAAAGTGATAAAAAAGTCAGAATAAAACATATTTTAGATTTTTCTTTTAATCTTATAGATCCTTAATAGTACTATCATTGGTGTTTTAGTCTATTTCACGAGAAATATTGATTAAAAAATATGTAGAAAAAATGTGTATTAGTTTTTTATTTATTTTTATTTTTTTATTAAATGCTTATAAACTCTTAAAATATAATATAAACCGTGTTTATAGCTATGACAACTAGGCCTTAAGCTAAGCGTATTAGTTTTTATTATCATATATTTAAAGAAAAATCTTTAATTATTCCAAAAATTCAACAATGCTTTACATCAAGTAATTTTTTTTTTAAGGAATATGCAGTCCGAGCTGCTTCTATTTGGCGACCATCGCAAAAAAAGGTGTGCAGTTTTTGGATACCTGGAATGCTTTTTTACATTTTCCCATTTTTCATTTAATTTTAAAGACTCCTTCTCAATTTGCTGTGAGGAAATATAATATATTTTTATGCCGCTGTTATTCTTGGCACATTCAAAACATGATTGAGCGTCTGATAAAACTAGATTTTAGAACTTTGTTATTTGCCAAACCTTTCTTTTTAACACTGCACCCACTCCATCAACATTACCCTTTACGTGCGAAATTGCAAAGAAATTCCACTGCATAACCTTACATTCAATTTTTTTCATTAAATCCGGTATGCTAGATACCATGAATTTGTTTTTAAACTGTGAGGTACTTCCGTCAGAAAATATGAAACTTTGGATAGGCTACCGAACTTGGAACTCCATTAAAAGCTCCATCAAAAAGCAAAAAACAGCGTCTCTGCTGTGGTTTAGCTTATCACTGATGATGGCGAAAGACTTTGCTTCTCCTAAAAACCAAGTCACACAAGTGAAAATAGTTTCCTACCGGTAACTGAAAAGTGCACTCTGTACCTCATTTTGAGTGGTAGTATGGTCATTCTCGGCGAAATCAATTTGAAGAGCTAACTCAAAAGGCTTTAAACCTTTTTTGATCTCTTCAAAATATTTTTGTTGGGCTAAAAAAAAGAAATTTAAATGCAGCAAGCTGCGCCTTAAGTTCGTATATGAGGTCTTATAGAGGGGCAACGCTATTTGAATGGGACACGCTAGTCTCTATTGTTTTTATTTATATTTATATTTTTTACAACGATTATTTCACTCATCTGCATACAAAACTCATATGAATACATATAGAAATTAATTTAATTACAAAACTTTACACTTATGGTGTCAAACGTGACAAAACTTCAAATGACTACAGAAAAAAATATATAAATTTTTATTCAACTGAGTTTGTTTAAAACTGTTATCAAGTACATATTGTATTTGTATCAAGAATTTGTCAAGCATGACAATAGTAAAAATAAGCAAAAATCTACCGTTGTCCTACATTCCTTTTATTTCATCTCATTTATTTAAGATTACTTATGCTCTAAGAGAGATTTCGTGGAGCAAACTTTTTTACATACGTCTCTCTTTACGAAGTTAATTTAAAATAAATGTGCAATTAGAAATGAGTTAAGGAACAAAAACTACAATTTGCCATTTTACAATCGTTTTTCTTAAAATTGTTAGTAAATACTTGTGAAATTTGTTTATTTTATTTAAATTTGAATGTTTTTGTATAATAATATATCAATAACATTTAATTTTTTAGTCATGGTTGACCTTTTGGTGGAAATGCCCATATGTGACTACATATGTATAATTACTCGGAGAACTTCTAAAAAACACCGGTTTCATTTTTGTATACATATACAACATATTTTCATTTTCCTCTAAGTTGGCAACACTTTACAGATTATTACATAAACAGCTTTTTTAACAGCGAAGCTTTCAACCAGTGCGAGAATCGCTAAAAGCTCTTTGAATGATGTTTTTTCCTAAGCTTGTGATATTTCTGACAACAGGTCGGTAAAACTCTACATAAATTTCTAACATTAAACAAACAAATATAAAATTGAGATATAAGCAACAATTAAAAGCACCGATTGAATATATTTATATGTCGACTGTTCATTTGGTGTATTGTTTGTCAAATCATCAGGCGTCGCGTGGACAACGTCGTCTACGACCGCCTGTCTGATTTGGCTCATTTTGGTTACTTTTTGTGCTACTTTACTCACACAACCACAAACTCTCTTTGTCCCTTTCCTTATACACACGCCACAACATTCAGGCCACACTCGAGAGAGAGTTATGTTTCGCTCTCCATCCATAGGGGAATATGCGACTCAAATAGTTCGCTACGACACGGCCATTCTGACACTAACACGTCTTCGTGTAGTCAATACAAAAACATTTTTATACAGAGTACTTCATTTTCAGATTATTCTGTTTACAATTTATTTTCCTTACAAATTAAAACTTCAATTTCATCATTAACATGTTTCGCTTCAACTTAAATGTAATTTTTAATTCTCTTAGCCAAGTCTTTCTCAACTTGTTAATCTAACTATATAACATTTATGACATTCTTCATTAGTACAGTCTTATCAAAACAGTATTAGTTTCTTTCTCTTCCTATTGTCACCATAAAATGTATACATCACTTTCTCTTATAATATAATGTTTATACCATCAAATGCACCACACGCCATGACCAAAACCTTTGTTTTGCACTTGTGCTTGCACTATGATAAATGTATCCAGTTGCTCTTTTTAATCTCTATCCAACAGTACCGCCTTTTTCAACGACTTCCTCGTTCTCAACAAACTCAAACATGTTTTCATTACCGTCTCTTTCAACGGTTTCCTCGTTCTCAACAAACTCAAACATGTTTTCATTACCGCCTCTCTCAACGGTTTCCTCGTTCTCAACAACCTCAAACATGTTTTCATTACCGTCTCTTTCAATGGTTTCATCGCAACTTTCAATCAAATTTGTATAACCATCGCATACATTTAACTCAGTCGGTAGTTTCCGTAAATCCCCCTGAGCATACTTATACACTCTCTTACTAGTCAACAACTTTAACATATATCTGTTACCATCTAAAACTGCAGTTACTATAAAAGGCCCTCTAAATTTCCGATCTAATTTAGTCTGATGCCTTTCCTCATTATTAAGCAATACAAAATCTCGTACTTTGTGCTCAATCACCTTAGCTTTGTTGGCATCAAATCGAAACTTTTCGTATTTAGCTGCAACTAACATATTTTTTGTAGCTTGAGCTCTTACACTTATCAAATCAACCTAGTGTTATACGAGGGGGACCAAAAAAAACGGGAATTACGCTGTGATGGGGAGGGAGAGTGGGGGAACCTATTGTTAGACCACATGTCCGTTAGTGTCACGCCATCTGCGTCAGTGTGTCGCTGTGAGTGCATCGGTTCGCCTGTGAGATTTTTTGTAGTAAAACAACTTTTTACATTTCGGCGAAAACGTAATGGCAGATTGTCGAGAACAACGCGCGGCTGTGAAATTTTGTGGGGAAATCGGCCGCGGAAACTATTGTAATGCTTAAGACTGCTTATGGGGATGCTGCCCTAAGTAAAACCAGAGTTTATGATTGGTTTTCACGTTTTAAAAATGGAGAAATGTCTATTGAAGACCAACTTCGTTCAGAACGCCCCTCAACGTCAAGAACTGATGAAAAAGTCGACAAAATCAATGCCCTCGTTCGTGAAGACCGTCGCCGAACCATTGATCAACTCCGAAGATTTGCACATGAGAAGGGTTGCAGCGACTGGTTCTTCCATCATGACAACGCGCCGGTCCACACCGCCCTTTCCGTGAAGCAATTTTTGACCAAAATCACCATGACACCGATTGTCCACCCCCGTTTTGCCAATGTGGAGGAGGTGAAACAAAAATCGCTGGAAGGCTTAAAGGACATCCCGATGAGTGAATTTAAAACCTGTTTTGAACAATGGAAGAATCGTTTGGAGAAGTGCGTTGTGGTCAATGGAGAATATTTTGAAGGTGATCAAAATTTGATGTTAAAATATTAAGAAATAAAATAAATGACGAAATTCCATTTTTTTTTTGGGTCCCCCCTCGTATGTCGACTGGTGGAAGTAACCCCAAGGGACGCGCTACCTTACCAATCAAAATTTCCAATGGACTTGCTCTTGTCACTCGATTGGACTTGCTCTTGCCATGATTGACTGCTGGACTCAACAGCAGTTAACAAGTTCTTTAAAGTGCTCATAGTGCGTTCTACTTGTCCATTAGCTCGACTTGCACCAGTTGCAATTATATGAAGATTTATGTTCTGCCCTGCACAAAAGTCGTTAAATGCTGCACTACTAAAACACCTCCCCTGGTCAGCTATTATTCGGTTTGGTACTCCAAACAACGATATAGCAGATTTTAGTTCATTTATACAGCTAACAGAATCTAATCGAAGTGTGTGGTTTAAATAGGCATACTTGAGATTTCCCAGGCAAAGATTTTGACATGTAATGCAATTTTAAACATATATTCTAACATATTTTGACGTATTGTCGAACCAATAGTAATCATAAACTTTATCAAGCGTCTTTTCCCAACCTTAATGCATAATCGACTCGTGAACTTGATTAATTACCGACCATTTAAACGCTCGTTGCACCACTGACAATCAACCATTACGCTTAATTTTCCGAAAAAGTATTTCCTTTCTTATTTCATAGGTTTTTGCAACATCTTCATTCAACCCATTTGATTTCAATTTATCTACAATGCCTACAATGTCTGGATCCCGACGCTGTTCAGCGATGAGCCAGTTACTAGAAATTTTAGCTATATTAACTCGCTTTTCTGCCACTTTATTAAACGCTGCAATATGTTCTGGGGTTATAGGATTTCTTGATAAAAAGTCAACGTGGGCCATTCGCTTTCTTTCTCTGTACTGTATATCAAAAGTGAAGGATTGTAGAAAAGACCACCAACGTTGTACTCTTGGAGTTAAATCTTGTTTTGTCTTTGATGCCTTCAAAGAATTACAGTCAGTAAACACGACAAAATTTCTTCCCAACAAATAATGGCAAAAATGTTTTATCGATTTAAAAACTGCCAAAGTCTCTGATTCATAGGAATGATAATTAGACTCAGCGTGAGAGGTAGTTTTGCTAAAATATTCCACCACATGAGGTTTGTTATTGATTTTATGCAATAAAATTGCACCACATACACTAGAACTAGCATCAGTATGAAGCTCAATTGGGAGTTGTGGATCAAAAATGACTAAAACTGGATGTTTTGTAATTATGGATATGACTGTTGCTCGAATCTTTTCAAATTCCGGCTTCCAAACAAATTTATTCTTTTCTGAGGTGAGATGATACAAAGGATTATATTAGAAAACCCCTGAATGAATTGCCTGAAATAAGAGACTAATCCAATAAATTGTCTTAATCCCGTCACCGACTGTGGAGGTGACAATGCCGTTAATGCTAAAATTTTGTGTGGGTTTGGTCGAATTTCGCCAGCACAAACTTCATACGCAAGATAAATCGCCGAAGTTTGCAGGGAAGACCACTTTGCAATATTAAATGAAAACCCTAACTCAGCAAGTATTTCCAAAACAATCTGTAATCTATCAAACTCTGCACTCTTGGTTGAGGATACTGGATGTCATCCATGTAAATGACCATGTAAGTATCAGCAAGATCACCAAGAGCCTTCATTACCAAACGCTGAAAACCTGAAGAGGCATTCTTAAGCCCAAACGGCATAGACAAAAATTCATACTGGCCCTTTGGCGTTACAAAAGCAGTACATTCAATTGAATCGGGATGTAAAGGAATTTGATAGTAACCGCTGGCCATATCCAAACATGTAAAATAATTAGCTCCTCGAAGTCTGGCTACTTGATCCGAAATAAGCGGCAGAGGATACCTATCAGCAACTGTATTTGAATTTAATTCTCTATAATCTACACACAAGCGATCCGAGCCATTCTTCTTATTCACAAGCATCATGGGACTTGCATAAGGTGAACAGCTAGGTCTTATCACTTTACACTTTATCAATTCATCAATTTTATCTCGCACTACTTCTCTTTCATTGGGGCTTAGTCTATATGGACGCCTTTGCACTGTCTTTCTAGAGTCGAGCTCTTAAGCTCTTATCATTAAAGCTTTTGAAATCGACTATCATTCGTCAAGATAGTTGGTCGAGCATGTCTTTCGATAATTGGACAAAAATGTTAAATATTTGTGTGCACTGTTATTGCTCTGTAAAATGGATAATCTTGTGTTTTGTTTTTGCTCGCAGAAATTTTGGATGATGATGAAAATTACGAAAAAAGAAATGTTTTAAAACCATTGCGTGATCATAGTGGTCCATTTTCAATTCAGAACAATTTTTTTATGAAAAATTATCGAATATTTCCAACATATTTTCATTTTCTTCTAAGTTGGCAAACCTGCGTAAACTTATGTTTACAGACTGGTAACATACACTTAACAGACTGATGTTAAAAACAGCTTTGTTTAACAGCGAAGCTTTCAACGAGCTTTTTGTCCAATTATGTGATAATTTTGAGAATAGGTCGGTAATTTGTCTTTATCTTCTCCAATTAGTTCGGTATTAACAGCAGTAACTTTCTCCTCGCCTGTACAATAGTTTACAGTTTTGGTTCTCACGATTTGAAAATTATCTGGAGCAATATTTACATTATAGCCCTGGCTAAGAATTTCACGACCTATAGCAATGTCATTCCTTAAATGTTCATCAGGCAATACATGAAACAATATCTCAATATAATTATCATCAATCAATACACTACGTAACACTTGTACGGTGCTGCATATGTCACCATCACCTATGCCTTTCAACATAACTACTTTACATATTCTTTTGCCACTTAATTTATTACTTATGTTTTGTTTTATCAGCGAACATTCCGCTCCAGAGTCAAAAGTGATGAAGTCTCACCTCGGTGCACCATGCGTCCTCTTGGCTACTCAAAGCCATAACGAGTGCATTCCTTTTTATTGCATTTTCACTTAAAATCATGTTCATAGTAGTACACCATGATGAAACGTTGGCGCCAGCGATGTCAGGATTAAATTTAGGCAACACAATTGATTTATTCTAGTTTGTATTATTTGTTGACGATTGTACCGCTTTTACAAGTTCAATTAAATTCTTATTTTGCAATTCCATAATTGCGAATAATTGACCGTCTAACGTCGCGGGGGAGGGGTCACATCCTACTTCTGATGTCGACTGTTTATTTGGTGTGTTGTTTGTCAAATCATCAGGAGACGCGTCGAAGGCGTCGTCTACGGCCGTATGTCTGGTTTGGCTCATTTTGGTTGCCAGCGTGTTCCGTGCGTGGTGCTAGCTTCGATTGTCAAACTACAATGCCTCTTCTATTCCAATCGGTCATTGCTTCAACGCTTTTGCCTTTTGTGCTACTTTTCTCACACAACCACAAACTCTCTTTGTTTTTTCCTTATACACACGCCACAAAGCTCAGGCCACACTCGACAGAGAGCTATATTTCGCTCTCCATCCATAACCTCAGCGAAACACACACAAAAGGAAAAGAATGATCTCGAAATAGCAATAATGATCATTTACCTAAGTGAACGGTATTTTATGCATTCGCTCATTTCTTAGAATACCAAAAAGGTAGGGGAATATGCGACTCAAATAGTTCGCTACGACATATACAATAAATCAACAAATACATTAACAAAATATACATAAATTTAAAACATTAACATCAATTAAGAGCGCCGATATATGAAGAAAGATATGACATATGCAGATACTCGTATGTATTTGAAATTAAAAAAAAAAATTGCAAGATACTTTTCATATGGTCCCAAAAGAGAAAAGAGAAGATGTCGTATTCATATGTATGACAACGTCGTCTTCACATCGAAACTAATGTCATGTTGTCACATGTGTGAAGATTTAAATATGCTGTACACACGATATGATTACGTTTGGGACAAAATTTGTGGAGCATATGACGAAAAATATGAAGAAGATCCATATCGTCTACACTATAATGAAATATGCACAGATTTGATTTTTCATAAATTTTTTCTTCATTTTTTCATGGTCGCCTTCGCATATTAATTCATGAACACAAATGAAATTTCAACTGCGTTTATATATTCATATGCGTCTTGTTGTTTCGGTTGTCCAGTCAATACAATATTCACAGTCTTTGACAACAACAAATAAAATGTAAGTGTAAATTTCCCAAAATTACAAAAAAATTTGTTGTTGGGCAAAACCTCGTCTATACAATATTCATAGCCTTTGGGTTGTTTACGTAGAGGCAATTGCAGAAATTCATCAAAATTGTTATTGTACAATGAAATCGCGGAGAAAAAATGTGTTTTGTGAGAGGAATTTGTATTTGAAAATGTGTTTGCAATTATAATATACCAGCCTCGCACACTAAGGGTAGAAACATAGTGCAGCAAAGCCGGAGCTAAAGCGAAAGATGAAGCCGAATTGCTTGCGGCGCTAGCAAGCTGTTGAGTGCACATAGTGGAAGCCAAATTGCTTGCGTTGCGAGCAAGCGATGAGTGTGCATTGACGTCAGCAATGCGCCCAATAAGAGAATTGGAAAAAAAACAACAAATTTGTAACTGATAGAAATCGAGATCATTTACAATGTTGTTGTTGTTTTTTTTTCATATACTAGATAAGTCGCACAGAAACACAGTTTTCGTTCTCAAAACTGTTGTTGGCTTTGTCGAACGCAAAGCAATACACGAAATAATTCAGAAGAAAACAAAAAAAACAACAAAATCTGCACTTGCTTTGCTTTTTGCATTGCTTGCTTAGGCTGCCTGTGTGACTGTATCAGAGATGTGCAGCGAAGGCAAAAAACATGCTTATGAAAGTCTCGTAAAAAAATTAACCTAAGCAAGTCGAGCCTGCATGCTGAGCAAAAAAACAAAGTTCAGTGATAGAAACATAAATTTAACAATAATCTCTCAAAACTTTCTTGAAGGTAGCGAAAGATTGCACATCGCTCACTGTAAAGCCACTATAAATCTGCTTCTGTTTCACTATGACTATGAGCAGAGCGAATGTTAGGGAAAAGAATACACAAGCATCATTTCGTTCTCCTTTTTTTTGAGAGAGCGAGCATGTTTCGTTTCTTTTGAGAGCTCTTAATGAAAACGAGATACTCGCTACACATCTCTGGTCTGTACTATTTCCAAACAAGCAAATAAAAAACAAGAAGATAACGGTATAACATGTCAGTAACGCGAATTCATAGTTTTACCCTCTACCAAATTCGATCAACGCGCTTTCACTTAAAAAAAAAAAAAAAACAAAGTCTACGATTTATGTATAAACTAAAAATTTTAAAATAGTTTATAAAAAACAGATTATTAAATGAAATTTTAAATATTTTTATAAAATTTTAGTAATAATTAATAGTTTTTATAAAAAAATATATCAGATGAAGGCCGCCGCTAAAGACCATAAATATACCAAGTTAATGGTGTTTTCAGTCGCACATTCTCAACTAAAAATTCTGAATTTGGCGAACGGAATTGGATTAGTGGATAGACAAAGCATCAAATTACAACAACAACGATTTGAAGAAATATTTGACGTGTGATGCCTACATTAAGCGGCCTAGACAAGTTAAAGCCCGGTGAGTCAACATACAACGAAGTTGGACAAACATTCATTTCACTCACGTTGGATTATTTGGAAATTCCATCAAACATTGTACATGAGAAGCACACATACACATTTCACTAACACTACGATGAAGTTTCACACACCGGGTTTGACCGAGTCTAGCCCGCTTTAAGAATAAAAAGCAAAATACTTAGATAAGGCAAGCAAATTATTGTTTTGCTTATATGTGCATACAAAATAAACATACTGGCTAATTGTCAAAAATTAAAATTGAAAAATCAAAACACGGTGTTCTACGAGTGCAGCTGAAGAAACTCAAATAAGCCCTGAGTTTGAAACAAACCGCGCACGAAAACAAAGATGACGCGCCAATTGATCCAGAAATGTTATTCAGAACAATTTATAAATTATTTATTTTTATCCTATGCTACACACCGCCATAAAATCGATGGAGGCGCGCAAATTTCTACAATTAACGAGACTTTAATTTTCTTCCATGATTTGAACAAAACTGAAATCATGTGTTTCAAAAAGTTTTGAGATGATGATAAAGGCCACCCGAAAGTAGTCCTTCGGTCTTAACATTAAATAATTGGCAAGATACGTTCCTTACTATTTGGGTTTTTGTAACCATTCCGAGTACGGTGGCCAAAGATGAACGGAGTTTTAGCAAGCTTTAATTAACACGTACCTTGGGTCGACACTTGCAGAGGACAAGCTAAAGAACTGGTCACTTTATAAACCATTTTTGTTGAAATTCCCATCATATGCAACTTGTATATTAAAAGCTGTCTTGGAACTTTGTCAAAAGCCGCTTTAAAATCCACAAAAAAATGCATAGACTTTTTTCTTCTCTTTAAATTTAAGAAGAATTATTGAACATACATAAGTCATAAATATTGTCAACAGTAGAGTGTTTTTTTCCTAAAACCCGCTTGAAATTCAGTTACCACATTATGTTTTTCTGTCCACGTCACCAGCTATACAATTCATAAACGAGATGCCCCTGTAGTTTGACGCATCCCTTTTATCTCCCTTCTTAAACAACGGGAAAATTATATTTGTCTCAAAAGATTTGTCTGGCTGTGCATGATTGTATAACCTTGAATATATTTTAGCTAATTCACTTAAAAAGTGGTATTTGCATTTATAAAACGATCGTATGGGACTCTATCTAAACCTGGTGCTTTTCCAGCTTTAGTTTTTTTTCAAC
Organism: Amiota mariae; assembly: GCA_035041805.1. Taxonomy (NCBI): domain Eukaryota; kingdom Metazoa; phylum Arthropoda; class Insecta; order Diptera; family Drosophilidae; genus Amiota; species Amiota mariae. Next base: position 173,339 of record JAWNKV010000398.1, on the reverse strand, counting down.
ATACTTAAAATTTCATCTACCGTAATATCACCATCCAAAATGTCATCGATTTTTAACAAGTTCGCATAATGTATTCAATGCATATTGCTTGAATACTTCTGCAGGTATTTCAACACAACCATTAAAATTTTGTTTTTAACTATCGACTTAAAATATGAACACTATAAGTTTCTGATCGATATCCACCAACCATATAAATTTCAAGACCTTCGGACCACTATACAAACCTTCTAAATTTCAAGACTCACGGACTACTAGAATGGTCGTGAAGTGTACTACAACTTCGGCATAGCCAAAGTTACTCTTTTATATTTTTTTGTTTTAAAAGTGTGTGGAAAGTGATAAGATCAATAAGAATTTTTAATAATATCATTGGTAAAAGTTAGCATGTATGCATTGTGGTACATGGGGGTTCTACACGATTTTTGTTTGTTAAGAAGGGACGTTTTTTCTTTTCGTTTCGTTGTTGTCGAGTGAGGGGTGTGAATGAGAGTGAGCAGAGTCAAAATTTTTGCTTGGCATTTGTGGCTGAGTGTAAATACTAGCAAGAGGATCCAAAAAAAATAAACGATCAGAGTCACCACAAATTCGATATGTTTCACACGACCCTAAAAAAAACAAGTATTCAATCAGCAGTTCGTTCGTACATCAATGTTCGAAAAATGAAATCGTCGCGATTTCTATCACACCTAGGTTTTGTTTGGAAGAAATTGAAAACGGCAGACATCAAAAAGCTGGGTGTTTTCTAGCCCGAATAAAATAATATTCAAGTTATTAGTCCCTAGTATTTTTTATTTGTGCCTCCAAATAATATAATGCCCGATTCAGACTGAGCATAAGCAACATTTTTATGTAAGCAGCCCAAAAAGTTGCTAACTTTTTATAACGACAACAGGCAAATGACCGAATTTTGCAGGGTTGCTTTGGATACTTTGAAGCAACATTTTTTCTGCTGCAAAAGTGAAAGCAAAAATTTCAGCAACCAGGCTGACAAACTTTGAGTAGTGCTGTCAAGTTTTTTGGTCATGCCCGCCTTTTTTGTCATTCTCCACATTAAACAGCTGATCATTGCACAAAACAATTTGAAGAAAATTTTAAATTGTAATTTTGTTTTTAAATATTATTAAAATAAGTAAATAAGGAATGAAAAAGGAAGCTGCAAGAATAATTTGCATACAGTGCCACTTGTTCTCAATCATGTATTTTTCACAAAATGTCCATTTTAATTATCACAATTAGCCACAGGTTCCATTTGTATGTATAACCAAAACAAAAAACAAAAAACATATAAAAAAGACTAACTTTGTTTATGCCGAAGTTGTAATACTTTTCACGCCCCAGCTAGTAGCCCGAGGCTCTTGAAATTTATAAGGTTGGATATGGGTCAGACACTTATAGTGTCCAAATTTCACGTCGATAGTACAAAAAACAAAAAAAAAATCCTAAAAAGAACCTAAATTTGGATCCAGGTTTGTATGAGGGGTACCCCCTCCTAGTGGACCAAAGGTCTTGAAATTTTCATGGTTCGTGGATATGAGTCAATCGAAAGTACAAAAAACAAAATAGTTTTTCTAATAAGATCTTTCATTTGGATATTTAAACTTCTTAGGGAGGCGAAACTAAAAATTCCAATAGATAAATGCGATTTTCTGAAGAAAGAAACGCACTTTTTAGGTGATGTCCTAACTACTAAGGGGATTAAACCAAACCCCAACAAAATTTCCATCATCCAAAATCTCAAAGTTCCAAACAACGATAAACAAATTAAATATTTCTTAGGAATGACCGGATTCTATAGGAAGTTTATAAAGGATTATACAAAAATAGCATTTCCTATCTCAAAATGTCTGAATAAAGATCAAAGGATAAATACCAACGATCCTACCTATCTGGCAGCATTTGAAACACTTAAAGACATGGTTACGAACTCTCCAAGATTAAGGTACCCTAATTTTTCTAAAAAGTTTAAAGTTACAACGGATGCAAGCAACTTTGCAATAGAAGGACACCCAATAGCATATGCATCTCGTAGCCTGAACACACATGAGTACAAATACTCGACTGTCGAAAAAGAATTACTAGCCATAGGGAATTTGATCTAGAGAGTGATCATCAACCACTTAAGTGGCTTATGACTAAATACTCCGGGAAAGATATAAGCCTAAGGCTCCAAAGATGGCTCAATAGTTTAGGAGAATATAATTTCTCACTCGACTATATAAAAGGGAAAGATAATAATATTGCGGACTTTCTAAGCCGCATAAAAGGAAATGAAATCATTCATTGAGAAGACAAACAAAAAATATGAGAAAAGTTCTGGAAATCCATCAAAGGAGATATGGAAATTTAAATATCGGAAATAATGAAAATGCTTTAATAGAGGTACAAACTGTCCATTCTCAAGAAGAAGACTTAGGATATAATGTACCCATTCTTGATATGGTCGTCAATAGATTTAGGACACAGATAATATTGACGAATGAAATAATATAATAACAATCTTTGGGAACAAAAGAATCTTCATATATAAAAGCGACATTAGTAACAGTCAAGCCCTCAGTATTTTACGAAGAGAATTAACAACAGAGAAAGTGGGAATATATTCTCATATTAACAACCACGAGTATTATCAATTCTATAAAATCATAGAATTAATTGTAATACATGTAGTGGAGGGAAATATGATCGAAACCCAATCAGAAATAAATACTACTTAATGCAAACACTTAAGAAATAATTCACGTAGACACTTATGTGAATAGCAAGTACCCTACTAGAAGTACAAAATTTCAAGGTGGACCACAAAATTATTTATGAAAGGTTAATTCAAAAAAAAGGAAAGAATTATACAGAAGGAAACGAGAAAAGGGAATTTTACTGCGAAAAAAGATAAACTAGCTTTATAAAAAATTATAAAAATGTCAGCCATAAGGAACAACCCTAGTTTAGGAAGGTTAATTTAAGAAATATAAGTAACAGTAATAGAAAAAACCTTTTAAATTTGCAGGTTATAGCGCTAATGTTGTTAATAATGACAATTCCCCAAGCACTAGCAATGATATCAATTACACCGATATTGACAATTAATGGATACTGTATAATACGAGTACCAGTAGAGACAGTAAAAGTAGTTAACGAAACCAATATAATATTACATGTAATACACCCTTGTGAATTAAATAAAGACTTGGATACCGTACAAGAAAATACGGAAACCCTTACGGTAGATAAAAGATTATACCTTATTAAATAAATAGAGAACGTTAGAGCAAAAATCAATTCTATGTTGTCCCATATCAGAAAAAGAATAAAAGAGGTCTCATAAATACAATCGGTAATGTACAGAAATGGCTGGTTGGAGTTATGAATGACGATGGCAGAGAACAAATCGAACAGGTCCTACAAAATAACAGAATAAATAACTTACAGACAATAAATACGATTAACAAACGAATCGAAATAAATATAATATATAGAAAGTCTAACTTTGGCTATGCCGAAGTTGTAATACTCTTCACGCCCCTTCTAGTAGTCCGAGAGTCTTGAAATTTAAAAGGTTGGTAAATATAGATCAGGCACTTATACTGTTCAAATTTCAGTTCCATAGTACAATAAACAAAGCTTTTGTAATAAGAACTTTCATTTGGATCCCGGTTAGTATGGGAGGTTCCCCTCTAGTGGTCCGAGGGTTTTGAAATTTATATGGTTGGTGGATATCGGATATATTTTAAGTCGATAGTATGAAAAACAAAAAAGTTTTTCTAATAAGAACTTTCAGTTGGATCACTGTTTGTAAGGGACGTACCCCCTAGTAGTCCGAGGGCCTTAAAATTTATATGGTTGGTGGATATAGATCAGGCACTTATACTGTTCAAATTTCAGTTAAATAGTACAAAAAACAAAAAAAGTTTTTCTAATAAGAACTTTCATTTGGATCCCGGTTAATATGGGAGGTACCCCCCTAGTGGTCCGAGGGTCTTGAATATCGGATATATTTTAAGTCGATAGTATGAAAAACAAAAAAGTTTTTCTAATAAGAACTTTCATTTGGATCCCGGTTTGAATGGGTGGTACCCCCCTAGTGGTCCGGTTCGGCTGATTCCGACAAATGTACTGCGTGTGGAAAGCTCCTTGCAAAATTTCAGCTTTCTAGCTCAAAAACTAACTAGTTTGCATACATACAGACGGACCGACAGACAGATAGACGGGCACGGCTAGATCAATTCATCTCGTCGCGCTGATCAAGAATATATATACTTATGGGGTCTCTGTGTGTTACAAACTTCATGACAAACTTATAATACTATTCACTGCCTGAAGAGTATAATGAAGGTTTCGTATTTGGTTTATAGGATACATTTTTAATTCCCATCAGCAAGTATGTCTTGTGTATCGCGCGATATCAACGTAAAGATAGTTTCACTTTAGTATTTAAGGCTTAGAACTATGCAAAGTTACCTGTAAAGTGTATATATATATGTAGCTTCTATATTATAGACATAATCAGCAGAAAATGGAGCATGTCTGTTTCTATGTCCTTCTGTTTATTGGATTATTTATCTTTCCACATTTGAGACTATAACTACCAAAAATATAAAAGGTTTCATAATAGCGCCTAATATCATAATGGAACAGCTCCAGTAGGAATATTAATGTTATGATGTTCTCATTTGTAGAATGTCAACTAAACATCTATCGAGAGAAAAAAAAAAGAGAAACAAAAAATTAAAATTTGTTTTTTTTTTCTCTAACATCCACCTGCTCGCCGTTTTAAATAACTGCACTGGCACGTGTGCTTACAGCATAAAGTATATAGTGCACCAAGCTTTGATAATAAATAGATCGTCATAAACGAACAAGCATAAAATCGATTAAAAACATAACACCCAGTGCCATGTCAAATTTTATACGTAACACTGAAGCTAAAGGTACCAGTGGCAACAGCATGTGACAGCGCGCAAAAGTGATACCAGCAGGGAAATACAATTGCAGTCACCATCTGTGCCAGGTGATTGTGTAAACTCGGTAATTAGTATATGAAAAGGTTAAAGGTTCTTTTTAGCAGGGAATACTATAATGTACATACATGTAATTGATTAGTACAAGATAAATATATTCGTTATTCATGTTTTTAAAAATCGATTTCTATAAAGAAAATAGAATTTTTTGGGTTCTAATCTATTGATTTAATTTTTAGTTGTAACCCCGTATGATATAAAATTTCTTTATCAAATCATTACTAAATCTTTGATGTATGAAACAAGAGAATGATTACGTAAAATATGCAAATCGGTGTGTGAAACTCGCTCGAATTTGCTTAAATTTTATTTATTGATATCTTTGGTTTCAGAGAATATTATGTACCTTTTTATAAAAGCAATTTATTCACAAACTGATAAAAAAAACAAAATTGTGTAAAACATCGATTTCTTTGCATTTCAGTGTATGACAAGCTTCTTTGAGAGTGTTCAAAGGTAAATTTTGTTTGGCAAATAAAATCGCCTCTTGTTAGTGTTTACTCTACGCTAAACAAATATTTTGACTCTCCCTTTCCCATCCCTCACTACAAAATCCAAACGAAAAAAAAACTTCCCTTCTCAACAAACAAAAATCGTGTATAATACCCCCCTTAAGTAATTGTAGACATACCAACTTTCATCAATGAGATTATTAAAGTGGAGATACACAAACGACTTCAACAATAAGCTGCATTGTCAACAAACGCAGCATGCAGCTTCAAACTACACAAACGATTTCAGCGTTATTGACTTCAGTAAACAAAAAACAGGAAAGTCTGCCATAAAATTTAACATAAATACTGCAAAGAACTTGCCATTTACCAATTCAGTTTTTTGTCATTCACCACGTGATGAAGCAGTTCTTTTGGTTCACAAACCAGATCATTTTCCATTTACCAATAATGTTTCCTGTTGAAGTTGTTCAACTTTTGACGTTGTTGCATTCGCGAGCAAGCTAGTAACTCGGCCCATACGATTTCATACATTTCAACTTTTGTGTTTTGTGTTTTGCCGCACGAACGCAACAGGTTTGCAAGAAAACGTAAGCAAGTTGGTATATTCTGCATTGGTTGGTTTTGCTTGTTACATTTATTTTTCTTTAATGGAAAAAGAGCCAAATCTCTTTTTCTGCTTAAAAACAACTGAAATTTTGAATTCTTTAAATGCAGTTTAACCCTTTCGACCCCAACGTTGCCCAGGAGCAACTTGCCTGTTTTGTCGACGAATAGCAAAAAATTATGTTGTATTTATTGAAAAGATGAATACATTCTAAAAGGTTGATATTTTATGAGTAATTTACAAAAGCAATTGATGTTGAATTAATTAAAAATGTAAAAGTTATGATGAAAAGTATTCGACAACCTGGTCTGATAAAACAGTTGAAATTTTGAATGTTTTAGAAAATATTTTTTATTTTCAATAATAATAAAAATTAATAACTAATTAATCAATGATATTTGTACAAAAAAGAATTAACAATTCATAAAAAAAATTATATAATTGATTTTCCTCTTTAATACTGTGTTTTAATATTTTGAGCAACTTTGGGAAACTGTGGTATCAAAAAAAAAATATTTAGCGGCTAACGGTTTGCGTTCCTTTTGTTTTTGTTTGCTGATTCGTAATGATAACTGAGCTTTATTTGTCTACTCAAAATGTTATTATACAAATGCTTCTTTTAAGATAATTTAGAAAAGTTATTTTCATAAAGTGAACGTGCGTCGGATAAAATATTGAAGTGCGTAAGCTAAGCTTCACAAATGGGGTTTGAAAATGTTTACTCATGCTGGAATAATCTGGATTTGTATATGATTTTACTCTGTATGTTAGTGAAAGCGCCTGCCCGTCATAAGGATTGGGGATATCTTCGGAAGTAGTATTATATTTGGCAAAAGGTCTCCCCTAACACAAAAATGTTAAGCTCTATATCGATAACTGGTTAACGTCAATAAGCCTTCTCATTTCTTTGAAGGAAATGGGCATATTTGCCACAGGTACTGTAAGTAAAATTCTGATTAGCCATTGCCAGTTAGTTTCAGATACGGAGCTTAAAAAACCTGGAAGGAGATCTTTCAACATAAGATGTAAAGCCAAATACAATATAGTATGTTTGAAGTGGTTTGACAATAAACCAATTCAAGTTATATCTTCAACCTGTTGGGATGTGCAAACGTTGGAGCCCAAAATAAGAGGCTTACATTGATGTTCCTGCCATTGTTGCTTCCTACAATAAGGGCATGGAAGAAGTGGATTTGGCAGATATGATCATGGAGCTTTACAAGGTTCAACCACCGCTCAAGAAAGTGGTATTAATGCTCTTTTACAATCTACTGGCTCTTCTTCAATCCCAAAAAAAAGAGGGCGACCATCAAATGCATAAAGTGGTAGCCCGATATCAGCCCTTGGCTCTCCATCGAGAAGTGTCTTCGCAAAACTTAAAAAAGTACAAGTTCCAGCCGAATCCTCCAGACTCACAGCGCTATCATAAAGTGGAGCATTGGGTAGTATTTGGTGAAAAAGGGCGTTGAAGGTTGTGCAAGAACTCCTATATCCAAATGTCTTAAGTCTATCTTTACTATAATAACAATAAAAACTGTTTCTTATTGTTTTTTTTTTTTTTTTAAATAAATACGGCATGTAAAACTAATTTGATTCATTTGTGTCAAACATATTAGACAGCACATGAGTGGCATATAGCCTTTGCATTACATATTTATGCTTACTAATTAGCTTATGAGAGGACTGTCTGCTAACTGGAAATAAATTATGGCTATGTAGATCTGGTCACAAGGGAGATGACGTTTGAGTCTCCTTGAGAACTCTTTGTGCATAAGCGCCGCTGCAAGTGGGTTTGAGTGAACATTCAGCCTGACATTGTAACGACTGCTGTGCAAATTAATTTCGTCAATAACTGTAGGCATCCGAAAGTCGTTGTGAATTCCAGAATTCCGAACATACCATGTAGCATTCGTGAATCGACGCAATGCTTTGTTCTGCAAAGTTTGAACTTTTTTAATGCTCGTTGCACATGCAGTGCCCCAGATTTGGATACCATAGGTCCAGGAGGGACGTACAATTATACGGTATACCAACACTTTGTTGCTCAGGCTTAGTTGGATGTTAGATCGCAGTAACCATGCTAATTTTTTTAGTTTACTGCAGTAGTAGATGAGATATGTGTTTTCCAGGTAAGACGCTTATCAAGGGTCATTCCTAAATATTTAACACGGTAAACTTGCGGGATGGCAGTGTTGTTAAGCGTAACTGTAGGACAAACACCTCGCCTAAGTGTGAAACAGCAATGGGCAGATTTACTCCAGTTTATACCAATATTCCACATTTTTGTCGAGTGTGAAAATCGATTGCGATATTCCTGAACTTCAGCCGTTGCCGTATCAATGGAGCTATTATTGCAGATTATGGTGGTATCATCCGCATAAGTAGCTAGTAGGGAGCTATTGTTAGCAGGAGTGGGCATGTCCGCAGTATACAAGGTGTACAAGAATGATCCTAGTACACTGCCTTGCGGAACACCAACTCTAATATTACGGATGGTGGATTTGGCATTTTTTCATCATCATCATTTCCTGTATCCCTCACTGGAGCATAGGGCCTCAATAAAGCATTTCCATCTGATCCTGTTTTTTGCTAGCATCTTTAATTCGTTCCACGATTTTCCGCATTCGTCGATTTCTTTTTGTAAGGATCTTCTCCACATGGTCTTAGGGCGACCCCTCTTACGGCTTCCTTGGGGGTTCCAGTCAAAAGCTTGTCGGCAAACTTCTGTGACATCTTTTCGCAATGTGTGGCCTATCCATCTCCATTTTCGTAGTTTGATACAGTTGGCCATATGTTCCAATTTGCATTTTTTATATAGGTCGTCATTGCTGATGACATTCGGCATTCGGCATCTTTTACTGCTACATAAAATGTTCGGCCACAGAGGTAAGACTGCAGCAGTAAATATAACAGGAGGACCAGCTTCGCCTTATGCATCAAACCATCGATCCACACTTTGTCAAAAGCCTGATGTAGATCTAGGAAGACTGCAGAGCTGTATTCTTTGTTTTCAAATGCCGTTAGGATATGATTGATGACACGGTGAACCTGTTCGGAGTACCATGTTGTTTCCTGAAACCAAATTGATGATCAGGAATAACTCTTTGGACACCAGCTGCTGCCATCATTTTAGCCAGATATTTTGTAGTATTTTTGTATTTTGGATTTTGGAAATCGTAGCATGCTATTGAAAATCAGCGTCAGGAAAATGATACCCTTAGTGGGGAGAGCCTTAACAATACTGCCGTCAATTCCATGATAGCCGGGACACTTCTTTTTATTTAACTTTTTGATTTCCATGCGGACTTCGTGTGGCGAAATGACGGAACAGGGCGCCGTTACTTGGCAAGGCTCATCTAGGAAATTCTTAGTTTCCATGACGTCTCTCCTATCAGCAAGATTCAGTGGAGTGAAACGGGTTTCAAGCTCATCAGCAAATGCTTCCGTTTTTTGCAGATCAGTACGGCACCATGAGTTGTTGGTATTCTTGATTGGGATTTGTCTCAGAGGTTGGCGTTTAACACAACGAGTCGCCTTCCATAAAGTGAAGCCCACCTTTTCATATGGATCAGCATTAAGTAATAAGCTATCAAAGAAGTCACTACGTGCTTGTCTTATGACATTACGGAGATTAGCCGTAGATCTTTTCCACGCGAGTCTATCGTCTTCACGTCTACGTTTTAGGGTTACTAAATTCAAAATCTCAGTTTGGCTGTGCCAAATGAAGGAGGGTGAGTCTGGACTATAGAGGCTCGTTCAGCAGCTTCGTAGATGCGGCGATTCAACACACATTCCACTGTGCTCCTGAACGAGGAGATGCACACAAAAGTAAATGTAAGGCAAAACTCAGTGCTTAGATGCGTATGCCAAAGGAGATGTAGAGATGTCAATAATGAGGGGAATATGATCCGAACTCATATCTAGACAGTCAGATATGGTGAGACAGTTGGAATGAACTCCTCTATATACTGCAAAGTCAAGAGCATCTGGGACTCGACCATTGTATGGGTAGTGAGTTGGTGAACCCATCGCAGGACAATAAACTGCAGCTAGAACCAAGTCTCCATGTATAGTGGAAACTGCTAGAATGACAGATTGCAGTGCATCCATACGAACGGGAGCTTTGGGATAGTGTTTTATGGCGGCTCTGATGAGGACAGCAGCCCCTCCTATCATGCGGTTGTCACCAAGGTGATTTGCCGTGTAAATATAATAGCCATGGAGCTTATAATTTGACCTGCAGCAAAAGTGCGTCTCGTTGAGGAACATGACATCAATGTGGTGCTGGTGGATAAATAATTCCAGTTCGCTTGCTTGACGAGATAGCCCGATTTCATACAACATGTGTTGATCCCAGACTGTCGACAAACACAGGTTCTTGGCTCTGCAGTGATTGCTACGATTTCAACGATACGACCATTCATGCTGCTGCATCAATTCCTAGCCGCACGACGCTGCAAGACTATTTGACACTTGCTAAAGGCGACACAGGCAATATCGGAATTAATGCAGGACATAACCGATCATCCAGAAACACAATAGATTGCTGCGACGTCAATTTAGAACAGCCTCATTGTCCGTCTGCAACTGTATATCTGAACCACAATTACAACAAACTGCATTTTCAAGCCAACGTATCGACGCTGTGGGAGCAAGTTCGACCAAAAGAATTCACCCTACCTCACCAAGTGCGCTACAATCGCGCAACCACACATTGCATTAACAAATACTACTACTGCGGGAGGAAGGGCGAATCTTAGCGGAAGAACGAGAGCTCTTGGCACAACTGGAAGGGGAAGAAGGTGTAACCAGGGAAGCAAGCGTGCGTAATCAACACTTCGTGGCTCCTATACAAAATATTATGCAGCCCGATCGATGCCCGACACCCAGGCCCAATTCGGGCAAACATGTTGCCTGCAGCACCTGCAACACTTAATTCAACTCAGCTTCTTACCAACGCTCATATAGCAGCTCGTAAAGGGCTGAATAGAGAACTTCCTCAGTTTAGTGGCAAACCAGAAGAGTGGCCCCCTGTTTAAAGCGACGTTTGATCAATCGACTGAGCTGTGTGGATTCTCTGACGCTGAGAATTTACATTGACTACGTAATGCACTTGAAGGACCGGCACGTAATGCAGTAAGGAACCTTTTGCTTCACTCATCGTGCGTACCTCGTATAATGTCGACATTGGCGATGAAATTTGGTCGATGTTTTGCTTACACAAGTACGAGATTGACCGCCACCAAAGGAGTCACGGTTAGAAACAATAGTGGATTTTGCTATAGAAGTGCAAAATGTATGTGCCACCATGAAAGCAGCATCGTTTACAAACCATTTAAACAATCCCGAGTTAGAACAGGAGCTTGTTTGCAAGCTTCCCGGTCTACTGCCAGCCTTCTGGGAAATGCAAAAAATAGAAAATGAAATACAAACCTAGAAGACTTCACTGACTGGGTTTTGCAATTGGCCGAGAGAGCAAACACTGTCATAATTCCAAGTACGGCAGGCAGAATGCATAAACGTGACGCTCTAAACACACATTCAAATGATTCTCAACACAACAAAAACGCACCACCTGCACAGTGCACTTCATGTCAAGGTACGTGCACTGAAGTCAGCCTCTGCTCGTATTCAGACAGTTAAGCCGCTCCGCCAAATGGGATCTAATTCGAAAACACAACCCCTGCAAGAGATGTCTAAAGCCTCATGACTATTTTTCGTGCAAAGCAACTACACGCTGTGGCGTCAACGGGTGCCAATATCAACATCACTCATTGGTGCACCCCAATCAGTCAACATCCGGCAATTCAGCATCACCTGTGGCATGTACATCGAGTGGTGCTATCTGCAATGCACACTGCCAGGATGGAAGCTCAACTATGTTTAAACTGCTACCTATCGTCTTATATGGAAACGGCAAGAGCGTTTCAACTTTCGCATTCTTCGACGATGGTTCATCGCTAACCCTAATGGACGAAAACCTAAAACCTGAACTTAACTTTATAGGCTAACCGCAGCCTCTATGCCTAAAATGGACTGGAGAGATGCATCGCTATGAGAATGACTCAGTGCGGTTGGACCTTAAAATTTCGGCGCCAGGTGTGCGCAAAAAATTCACCGTAAGAAATGTTCATACAGTTAAACAGTTGCTACTACCCCCACAATCGCTAGATGCCGTACCATTGAAAGCACACCACAAGCATTTAAGACGGCTACCATTACCGTCATACAACAATGCAGTGCCTAGAATTTTGATTGGTGTCGATAACAGCAAACTTGGGACCAGTTTAAAGTCAAAGGAGGCATCTTATTTTAAGCCCATTGCCGAGAAGACGCGCCTAGGTTGAACTGACAACAATGATGAATCAGCTCACCATATATTTCACGTGTGTGAAGGAAATCTACTTGATGACGAACTCTCGAAATTAGTTCGATACTACATATGTCTCGACACCGTGGACATAGCCTCCGGAACTAAGTTGGTCAGCAAAGACGACAAACGTGCACTAAACCAATTGGAACGGTTCACTGTGTGCCAAAGGGATCGCTATGAAACCAGCCTACTATGGCGATCTTAAGACGCTCACTTGCCAGATAGCTACAACATGGCACTAAGACGACCCAACTGTCTACAACATCGCCTTAAAAGTGACCCAGTGCTTGCCTTTCAATTACAAGAAAAAATAAGGCACTAAGTTAATAAAGGCTATGCACGTCGTTTACAAACTTCCGAACTCCAGCAGGATCGCTGCTGGTATTTACCAGTGTTTCCAGTCACCAATCCAAATAAGCCAGGCAAATTACGATTAGTATGGGACGCTGCAGCTCAAGTACAAGGGGTTTCGTTGAACTCACAACTACTAAAAGGACCCGATCAACTTTCGTCCTTAATATCTATACTGAGAATATTCCGACAGCACCGAGTTGCCATTGGAGGCGATACAGCAGAGATGTTTCACCAGGTGCGAGTCCGCGAGCCTGATCAACATTGCTAGCGCTTTCTATGGTATGAATTGGATGAACCCACTACATATGTTCTTCAGGTTATGACGTTTGGGGCCACATGTTCATCAAGTTGCGCCCAGTTTGTTAAAAACAAAAACGCTGCGCAAACAACAATTACCTCGAGCGGTGGACAGAATAATAGAGAATTATTATGAAGATGATTTGTTGGATAGCGTAGACAGCGTCGCCGAAGCTATACAGCTTGCCAATGACGTAAAGAACATCTATTCAAAAGCCGGATTCGAAATACGCAATTGGATGTCCAACTCACCCATCATACTAAATGCCCTGGGTGCCAATCAAACTTCAGCAGTACGGCTTGCAAACGAAGACTACCTCACAATGGAGAAAATCTTAGGAATTTGGTGGCTTACTAATGAAGACTGTCTAACATTCGTTGTATCGCCACATAAAAACGGCATGACATTATGCAAGGACTACGAAAGCCTACAAAGCGCGACATGCTTAGTGTTGTAATGTCCATATATGATCCTCTAGGCCTTATCGGTCACTATGTGGCTACGATGGCTCCGGTTGCTACCTGAAGTTGAAAACACGCGCATTTTTAGATGCTATTTTCGTACCGGTTTGCCGGATGCTTGTAACTTTGAGCTCCACACATTCGTGGATGCTAGTGAGGAGGGTTACGCTGCGGTAAGCTACCTTGTGTATACAAGCAATACTAAAATCGAATGAAATCGAAACAAGAGTTTCTCCGCTCAAATTGATGTCCATACCTCGGCTAGAACTTCAGGCCGCGGTCCTAGGCGCGCGACTAGCCACAAGCATTCAAAAATCGCATACATTCGATTTGACTGCGACAACATTTTGGACGGATTCCAACACTGTCTTGTCCTACGATCTGATCACCGCAGATACCAACAGTTTGTGGCGTTCCGTGTGAGTGAGATTTCGGAGATAACTAACGTTGCTAACTGGCGATGGGTTCCTTCCGCTGAAAATGTTGCTGATGATGCCACAAAGTGGAACAAAAACCCCGACCTGTCAAACCACAGCAGATGGCTAAATGGACCAGCATTCTTAAGGCGTAAGAAATCTGACTGGCCACAACCCACCAGTAAAGCGCAAAAAAACTCAAGAAGAACTCATCTTGCAGAAGACGGGCTACTACGCTTGGGAAGCAGAATAACAGCTAATATCTATAACGACCCAAACATTCTGCCCAATAACCACTATGTGACTCAATTAATAGTGCGGGAGTACCATATAAAGTATCACCACGGCAATTCTGAAACTTTGGTTAATGAGATACGACAAAAATATTGGGTACTTGGACTGCGAGTTTTAACGAATAAAGCATGGAGTTTATGTCAACTATGTCGCAACCAAACAGACTGCGCCAGGCCACCTAAAATGGCCAACCTACCCGATGCTCGTTTATATTCATTCAGTCGCCCGTTCTAATATACCGATGTCGACTATTTTAGACCAATGATCGTGGCAGTTCGCCGAACTAGTGAAAAACGCTATGGGGTTTTGTTTACACGTGCTGTACATTTGGAGATTGCCAATACTCTATCGGCCGACTCGTGCATCATAGCCATCAGGAACTTCATTGCTCGCCGTGGAGTACCAATTGAGCTATGGAGCGACAAGGACACTAACTTCAAAGGTCCACAAAAGGAACTAATTGAAGCAGTCAAGTCAATAGACAAAGACGAAATGACAAGTGCCTTCACCACGAGCACATCGCAATGGAAATTCATTTCGCCATCTTCGCCTCACATGGGAGGGGCTTGGGAGCGGTTGGTTCGTTCTATAAAGCATGTTCTTTCACGCATACTACCAGCGTGAACTTCATCAGAAGAACTACTATGTGCTGCACTGCTAGAAGTAGAGATGTGCATCAATTCTAGACCACTAACACACATTCCGATTGAGCATTCAACAGACGAACCACTAACATCCAATCATTTTTTGTTAGGCAGCTCATCTGGGACCAAACCTCTGGTAGAAGCGACATGTGACGGTGTCGTACTACACGACTGCGTAATAGCAGTCAGGAAATCTAATGATGGACAAGTGCGAAGTGCTACGGTCAAAACGATGAGCGGTACATATGAAAGGCCGGCGACAAAGGTAGATTTTTTGGACTTGGTATGCGAACCACTGGACCGCCATAACGGCGGGGAGTGTTAAGAATTCTTCGCTTAGCCTAGCGTCATCTAACGTTTACCATATCAGCTGGGCTACAAAGTATACAAAAAAGCACCACTGTGTGCGTGGATTGCTGTTGTGCACCAAAAATGCAACGTGATCACATGTGCTTAAGTAAAAGGTTAGATTGTAATAGAAAAGCAAGGAAGAGGACTTGAGTGAGTTTATACTTTAAGGTGAAAAATTTGTATTAACGTATTTTATACTATAGAATTTTAGAATCGCAATTATGAATTAATATAGCGATTGGACTAATAGGAGTTCCCTTTTTTAATGCCGCTAATTATTTACTTTAAAATTTACTTCAAATTGTTTTGTGCAACGATCAGCTATTTTATGTTGGAGCGCAACAAAAAAGGAGAAAAACAGTCAAAAATTAACTAAAAAAAGGCAAAAATTGACCAACACTTACGCAACTAACCATCCACAATTCTGAATCAAAGGCGTATCAATTCTTGATTCTTTATTTACAAGTCATTTGTAGTTGACGTGGCAGTCTAATTTTTTACAATGGAAAGAAAATCGTGCAGTGATAAAATTATTTATTTCAGCAAAAGAAATTATTAAAAAAATGGTGGAAGACTTAAATGAATGGGTCTTACAATTTATATGTTTTCTGACAAGCTTTTCAGATGAACCACGTAGTGGACGTCCAAAAAGTGCAATAACATCAGAAATCATTGAGCAAGTGTATGATTTTGTTTGTAAAGATCCAAGTTTGATTAAGAGGAAAAAAAAAGCTGTTCGGAAATTTAGTGACGCATTCTGTAACAGTTCAAAAAAACTGAATCGAAATTAAAAATCTCAACGTAATTTGAAGCGTTTTTAGCAGAATAAGCATCGTTTTATAACTGTGGACGAGACTACCACCATGGTTCTAAACTAAAACAAGAACGCTTACAGTGGAGTGAAGCTGATTGTTCAGCTAAAAAAAAAGATAAAGTCAGAACGGCAAAGGTTATGGCATTAGTTTTTTGGGATGCAAAAGAGATTTTGTTGATTTATTATCATGAGAAAGATAAAACAATTAACTCTGAATATTATTGCAACCTCTTGGATCACCTGAATACAAAAATTCGTGAGAGACCTGTTTTACAGAAGAAAAAAATCCTTTTTCATCAAGACAATGCACGTGTTCACACAAGTATTTTAACGATGGGTAAATTAAATAATTGAAAGTTCGAATTGCTTGGTCACCCTTCGTATTCACCAAATTTGGCTCCCAGCGGCTACCACTACTTCAGAAACTAGAAATAATTTGTTCGTGGAAAACATTTTTGTCGAATGAATAGACTATTGCAGCTGTGGAACAGTATTTTGTAGAGCTTCCGGAAAATCATTAAACAGATGGTAAAAATTATTATTATTATTTACATTTAATGTAATTGATGTATTTAAGTTAAGGGAGATCACATTGCATATAAAATCTAATTCCATTTAAAAATTAACATTCTTTCATTTTTGCTGTCAATACTTTCCAACCAACCATATAAAAATTATTAAAGGCCCTGAAAATCATATTGTAGATAGTTAGGCGTCGTTAAAATATTACGTAAACAAACTTTCAATGATTTTAGACTCCCACCTCCTGTATAAGTAAAAATAAGAAAATCGTGAACCCCAGCCCGCCAAACCTTATCACTAAAGAGAATCCTTGCATTCAGTTTAAACCTCACAACAAGGCAAATTTCACAACAATTTATTGAATTCACAAAAGGATCCGTGGGGGCTTCCTCTTTCAGTAATTTGATAACCCTATAACCGAAAATGTATTTACGGTATGTATGCAACAAGAAGTGCCAAGTTTAAATTCGGCAACTTGAAAATTAAGACATTTTGTCTGTCCCTGTTCATTTTTAATTGTTTTAGCTCATTACGCTGATTATTTCTGACCTTTAGATAACTCTTATTCATATGTAACGAAAGCATAATTTACCCCATTTATACGACAGCAAACAACAGGCAAATGACCAAATATTTTGCCTGCTGCGTAAGTATAAGCGAAAATGTATGTTATGGCTGCGAAATTTTGAGTACTATTGCCAACTTTTTGTGCATTACCACCAACTTTTTGATTTTCATTTCGCGCCAACATTACACAAAACAATTATAAGTACATTTTATAGTTGATTTATAGTCGATTTAGACAGGGCCATGGTTCGAATCACTCATGATGAGACCATTGATTCGAAACAAAATAAGGGTTTGCTCTTGTCGAATGAGATTCGAATTATCATCGAATCAAGAATTGATTCGCCTGTGATCAGAATTGACGATGGACACTCGCGTAAGTGTTGGGCAATTTTTGCTTGTTAGGTTATTTTCAACTGTCTTTCTTTTTCCGTCATTTTTTTTTGTGGTTGTTGTCAATTGTGATTCGAATCATTGGTCGCATTATGTGTGATTCGAATCATCATGGCCCTGTCTAAATCGCCTATTAAATCGTATTATTTTTTTTTTTTAATTTTAATAAAATACGTAGCAGGAATGAAAAAAGGAAGCTGCAAAAATTATTTGCATACTCTGCGAATTGTTCTCAATCAGGTATTTTTCACACAATTTCCATTTTAATTTCTCACAATTAGCCACAACATTTCTTTTTGTAAGAATAACCAAAATAAAAAACATCTGACTGCATTAAAATAACCGTCTAACCACCTAGCTTTAAAACAAATAAATTTGAAGCAGTGTTACCACGCTATAACTTAGCAAGCCTGTAATTATGACAAAAACAATGAGTACAGATATCAAGGAAGGGGTATAATTCAAATCAATGGTGATCCAGCGCTGATTCGTATCGAAATCGACGACAACCACAAGGAAAAGTTAAGTCATTCAGGGGTTGTTGTTGTAGAATGTGATACAACTCTTGATCCGATTTTGATGAAGAATTAAGAATGGTCAGTCGCGTAAGTGTTGATTAATTTCTGCCTTTTTTAGGTAATTTTCGATTGTTTTTCTCCTTTTTTGTGGTACAACATAAAACAGCTTGAAGTAAAATGTTATTTCCCCTTTTTTTAAAATTTTAATAAAATAAGTAGCAGAAATGAAAAAAGAAGCTGCAAGAATTATTTGCATATACTGCGAATTGTTCTTAATCATGTATTTTTCACACAATTTTCATTTTAATTTTTCACAATTAGCCACAACGTTCCGTTTGTATGTATAACCAAAACAAAAAACAGCTGTTCCTGATTCAAAATTGATAATCTGAAAGACAAGATACATGTGATTCAGTGCAGTGTGGAAAGGCTATAACATCGCATCAGAGGTGCAAAGGGTTTTGTTCACCACTGTATTTAAAATATTTTCAATTTAGAAAATCAGACCAAACCGCTGGACCTGAGTGTAATAATAAAAATAATAAAAAAAATAAGCTGTCATTTTGAGATTCCATGGGTTGTAGGGTTAAATAATGGATCAAAGTTTTCTATAAAGTTTAGAGGCAGTTTTTAAATCAAATCGACCCGTCTAATTTTCTCTCCTAAATTCTTTATAATTTAACAAGAAATGTACTTTCAACCTTTTTTGCAGCTTTGGTTTAACAATGTGGTTGGTTCGTCACACTTTACTAAATAAGTCTTCTTGTTTTATTTGCAAACAGATAAGAGTTGCGTATTTTTACGCGTTTTCGTAATGACCTCTATTATATTATACCTTTCACACTAGTCGAAAACCTTTTATTGGAAAGATTCGATTGGACCGTAGACGGTTATATTTTTACTATAAACTTTGTACCTACTGATCTTCACATTTAAAATTGGAAGCAGAGTTCTCCGAATAGTACTCCAACGAATCCTCACATCCTTACATATGCAAAAATTGGGGAATGGAAGAAATGTTACCTATAGAAATCGAAGATAATGTTGTGTATTGATTTTTAATTATAAAATGTTAACTTCAATTTTATTTTTACCCGAGGACCTATTGTATTCCCGATACGGGTATGTGATAGAAATCACCGACGTTTTTGATGTCGTGCGTTTTCAATTTCACCCCAAAAAACCTAGGTGTGAGAAATCGCGCTGATTTAATTTTTCGAACATTGATATTCGAACGAACTACTGATTGAATACTGGTCATTTTAGGGCCGTCAGAAACGTATCGAATTTGGGGTGACAGTTCTCGTTTATTTTTCTTTAGATCCTCTTGCTAGTATTTACACTCAGCCACAGATGCCAAGCAAATATTTTGACTCTGCTCTCTCCCTTTCACATTCCTCACTCTTAAACCCAAACGAAAAGAAAAAACTTCCCTTCTCAACAAACAAAAATCGTGTAGAACACCTCCTGAACCACATTGCAAACATGCCATCTTTCACCAATGAGATTATTAAAAATTCTTATTGAACTTATCACTTTCTATGCATTTTTAAAATAAAATTAAAAAACCACAGCTTTATAACCAACCAATGCAGTTAATTTTAACATATTAATTAAATGAATTAAAGACAAATTTGAATCTTCGAAAACGTTAAAATTAATATGCGAGCAGGTTGGCATATTCAGCATTGATTTCTTTTGCTTATTTCGTCTATTTTACTGCAATGGAAAAGTGATTTGGGTACAATGCAAATTTATGCCTTAAAACAACTAAAATGTGTATTTCTTTAAATGCAGTTTAGCGAGGAAAACAATAAATTACAGTTCTTGGTACTTTTTTCCTTTAATAATTTAAGATAAGAAAGAATTTAACCAAATCTCCTGTAAAAAATTAGGCGAATTCAAAACCGCCAAAAGCTGTTTCCAGTACACTTTGAAACGGAATAAGGTTGGAATTGAGACGAAAGCGGTTTCCAGCACACACCGGTATGTATCGGATAACACACCTAACAGACTATAACGCTGTTGTTCTTCAAGCACACGTTTTATTTTTTTATATATTAACATACATATGCCACAAATTCACTTTTCGTATATTCAACACAACGAATAAATTCAATTACCTTTCTTGGTTCAGAATAGTAATAACAGTGTAAATTTAAGAAGAACTATATTTGTTGCTTCGGTTTGAATATTATTTGATTTGATTATAAAAATTAATTAAATTGTTTGTAAGTTAAAATATTTATAAATATTCGTGCTTTTTTTTTTTTTTTTTAATTATCCCGTCGACAGACGTTACAACCGCGCGTTGCTACTACTGAACATAGAATGAAATTATTGCTTCGGTAGAGAGCGTATTATAGTTGCGCGGTTAAATCCACTCATCGTGTGTATAGTAAGTAAGTGAGTGCATGAAGTATACGTGCACCCTTATCAAAGTTATAAGTCTAAGTACATAAATGTTCACTGAAACTAATAATTATTTATATTTTAAATTTGAAAACTTATTATTTGCATTTTAGTATAGGAATAATTTTAGTATTTAATATATAACAAGACCAACTGCCTTCCTAAAAACATTTATGTCATCTTTTTAGTACTTTTCACTGTTTCACAAGCTTCTCAATTTTCTTCGCAAAAAGTTCCAAAAACAGACTTGATAGCTCTGCCGCTTTTTTAAATATGTAGAGTCATCAATTCTGGTTTCGTTGTAATATGTCTTTCTTGCACCATTTCCAATTTTATTTTTTAGGTCATAACCTTAGTTGGTCGTCCCGCATTGCTATATATACTAGAGACTGCTAGGGGTCGAAGGAAACAAGCCGAAAATTTATCAATTTCTGAAAGATATAATATCAGTTTATTGGTTCAAGCAGCAATCATGTGCTGCTCGTATGCGAGGACAAGTTGACCTTGCTGTGGTACTTAATTTACTGTTAAGATGTCCAGAAAAATCGAAAATGATCTGCAATATAATTTTATATAAGCATAAGAATTAACAGCTCTTTCTTTATAACCTATTCTTTTAACCAGCTAATGAGCAGATACATGTTCTTATTTCGCATATCAATCTATCTTCTATTATAAAATTAAAATGTGGTTTTTGTGCCACGCCCACTTTTTTCATAAAATGTTGTAACATTTTCATTGCCTAGAACCTAACGCAAAAAACCGGAACGAATTATCTTGCTTTTTCTTTGATAATTAATTTATGCCAAAAAAGTGGTTAAGTTCTCCATAGTGGCACGGTTTTATGAGAGAGGGATAATACATACGTACTACACTCACATTAGTTTGAAAGTTTTAAAAATGTATAATGCCGTGCAAAGTGTGCAAAACTTTATAAGTATAAGACCTTTTAAGAAGAGTTCATGCACTCAAAAATGTAGTTTCCCGAAAGTCCCCATTCTCCTAAGATGAATGCTCAGTTTTTATACTCTTCACGGGAGTGAATATATAAGTTTGTCATGATGTTTGTAACACACAGAAGGAGAAATCGCAGACCACATAAAGTATATACATATATTTGTGATCAGCTCGATGAGACGAGTTGATTTAGCCATATCCGTCTGTTCGCAGTTTCTTTCAGTTTTTGAGCTAGAGAGCTGAAATTTTGTATATAGGTTCATTTTTACCAAACGCCGATCAAGTTCATGAATCAGACGAATCGGACCACTAGGGGGGTACCTCCCATACAAACCCCCTTTTTTAACTCAATGTGATATTAGAAAAAGTTTTTGTTTTTTGACGTATCGAACTAAAATTTGGACACTATAAGTTTCTGAACCATATCCACAAACCATGAATATTTCAAGACCCTTGGACTACTAGGAGGGGTACCCCCATACAAACCGGGATCCAAATGAAAGTTCTTATTAGATTTTTTTTTTTGTTTTTTGTACTATCGACTTAAAATTTCGACACTATAAGTGTTTGACCCATAGCCACCAACCTTATAAATTTCGGACCACTAGCTGGGACGTGAAGAGTATTACAATTTCGCCATAGGCAAAGTTAGTCTTTTTTATTTTTTTTCTCAAAATTTTCCCATTTTAATTTTTTGTTAAAATACGATACACAATGATCATCATCAAGTCCTGTAAAAATCTGGTATTATTTTCTCTACGCTTTACTAAGAAAAAATACCATCGTTTTTTATTTTTCTTTTCATATATTCAATGTGAACAAAAAAGTTTTTTGATTCTACTGAAAAATTGAAAATTTTAAGTTGTGACGCTTTAGTTACATATGTATGTACATATATTGTGCGATATGTACCTTGTAAGAATGTTGATTGTCAACATAAACATACATAAATGCGATTTTACTTCATATGCATGTACATAACATATGTAATAAGTACATACCTACATGCAAACTCAAGAACAGTCTGTCACATAAATGTTCAGAATAAAAAATAGCTCTAAACCAAAACTTTAATAGTAAATTAAACCGGTATGACAATTACGATAGTCTCTCGATAATGTGAAAAAATTGAAAAGGAAAACCGTCTTGGTACTCTTTAACTACATGACTACATGATCGAATGTCATTATTTTGGGTGAATGTGTATTGATATTGTGTAAATGGTTGCCATTCACAACAGCATTCATATTACTAGACATTACT
The DNA here is from genome assembly GCA_035041805.1 of Amiota mariae. Taxonomy (NCBI): domain Eukaryota; kingdom Metazoa; phylum Arthropoda; class Insecta; order Diptera; family Drosophilidae; genus Amiota; species Amiota mariae. The sequence continues at coordinate 150,625 of JAWNKV010000398.1, read as the reverse complement.
TTATTTTCATAATTGAAGTAAGCACACTTTGTTTCGGATTGTTTTAAACTGTTTTATTTGTTTAATGCCCGATTCACACTGCTTAAAAATTGTTGCTTTTTCAGCGAACGTTCGCACAGAGGTTTCGCTTGAAAGAACGGCAGTTTTTTTTTTTGGTTATACATACAAATGGAACGTTGTGGCTAATTATGATAATTAAAATGGACATTTTGTGTAAAATTCTTGATTGAGACCAATTTGCAGTATGTATATGCAAATAATTCTTGCAACTTCCCTTTTCATTCCTGCTATTAATATTTAAAAATAAATACAATTTAAAATTTTCTTCAAATTGTTTTGCGTAATGATCAGCTGTTTAATGTCGAGAATGTCCAAAAAAAAAGACGGACATGACCAAAAAGCACTACTCAAAGTTTGCCAACTTTCACTAACATGCAGCTGAACTTTTCTTTGCTCTTTTTGTTTGACTGTTTTAAATATAAAAATTTAAACTTATCTTACCACCACATATTCAATTTGCTGATTGTTCACATTACCGCGAGTCTACTGCTTATGAACTAGCAAAATATAAAGAGAATGTTTTTCAATTGGGAAGCTTTAAAGCTTTGTGCTTACTGTTCTTACTCGACAATCAAAATCATTTACACAAACATAAAAAATGTTTACTCAGAATATAAGTATGTGTATGTATGGACTTGTATATGACTTGAAATAAGCAGTATATGAATTCACGTGTTATGACAACGTGCACCACGTTTTTTTTACATTTCGTAATAGTGAGAGAAGGAATTGTATTATAACTTCTTGGAATTTTTGAAACTTATAGAACCATGCTTTGGAGCCCCTACAGAGTACACAAAAAATATGAACCCAAAGTACTGGAAAAGGAAGACAAATATGAAATTCGGTTTGAAAAAAAAAGATTTGATGTACAAGGATAACATATGAACATATAAGGCGCTTATCATATCTATTTGTACATATAACAAAGTCGTGTGTGTTACACCGTTTATAACTCAAGAACGGCTGGAAAGTAGAATTATTAAAATGACAGCGGAATCTATTAAAAAACTACAAATAGGTTATATTTGAATTGTAGCTTTGTAACTTAGAGCAATTTAATATTTTTGAAAATGGTCTTAGTTGCATGACCTAGCATCTTTAGTTGTTAAGATTCTATAGAATTCACTTGATTGACGAAAGGGCTAATGAAATAATGATTATGTTTTTTTATAGAATTTGACTACTCTTTTTGATTTTCCAATCAGATTTCAAATTAAATTTTTTTTTCAGTGTTAAACCGGAAGTAAAAATTTCAAATAATTTTTTCAACAACTTGGAACATGAAATGAATTCAATTTTTTTGACGGCAAAATAAAGCTTAACATTTATAAATTTTACCATAAAAATTGCAGAATATATCTAAATTAGTTTAAGAAATAAATCAATTAGAATACATCATGTCATACTGGGCACTTAGTAAAGTTGGCTGGTTTGTGCAAAAAGAGCTGCGCAAGCTCTATAATAATGTTTTGTAAGCCACCGCTCATGGTATAATAAAACAAGGTGCTGCCAATTTTTTACCGCTATGTATCGATCTCATTTGATGGTAGTAATTTCGACAGTGTGATTTTCAATGCAGTGTGCACTGTGGTGCCAGCAGCTTTGCAGTCAAAGCGCACGTGATATAGGCATTACAACAACCATCAGTATTCATAAAACGATTATATATTTCCATTAGAAGTTTAAACACGAATGTTTTGCCGCATCCTGCTGGTCTGGTAAAGAAAATTTGAAGCGGTAGAGCGTTAGGTGGTAGGTAGGTAGGTATTGTAGGTAACAACAGACTTTTTATTTAAAATACGTATATTTAGAAGCATTGTTCTTTAATTTAGTCTTTTGTTTAACAATTTTGTTTTTTTGTAGTATACTTTTAAGCTGTTAATTGTAGTATACTTTTAGGCTGTGAAATATGCACATAATTCAATATTTTAAGCAAAAAATTCATGTACAATGGTACGGAACCCTCCGTGTGCGAGTCCGACTCACACTTGACTGATTTTTAATATATATCGAAGCAATTCTGTTTCCAGATATTTGTAAAGTCGTCGTTGTTATATTGTGTACAAAACTAAACAGCAGCAACAACAAGAACAGCAAAGCATCTCTCTCTCTTATTCATGCACAAACACTTAATATCTACTCTACAGATGCACAAGCAAATGCTTATCCCCTCTACGTCTCTAAAGCATCCTCATCTTGATTTCCGTAACGCTTTTTTTGGACTTACACCTAGCTAAAGAAGTTTCACTTAACAAAACAAGCTTTTATTTAAATGCTCTGAAAAGAATGAAATAAACTGTGAAATAAATCATACCAAAGCAAACCCACAATTTTGTTACATTGCACTATGGTCGGAAAGGCCATTATTTTTGGCATAATGTCCAAAACAAAATATTTAATTTTGATGATGTTATATTTTTTCCGTATAAACAAATACCCTAAAATAATATATCTAGTCACAGTACTGTTGCCACTCTTACATGTTTCTTAGCAAAAACAGATGAAACTGATCTGTCGAAATGTAAAAGAAGTGAAAATAAGAAAAAAAAATAATTTGTATTGCCCAGATAAAAACACGCATAAGTAAGTGCAACAGACATATCGATAGATTCAGGGCATTAAATACTACCTGGCTCACAAAAAAAATAACAATGTCACATTTAAAAGAGAACCTTCGCATAAAAACTGGACGGCCGCAAGTCACTTATGATGGTGGATCATGATTTAATATCGCAGTACATGCAAATAATTCTTGCAGCTTCCTTTTTCATTCCTGCTACTTATTTTATTAAAATTTAAAAATTAAATAACAATATAAAATTTACTTCATATTGTGTCAAAGACGTTAACATTAATTTTTATTTATTCTCTTTATTATTATGATCGTTCACAAACAGTCCGTTCACTCGTAGATGTCACAGCCGACTGCTGTTTACAAGTTTGTCCTCTTTGTATCCTTTGTCATGCCTTGTCGTCCCATCGGTTCCCTCTTTGGTTTTGTCTTAGTCGTCAGCTCGTCCAATCCTGCCCTCGAATCGTCCTCGATTTGGTTGTAGGTTTCATCGTCTTCGATGTGAAGATCTTGTGCATTCGAGCACCACAGCTTAATATTGTCGGACGAGTACACTGAACACAATTTACGGTTTGTGATCTGTATACCCAGTATGTCCTCTATTAGATTCCGTTCCTTACCCAGTTCTTTTATGATCTGATAAGGTCCACGATAGCGGGGTTCAAGCTTGCGGGACTCACCAGTAGCTATGGGTTCATTTTCGATGACTACCAGTTGACCCTGGGTGTAACTGGTTGGAGTAGTGTGTTTTGTGTCAAAGCGTAGTTTCCATTTTCCACGCTCGGTTCTTATTACTAGGTGGGGTGAAAAGTAACGTCCTTGACCGCCAGAATGCGCTGCTACTGCAAAAAAGGTCATAGTGCCTTGTAGTCCGTTCATAGTTCATGGCAGATATGCCAAATTTCAGTGCGATACTGCCCATAGTTTTTTTGTTTTGACAGCTGATTGTTGTTGACGTGTTTCCCATGATGATTTTCGTTCTCTCATAAAACATTATTTTTTGAGAGGCAAAACGGCGATGGAAACAAAAGAAAAGGTGGATAAATATTATGGGGCTAATGCTCCGTCAGATTATACCGTCAAATATGGCTCATTAATACAAAAATCAGCTGACGCGAGGAAATCATCGACGCCGCGGAGGAGTATTTTGCAGACCTTCCGGAAAATTATTTTTCGGACGGGATCAAGAAGTTTGAAAATCGCTGGAATAAGTGTATCGAGCTAAAAGGGGACTACATTGAATAAAATAGAAAACATTAAAAAAAAAAAAAAATCATTTCCAAGGAGGTTACTTTTCACCCCACCTAGTATACGGTTTCCGATGCTTATTGACGTCGATGCTCGTCTCGTCCTTGTCGTTATGGATAGCGGCAGTTATATGATTTTAGTCGATCAGACGGAATCAACGACGAGTTCATTCGGACTAAGCCCGGACGTGGAATTTCGTAGCGTATTGACAGACCACAGAAAATCACGAAGTTTTACGTCCCAGTCTTTCAGTTCGGTGGTTGAAGAACGAATGTAGTTTAAAATTGTTTGGTTTGCGCGTTCAACTTGGCTGTTTTCACGTGGCGTATGTACAGCAGTTTTGATGTGGTGGATATTGTGCCTCTTACAATAATCATCGAATACCTTAGCTGTGAAAGCGGTTCCGTGGTCGGATATTAGGCGTTTAGGTGATTTCGTTCAGTACACTGATAACGGGTAAGGCCTTTGTATTTTTAACGGCCTTTACGATGAGGAATTTACTGAAGGCGTCAGATATTGCCAAGATATGTATGTTACCTCTCTTGCTGCGAACGAATGACCCCATATGATCAATATGTATTTGGTGAAACTGTATTGGCTCAGGATCATCGAAGTGCAAAAATCCCTCTCGTTTGCCACCCTTCGATTTGTTATAACAACACTGGATACACGATGAAATATAGTCTTTCACATATTTGCTCATTTTCGGGAACCAGAATTTGGATTTTGGTTAATGTTTTATCGACACCCAAGTGTCTGGAGTCATCGTGATAGAGCTTAACGATCCTCCATGTAAGGGCTTTTGGTACCACAAATCGTAGTTGGGTGTCAACTTTGCGGTGTAGGGGGTGTTGTTTCATTTCATATTCGATGAAAATTTGTTTTTCTTGGTCAGAATTACGTTGACCATTCAAAACACCAATGATGTGAACCAACTTTGCGTCCTGTAATTGTATGGCTAATAACCAATCGTCGACATCAGCTGTGACAATACGGACGACTTCTCCGAGTGGAAATTCGGTTGTTGGAGGACACGAATATTGGCTTCAGGCTATATGTGACATCCGTGAGCCCTCACGATAGACAATGGTAGCATCGTATTCCATTATCATAATCCACCAGCAAAACATATGCCAGTCCAATGGCACAGGCATCTGTGTGAACCTCGTGGAAGGCTTCGAAATCACTTTGCTTAACTTGTCGATAAGTTCGTTGAATGCGCTTTGTTGATCATCTTTTCAACTAAACCGGTTTTCTTCTGATTTTCGTATCAGACGGTTTTAATATGATGGAATAGTGTTCAACAAATTTACGAAAAAAACCAGTAAGTCCTAAGAAACGTCGGACTTCAGTCGTGCTGGTTGGTGGTTTGTATCTTCAGATTGCTTCGACTTTATGTTCCCCTGGTGTGATTTCGTCGATGGTGATAACGTGACCTAAGAAAGTTAATTTATGTGTCGGTCAAGATTTCGAGGAATTTCTCAAGACGTTGTGTTCCCTCTTCGATGGTCTTGCTTGGTATGATTACATCGTCCAGATACGCTAGCACTGGTTCCATTCGTGTGATTGTCTTGTTCATTACTCGTTGAAACACGGCTTGAGCATTTACGAGTCCAAAAGATGGTTCCCCATACGCAGATCTAGTTGAGTGAAATAATCATTGCCAGCCAGTAAGCTAACAGTTCTTCGATATTTGGCATAGGGAATGGCGTTTTGACTGTTATTGAGTTTAGACAACGATAGTCTACGCAAAGTCGGTATTCACCATTATTTTCGACTAAGACTACACTCGATGCGTATGGAGAGTCTGACGAATTACATCGTTTTCTAATAGTTCGGTTATTATATTCGAGACGATAGGTCTTTGGGCGATGCCAGACGGTATGGTTCGTATTGGTTCGGGTTCTATACTCATTTTTGATATGGCACACCAGCCCATCTTCAGCGAAACAAGATTTATACTTAGTGACCATGGATTTAATTACCTCTTTGCTAACTACTTCTTTGGCTTGAATAGTGTGTATGTATTTAATATGGCAATGGTTAAATACAACAAAAAAAAACTTTACTTTTGTTCACTTGATTTTTCACTCTTTTGGTTTTATTCTTTGTTGCTACTTCATTGCTTGCTTGTCTTAGAATAAACTTTTTACATCTTTTCTAGCTACATGTACATCATGTACACATGTACATATTTCTAGTATACAAATTCATCGATAACATTTTAATTAATAATTCTAGATGGCAACGCATCTTCTCCAACATTCTCCCACCGTTGAAAGGGCCGACTTTCAAACTCCTTCGATTGGAAGAGGTGCAATCTTTTGTATTGATCTACGTATCATGCAGTTGTTTGTTTTCAGAACAACAACGCGTACTCTCCCATCTTGACCTTGAATTGCTGACAACTCTTCAAAAGTCAGGTTTTTGTTAACGACGTTTTTATTTATTTATTTGAATGACATTGACAAAAAAACTGTCAGCTTAAAACAAAAATAAATGTAATAATTAAAAGTAAGACAAAAACATAAATTGAAGTGAACTTAAACTAAAAAAAAAAAAATCAGCCAAGTGTGAGTCGGACTCGCACACGGAGGGTTCCGTACCATCGTACAAGATTTTTTGCTTAAAATATAAAATTATGTTTATATTTAATAGCCTAAAAGTATACTACAATTAACAATTCAAAGTATACTACAAAAAACAAAAGGTTAAATTAAAGAACAAAGCTTCTAAAAATGTGTATTTTTAGTATTTGTCGTTCTACACCCAAGTGAATTACACACTTTGTGCAAATTTCAACTCTCTACCTATTACGGTTCATGAGATAGAGAAGGAGTCGGACGGACGGACGGACATTGTAAGCTTAGTAATAGGGTCCCGTTAGTTTCCTATTGGTACGGAACCCTAAAAAAAGGGAAACAAACAAAAATAGGAAAAAAACAAGAAAATAAATAAATAAGGATAATATGAAATACCAGCATCTGACCCGATGGGGGAAATTTATTTGCAAATAGTAGCGAGCTATGCCCCTACTCACAGCCAAGTGTGGTCAGAGACATTTAAACTAATAAACCACAATAATGCAGATGGTATAGGTGACTCAAATCAGCGACAACCAGTTCATCCAGCCTGCAGTGTAATCATGAGTACCGTAGGCAGCGAATGACGATGGTATTAATCGATGATGGATATATCTCGGATGAGAGAACGTGATAGAATTTATTATATGACTTGCATCAAAGTCGGAATGGATCGTGTAGGGTATAGTTAGTAGTGATAATCAATTTCCCCAACTATGAGCTTATGAAGAAAACTAATCCCAAGAGCTATCCTACGATCCACCAAAGATGGAAGATTGATAAGAAGGAGGAATTAGGATTCCAGTTTAAGCCACGAAGGGCAAACAGGAGGAATTGTTTCTGTACAGACTCAATTCGATCTTCATTATTTATATACTATATTGTGGTGACCAATTGCAACAGCAATACTCGAGTAGTGGACGCACAAGAGATATAAAAAGAGTCTTTTGGTAAAAGGGTCATTAAATTCAATAGACCAACGTTTAATGAAACCAAAAACACTCTTCGCTTTATTTACGATAGAAGAGAAGAGATATGTTGGTTAAAACACATCTTGGGATCAAACAGGACACCGAGGTCATTAAATGTAGAGACTCGCTTGAGCCGAACGTATTCAATCGTGTATGTAAAGAAATGAGGTTTACACCGATGATACCTCATGAACTTACTTATTTGGAGATATTTAGATATGAACACCAAGAATGTAAAGAATCAAGATCCTCTTGGAGTCTGAGATGGGAGGCACCATTATTAAATGAAAGCACAATTTTACATCAATAGCGTACATGAGCACACGAGAATGTGAGATGGAGAAAGGGAGATCATTTACAAAAAGGTTAAACAATAATGGGCCTAGATGGCTTCCTTGAAGAACTCCGGAAGTGACAAAGCAAGTTTGTAGTTGAAGAACGCTTTTGCATAAAACCGTGTTGACACGGAGAAATAATTATTTTACAAAAGTGATAAAAGGTTGAAGTGAACATTTTTTCAAACAATTTTGGGATTGCAGAAAGTTTAGCAATACCCCTCTAATTGGATATGTCAGCTTTGTTACCTTTTTTGTGTAGGGGAATAATAAAGGATTCCTTCCTACCCAAATCAGTGTGGCCATGTTCATCAACTAGATACAATGATGAGAGAAATAAAGAAGAAGTTATAAAACTGCTTAGGGTCGCGTGGAAATTGCAGTCTACAGCGTGAGAGATAGTTATTGTAACAAAGGTTATTTACTGAAAGAAAATTAGCCCGGTCCACACAAAAGTTAGCAAAAACAATAGAAGAGCAAGAACTCTTAAATTGTTTATATAGCCTCGACTTAATGTTCTTCAGATTAGAAAGTTTTCTTGTAAACCAAGGTGGCTTATATGGCACTTTCGAAACAACATCATAGTGGACATAGGGCTCAAATATATTGTATATCACTTCATAGAAAAAATTAATTAATTAATTAATAGGATTCGTCATATCACTGCAATTGTACAAAAAATACCAATCTATTTCGAGAAAGACTGCATTTAGTTGAGCAAAGTTCACTTTGCGAAAACAGAATCGACGCATAGAAGTAGATGTGGAGTCTGAAACAGAATGGGATATTTCCAATGTTGGATGGTAAGTATCCTCAGGAATACTTAAAGATTGTCATCTTAACACAGAAGTACCAGAGATATGATGAAGGCAGGAAGCTAGTTTTTTGAAGCCGAGCTTGGAGCCGAAGGTGAACTAGTGAGTACTGGAAGCCTAACAGTACTAGAGGTATTCCTACTCTTATGTTTAAATTAATGAACAACCATATTTGGAGGCCAGAATTTCGGATTACAAACTTCGTCGAATGATTCGGAAGGTACACTGGTCTTGAACGACGAAATATCCCTCGGTTTCCAAGGGGCCACTACCGAAAAGATAGGTGGTGAATCCACATTCAAAGATGGCGATATTGGTAAAGGATCTAAGGTTTCCGTAGGTGATATTGATAAATGAGCGGCCTGGTTGGATTCGTTGGGAAAAGGTACAATTGAGGTAGGGGGTATACCACCATTGACGGCACCATTCCTCGAATTAATCACAATTGAGCTAGACGGGCGGGGAACATCAGGTCTTGACCGCTTAGAGGCATTCATGGCAACATTCCCGTCTTTGTCCACAATGGTGTTCGACGAAGGTGGAGAAGAAACGGGTCTAGATCATTTGGAGGAAAGTACTGCAGATAAGGGTGGAATTACCTGTATTGCAGGCAGCACAGGAGTTGAGGTAGGATCGGCTGGAGGGGCATTTGTGGCAGAAACAAGAGGGGTGGTGAAAGGTAGTTGGGAGGAAGCATGGTCACCCATGGGAGAAGGTGACAGTAAGAGAAGTGCAGGAGGTGAATCGAACAGATATTTAGTGAGTAAATCAGTGCCCGAATCAAAATCAAACGAAAGTTACTTTACAGCACTATACAATTTAATAAAATTGTTACGTATACTACGATACATTGACGAAAAATCAACCTGCCGATTAAAACAGGAGGGGCAAGACCAGGTCGAACTGCTACAAACTGTTTTAGATCTGCTGATAATCTTGTCATGGTCACGGCCGTTCAGTCCCACACACTTCAAGTGTGAAAAATTGTCGCACAGCCAACAACGTACTGCGCGTTGAGAATCAACATCGAAAAAATTCTTATTTTTACATGAAGGATTACAACAAATCATATTCACGAAAAAGAAAAAATAAAATTTAAAAAAAAAAAAATAAATAATAATGTAATGAAAAATGCAGGTACTAAAAGTACACACTGTAAGTGAAAGCGTACAAAAAATCAAAAAAAGCGCAAAGCAAAAACAAATGCTACAGAAAGAAACACAAAACGGTACTGAATCACTGAATAATAACAGTTTGGTTTGGCAACAGTAATGCTCACAGATAATAACTTTGAAATGTTATATACAATAACAAAGGTAAAAATTATGAAACATGCAAAAACAAAAACAAAAATGCACTAATCACTCGAAAATATAATGAAAATACCTCAATTAGAAAATATTAAAATTTATAAAAATTATGCACGATCAATTTAAGTTATGCACAATAATATAAACATTATTATTAATAAAAAATTGAAGTAAAACAAAAGTCAAAATTAAAATATTTATTAGAACAAAAGTAAACACGTCCGCTCTCTTTGAACTCTTATTGACTCTTTTGCAGATTTGACCGCTGCCTCCCATAGTCCACCCCTTGTATGATTTGAGTATGTCCGCTGCGTCGGAATTGAAGTTCTGTGTTTTGAACCCAGCCTTCTTTGCCGCTGCGCCTACAAAGTTAGTTGCGTTGTCACAATATAAACGCTTCAACAGTCCTCGTCGTGATATAAACCTTCGAACACATGAAAGAAACGCAATAGTTGCAAAACAAACACAAAAATCTACGCCTGTAATTAAAAATGGAAGCTCTCCACATAGTCTATCGGATGGAAGATTTCCCATCACCTGTTGCATTAATCGTGGTTTATAGTATAAACAGTGAGTGCATGAACGTACAACCTTTCGCATTGATTACAAGCATTTACAACCCATAATCTTTCACGCAAAAGCGATATTAACACCTTCGCTCCAGCGTGTAAAATGTTTGTATAAAAATTCTGCATATAATTGCGTAAACCGATGACTGCGTGGAAGAATGGCTGGGAATTTAGCATCATGGTAACTGTGCGTTGGTTAATCTTCCCCCTACTCTCAAAACCGTAATTGTTGTGTTGTCTTTAACTTTTGTTGCCTTTTCAACAACGATATCTCTTCTTTATAAACTGTTTGCTGTATGTGTGAGACTATTCACCAGAATGTCATTCTAAGCTCTTTCGCCGGTACGTGCTTAACTGACACCTCCGTTAATTGACAGTCTGGCGATATTCTATTAAAAATGCGGTAAACGAAAGATATAGTGCGTATAATCCGGACGTAAGATGACAATCGTTGATTGATGACTTCAATAATTGATGTAGACGGTAGTGATTCGCAACATACAGCTGCCACTTGTTTGCGCATCTCAATCGTCACTGGCAGATTCTCAACTACTCTTGGCCAATCGTCAGGGCCTTTGAACCACATGTTTGTTTTTAACTCTTCTGTTATACATACATCCTCTGGAAATAATGTCTGCTGCATTCTTCGCTGGTGGCACGTGTCGCCATTCCACATTGGATGCATATTGCTGAAGTTCTGAGATTCGATTACCAACAAAGCAATTTATTTGTGATGAATTTTTATGCAGCCAACTTAACACATTTCGTTACTGTTAAATTTAGTCATTGTCATTCCAGCCTTTCACCTGATCTGCTCCTGTTAACAAGTCATCGCCATACAAATCTGAGCGCAAGACAGACGCCCCAATTGGATATTCGGATTCAAAGGTATCAGCTATGTAAAAAAGACTTCGTATTGCGAGAAATGGTGCAGCTGACGTGTATCAATTGATTGTTTGTAATTCATAATTCGCATTTGTTCTCCATAATATCAGTTGGATTATCTGTCGCGTTTATCTACAACAACCTGCCTGTACATTTTTTTAATATCTCCTGAAAGAGCATATCTATGTAATCGGAATGTTAATAGCGTCGTAATCAAATCCTGTTGGATTGTTGGACCTATAAGTAATAATTCATTTAATGCAACTTCTGATGTTGTAGTAGCAGATGCATCAAATACGAATACGCAATGATGTGGAAGATAATAGTGTGGCTGACATTTATCTATCTCACGAATAAATGGCATGTGACCTAGTGAAAGATATTCGCTTAAGAATTCTACATAAGCTCCTTTAAGCTTTTCATCTCGATCTAGTCTGCGTTCTAACATCTTGAATCGGTGAATCTCCTAATTGTTTAGGAGAATCTCTAAATGGAAGACGCACCTGCACGCGGCTGTCTTCGTTCAGAGCGACATTGTTTACGTAGTGTTCTTCACAAATTTGTTCCTTATGTGTGAGTTTTGCTGGTACGGTTGTGTACTCTTTAACGTCCCAGAAGCGTTGAACCATAGTATCTAGCGACTGCTGTTCCTGCACCAAATTACATCTGTATTGAAATCCAGTTTGTGGACTGCACATGTTGCCACCAATTGTCCATCCAAAAGCAGTATTAATCAGGCTTGACATATTTGGCGCAAGACAATGTTTCCCTACTCGAGTCGCATCAAAGAATCCTTCTGTGCTGATAAGGATGTCGATCTTGTTTGACTCGTAGAATACTGGATCGGCAAGTGTTATGCCGTCAGGTAACTTCCACTCTGAAATATTAATATTATTATATGGCTGACTTGTACAAATCTTGTTGATTATTGCGAATTGTGGTGACCACTCAAAGTCCGAAACTCGGGATCTTAAAGTAGCATACACGTTATAATTAATTTGTTGATGAAATTCGGAAATGCCATTAACTGCTTGTGACACACGATACTTGTTTAGTTGCAAACGTTTGGCTGTTTCTTCTGTTATTAGATTAACTTCAGGACACGAATCCAGCAGCGCACGAACTAACTGATAATTTCCACATCTATCTTTTATCTTTACAATGGCAGTAGGTATCATGCCTCTCTTAGATGTTCCTGTGATCAGAGTAACATTTGGTTGAACTGCACCGCCCGGTTGATTAACTGTTCTTAAATTAGAAGTGTAATTGTGCAGAAGTGAATGATGAGACGATTTGCACACCTTACATCGTGATTTTGACTGTCATGCTCTGACCTTGGCGCAAACAATTAAAACACAGTAATGACTTTTGAACGAAATCCTTTCGTTGATTCAGTTGTAAATTTGTAAATAAGGAGAATTTTGAAATATAATGATTAGGTGACTCACAGAACATACAAGTCGAATTGGTTGTAACGAATGAATTGGATACTAATTCCTGTTTTGGCTTCTGGTTGTCAATCAATTCCTTTTTAGACCGGCTTTGAGAATGGCTTTCTAAAAACTGTCAACGATGAGTAAGAATCTTACAACAGTCATTCCGTGTTATCAGTTTGTCAAATATTTGCTTCTCGTCATAATTCAGTCTTGTGTCTGCATCGAACTTGGATAATAAAATGTGAATCAAAACAGCATTCATAATGTCAGTTGCTGATCCTTGCGACAAGATCGACCCACGTATTGCTGATGACGTGTCGATCAACCTTTGTAGTACTACGTCATCTGTTTTATTCATTGTGGGCAAATTAAACATAGTCGAAATATAATCAAGGAAAATAAGCACATCATTATCATAACGCTCCTTCAAACGCTCTAAAACTTTTGGATAATTGTCATCGGTGACTTGATATGCCTGTACCACTTCAAGTGCGGGTCCTGATAAACAATTCAACAGACAATTAAACTTGTCTATATTTGAGATAAGTGGTTCCCTATCAACCATGTTTGTAAATGCAGTTTGCGTATTTTACATCAAATTGCGGTTACTTGAGTTGGAGCAACCTTGATTGATGTGATTGTGTAACATTAGAAGTACTGTTTAAAAAACTTAAATCTTGTGTCTGATTACAACGAAGTTTAGTAAGAGTTGACAGTATAAATGATTTTGTAAAAATAAATAATTCTTCGATCACCCCTCGTTCACTGTCTGCGAAATCGTGTTCTTCTATTTGCGCCTGCACACCACAAACTTGATTGAAGTAAGATTCTAATATCTGCATATTGCATTCCAGTACTGATATGTCTGACCTTTCTCCTTCAGTTTCTAACCTTTCCTTTAATATTTTATGTTCCTTATCACTGTCATTCGCTGAAGACGCAACCTCACTAATGCTGCTGACCTTAAGACGATCAATTCTTCACTATCACTCATTATGTATTATAGAGAAAACAACGATAATGTTTAAATGTCGTCAGAACAAATTTATTTCAAAGTAAAATTACAATATTCAATGTCAATGGCAGTAACGGGAATTTGCAACGTGAACGAATTCAATTTGCATATAACAGTCAATAGTGAATAACCTGCACACAACAACATTAACAGCATATACTAGTGTTTAGCAATAAGAACAACTTTAAACTGCTTAAAGAAACCAAATCAATCAACCAATACACAATAGCAACAACAGTATGTAGTGGTGTTTAGCAGAAAACAGCCACAAAATATGTTCAAAGATGATGCCACCAACATTAACAGCATATACTAATATTCAGCAACAATAATATCAACTGCATAAAAAAATCAACGGCCAGCTTAATACAATAGGAACAATAACCGCTGTAATTGATATATTTAACGGAGATTGGGCATAAGATAATTCGCAATATATATCAATATTCAGTTATACATGTATTTTGATGAATTATGTATAATAGTTGTATATACTCGTATGTATGTACTCACTGTCTCCAAGTAGACATAAATGTATGGGTTTATGGTTAGTAGTTAAGGTTTTTTTTATTGAGATGTAGGTTTCATTTGTTGTTTGTGGTCTCCAGCGATGATCGTTCCTGGCAGACGCCTTGTGGTCTCCAGCGAAGATCCTTTCCTGGCAGATCTCCCAATGATGAATAAGTGGACTGGCCGATGATGTGTCCTGTCACGTTCGCCAAATTATGTTCAGTCTTGGTACTGGGGTTGGGCCAATCACCACGGTATGTTTAAATACAACAAAAAAAAAACTTTACTTGTGTTCACTTGATTTTCACTCTTAATTCATTGCTTGCTTGTCTTAGAATAAACTTTTTACATCTTTTCTAGCTCCACGTACATCATGTACACATGTACATATTTTTTTTTTTTTTTTTTTTTTGCGGTTAGGGAGGTCGAAAATGCCTTCGCATGCTCAGGGGTGCCGGCGCACCCCTGGTATGTGGTGATGCAACTAAAAACATCCTTCCTTGTATGATATTTATCCACCCTGGAACTGCTTGCGCATTACTTCAAGGTGGTATCCTCTTCTGACTTCATATGTTAACTGTCAACACCTGCGTCCAAGTCCCGTTTCTTTAGTCTTAAAATCTTTTCAAATTTATCGATAACATTTTAACTAATAATTCTAGTTGGCAACGCAAGTTCTCCAACACCAACCTTTTCAGAAAATGACTTTCTAATGAGAATTCGCGTACTCCCCGGATCGACAAAGGATTTCGTTTCGTTTCCATTTACAAAAATGATTTTTAGAATTTTGTTTCTATTTTTAGTTTCGATTTTGTTGATGCCCTCGGACTTTTTAAGCTTCTCATTGCAATCGGCAGTCAAATGGCTAGTTCGATCTTACATCGTTGTTTACGTTGTGATTCTGGACAGCTACTTGATATATGCCCGGCTTCGAACAATTGTAGCATTTACCAATTTTCGTGTTTTGTTTTTCGTTTTCGTGATTCTTTGCCATACAACATCTTTTATTGACGGAAGCTTTCGAATAAGTTTTAACAGGCATCGGCTGTTTAATTTCGTTTTGACAAAATCGGAGCGGAAAACTTCGTTAAGAGATTCAACCCAATATTTGGCTGCACCTTGCATCTTCTGTTGAAATCCAAATACCAATGTACGATCATCCCAGTTATATGCGTTACGGAGCCATTCTATTCGTTTTATAAATTTCTGAGCGGTTAGTGATTTTTCTGACGAAGGATTAAATTCAGGGAGCATTGCAACTACTTTTTTACCGTGTGCGTATGGATTTTTCTTGTTCAAAAGTAGCAAAATTAAAGTTTGGTGCGTACAAATGTTGCATCGGTCTTTGTTGATCGTTAGCCTCATTATTCGTGGACGTTTTTTTTGTTGTAAACATTGGCGAAATTTTGCCATACTGTACATGATCAGTAGTCGGGTACATACGTTATTGCGGAACATTCGGATGTTGCTGAGACGTAGCAAACATAAGTTGTTCTGGAATATTCGTGTTTTGCTGATACGTAGCAAACACGATTTGTTGCGGAACATTCTGATGTTGCGGAGACGTAGCAAACATAAGTTGTTCTGCAACATTCGTGTGCTGCTGAGACGTACCAGCATGAGTCGACGAAACTGCACCCATCTATAAGTTGAGACTTACCGGTTCGACGCAACTTTGTTGCTGAGACGTCGCAACTCGTGGTGTCGAGTACATTTGAGTTGGCATACAAATTTGTGTATGAGGCTGCTGTGTGTGTGTACCATGTAGAGAAGAAACGGCTTCTACGGCGGATGGAATTTCGAAAAGCACCGATAAGACGCCTGACGGTTGGAATGTCCGCCTGGACAGTTCATGTACTGTCTTTTCCAATTCTGATAGTTTGTTTTTTAGCAAAGCATTCTCGTCTGCAAGGCTATTATATTCGTCGTCACTGCAATATTCTGCAAATCTCCTTATCAAATCGGCTCTCGTGCCCGTTGTTGACAAACCAGCGTTCTTGCAACGTTTTTCTCTTTACGTAGCGTTTTCCAGTCATTGTTGTTTTTTTTTTTTTTTTGTTTGTTAAACCAACTACTGTATATTTATAACTAATATCGTTCTTCCTCTTTCGCGCGCAAGTTCAATTCCACTTCTGATAAAATGTCAAAGGCGTTAACATTTAATTTTTATTTATTCTCTTTATTATTATGATCTTTCACAAACAGTCCGTTCACTCGTAGATGTCGCAGCCGACTGCTGTTTACAAGCTTTTCCTCTTTGCGTCCGTTGTCATGTCTTGTCGTCTCATCGGTTCTTTCTTTGCTCTCGCCTTAGTCATCACTTGACAATTGTTTTATGCAGTCAGCTGTTTTATGTTTACCGCGCAACGAAAAAAGACAAAAATGAACTAAAAAACGCAGAAATTTCGCAACACTGCTGCGGGCGACCAGTCGACAGTTGTTTAAAAAGTAGTTTATTTTTTTTAAACAGTTTAAAAACTCCTTCGATTTCCACAACAACAACCCTCAATTACGTCACTTTTCCCTGTGATTGTTGAAAAAATAAACATGTTTTTCAACTGTTTCAACACTTTCTTCCTCAGTCTAACTACACTAATACCGTCTGTTCTTTTTAAAGTTGCAGCATCTTTTTTGACTAACAGAACTTTCTATGTCAAATACAGAGATGCAAAGACTTCCATCCGACCTGTTTCATTAATAACTAATTACTTTCTATCCCTCGCCACTTTCCCCCCCAGAGCCCGCGCGAGTTGCGGTCCATTAAAAACTAAACAAGACTGGGTATCGACCACAAGTCACTTCGTTACTGAACTACTGGAGTTGGTAGACATGCAATACAAACTAATTGACTAATATACGGTTACAACTAACGTCATCAGCCATTTATACTAAGCATCATGCACTATAAATAAACATTTAAAAATAGTGTGCGAAATAAACTTAATCAGTTAACAGAATGTGTTAAGGAGAGTTAATAGATCTAATCTAACTGATCGGAAGAAAGAGAATTAGATACAAGGTAATAGTATAAATTGTATAATTGACATAAAACACAAAATGGATCATGCTGCAAATAAGTAGTAGTACCAACAAGTATAGGAGAATGTTCAGGCCGGTGTTCCTCAAGGCACCGTATGAGCTCCTGTGCTATTCACCATTTTTACGGAAGATAAACCTCAACCGACTTCCAATTCCACATTCTTCCCATAAAATGAAAAGGCGAAAGGTTTATGTACAAAAGGAGCAAACTTAGCTCAGAAAACAAGATTCTAATATACAATCAAATCGTTACTCCTTCCTGGAAATATGTTATCCAGCTATGGATCAATTTTTGATACTCTCAACTGAAGTGAAGCGTATTCCCGTAATGGCGTTCTGCATCGACCGGAACAAATGGTAGTCTGATGGTGCAATGCGGTGGGTTAGGACTTCCCATCCGATACCATCGAAATAGGTTTTGAACACGTTTGCGACATGCGGCCAAGCATTGTCATGGTAAAAGATTAATGGCTCATGTCTGATTGCCCATTCCGGCATTTTTTAACGCAATAGCACTCTTCAATCGCATCAGTTATTGTCTGTAGAAAGCCTTGTCGATCGTCGGACCACTTTTTGCAGAGCATAACCTTTCTGACGCACCGTGACATCTAAGATGTTCCGAATGCACATCATGAACTTTGGTTCTGCCCATTGGGTAATGACTATCGTGGTGTTAGCATTGCTGATCAGATTGATCAATCTGATTTTAGTATGATCAATGAAGATTTCGCTACCCGGATGCACGCTTAGCGAATTTTGACCCAAGTGATGCACATCTAGCGGGGATGAACCTTGAGATCGCAAAACTTGTACCGGATTATCTTAGAGCGAAATGGCTTCATCATCTTGAGTCAAGTAGTCCTGGATCTTGTAAGCCATGGGATACAATTAGGCGACTATCTGGTACACCAAATCTGAAAACGGGAAATGACGCAGGTTTAGGTAGTTCTTACAGACCTATTTATCTTCTTTGCCCAGTGGCTAAAGTGCTGGAGTCGTTGATTCTTCCGACAATGACAGAACAAATCACTACTGCAGATCATCACCATGGTTTCAGGAAGGGGCACAGCACTACCTCGGCCCTGAGCGAGGTTACTACACATATTGCTAATGGACTCAACCATGCGAGGCCCTGCGAAAGGACAGTTGTGGTAACATTAGATCTGGCGAAAGCCTTTGACACTGTCAATCATGCAGTCTGGCTGCAAGATCTGTTTGGTACCACACTGAGTGTAACCACCAAACAATGGCTAAAAAACTAACTTCATGCTAGAAAAGCATTTGTTGAATTCAGAGGCATGAGGTCAAGATTTAGAAAGCTTAATATGGATGTCCCTCAAGGGGGAGTTTTATCCCCATTGATTTTTAATCTATATATTTCCAAGATTACCACCTCCAGGTATCAAGTTAGTCTGCTGACGATTGCACCATTTTCTCTTCGGGTATGGATGTGAACGAAATAAATAATTATCTCAGGGAAATCTCTGATTTCTTCTGTAGCCGCAACCTTAAGCTCTCACCGTTCAAATCAACATCTTCCATTTACCTCCTGGACTAAGGAGGTTTTTATGGAATTGAACATTTTTGTTGAGGGCTTAAGGGTTCCAACTACTACCCATCCGAAAATTCTTGGTGTAACTTCTGACAGCTTGCTCATGTTTTCTACATACGCAAACAACACACTTAAATCGTGTGATAAAGAGGAACAAAGTGCTAAGGCCTTGAACTTTCTGGGGAAAGGAGAAGGAGATTTGAAACACTACCTAAAAGGCAATTGGACGTTCTGTCCTAAATTATGCCACTCCTGTTTGGTCTCCTTTCCTTAGTGATACTCAATGGGGACATCTGTAAGTAAGTCAAAATAAAGCCTTAGAACAGCTTCCAGATGGCCAGTATTGACCATCTCCCTCAGGAAGCAAAAGCTTTATCGGTTCGTCAACATAATAAACTGTTTTCTAAGCAGTATTTGTTGACTACACATCCGACCTACAGAACTATTATGGGCGTTATTTCCCCAGGCATATTCGTAAGAATTACATCGGAGGGCAGTTGAAAATGATTTAGATTCACACCAGAATAATGTTGTGGTAGGAGGCCGCTGATGATAGTGAAATGCGACTTCCTCGTAATACTAGGACCACCTTCAGTTAAGGTCGGGTTGGTCTCTTATCCTCCAGTGGTACAGGGAGCGCATAGTTCTTCGTGACAATGATCGCTGTCCGCAGTGTGGTGTTCTCCTCACAACACGACTCACCTTTTCAACTGTCCCATAAATCCGACCCAATTGACTAATGGCTTCGACC
Source organism: Amiota mariae (assembly GCA_035041805.1). NCBI lineage: Eukaryota > Metazoa > Arthropoda > Insecta > Diptera > Drosophilidae > Amiota > Amiota mariae. The sequence goes on along the minus strand of JAWNKV010000398.1, from coordinate 130,972 downwards.
AATAGAGGTAGCTTCCTTTTTAGGGCTTGATATGTAGGTTTAAGTACTTTACCCATTTTTTCCAAAAACAACTATTGGTCTATGTGGGATCTTTTTGATCGGCCAAGCTAACCTAATTAAGTAACGTAATATTTAATATTATGTAATTCATTTATTTTTCAACTTTTTATTTTGTTCCCTCTGCTGCACACAAATTTCCGTTTTCTTTACCCTTCCCTTTCCTTATTAATTGCATGCGTACCTCTACTTGCAGCTCCCTTGCTGTCACAACAACAAGAATATTAGCCGCAGAGATAAAATATATTTTCCAACAACAGAAAATATGAAAAATTGCAAGGTTTTACGGTGAATTTAATTACGCTACTAAGTTAAGACAGAGTCCGTGATTCTAAAGCGGTACGAAGTACGCCGAGTCACCTAGTAAATAAAATTTAAAAAAATTGAAGGTCTTGAAATTTACATGCACAAAAACTGAGAGACTAGTTTGCATTCATACAGACAGACAGACGGGCATGGCTAGATTAACCCGTCTCGCCGCGCTGATCAAGAATATATATGCAACTACACGTTGGTGGTTGTTTTGCTTGTGTTATGTTTCCGCTCACTTCGCCCCGCTCGTCATAGAGTGCCTAAATTCGTTGGCAATAAGCAATTAAAGATTAATAATCGTACTGAAGTCGCAGAATACAATAAATACTTATAATCACTTCAAATTAGTACGTATGGTGAGTCCTTCCTGGGGTGATTCTGGCTGTCGGCCCTCAGTAAAGTCGTCTAGGTTTTTTCGTTACTTCCGATGGGGAGAAACAACACACAACTTTCCTTTTTGCGTTCTTGATTGCTTCTGTCTTTTATTTTTCTCATTCTTACTTGACTAACTAATTTATAACATATTTCATCTACCGCTTAACCAAACAACTAACTAACTAAAGATAATTCAAGAGAACAATTTGTAAAAAGTAAGAGACTTCAAAGAAAAGTAAATATATATAAAATTAAGAGCCTTCAACGATTAGTAAATATATGTAAAATTAATAGACTTCAATGATTAGTAAATACATGGCGCCAACATACTCCCCGCCTTGGAAGCTCCTTCCAAGCAATCTTGTGTATGCTGCGCTTCAATACACCAAAACTTGTCTTCACTGTGACTACTCTAACGATTCCGTCCTGTCCAGGGTTCACTTCCATTACACATCTTAGACACCATTTATTTGGCGGGGCGTTCTCATCTGCCAGAAGGACCAGTGTACCTACTGCAATGTTGTTGTACACCTTAGTCCATTTTTGGCGTTGTTGAAGTAGGGTCAAGTATTCCTTTGACCACTGCCGCCATACTTCTTGCTGTACGGCAACGACTCGCTTATATTGATTCACCATGGACAGCCTTAAGATGTCGTCACTGTAGACCTCTGGTCGAGAGTTAAGAGGTCTACCCACGAGAAAATGACCTGGGGTTAATGCTTCCAAATCATTTGCATCATCGGTGAGTGGGCAGAGTGGACAAGAGTTCATTATCGCCTCTACTTGCGCCACCACTGTCGACATTTCTTCAAAGTTTAACGCCATCCCGTTAACATGGGTTGCCAATAGCCTCTTTGCTACCTTAATCGCGCTCTCCCATAGTCCCCCGAAATGTGGCGATCTTGGAGGTATAAATTTGAACTCTACACTTAAGGATCCACATTCGTATAAAAACTTTTTCTAGCTGGATCCTTATGTAGATTCGTTGACATCTCTCGTAGTTCTCGGCATGCTCCTACAAAATTTGCGGCGTTGTCGCAAAAGATTTCGTTACACGTTCCTCTTCGCGCGAAAAACCGTTTGAGCGCAGTCAGAAAAACCTCTGTGCTTAAGTTCATCACTAACTCCAGATGGACAGCTTTAGTGACTACACAGATAAACATGCACAGATACACCTTGATTGGTCGCCTTCCACGTCCATTAAAATGCATCTGCATTGGGCCAGCAAAGTCAACACCAGCTCTTTGGAACGGATGCACCTCTCCTCTGATTCGGTATGCCGGCAGATCCCCCATGAATTGGTTGGCCAGTACCGGTCGCTGTCGAAAACAAGCAAGACAACCTCGAACTGTCTGCCGAGCTAGAGATCTACAATTTATAATCCAATTTCTTTGACGTACAAATGCACATAAAGCTTGTGCACCAGCATGAGCGTTAATCCGATGCATAAAACCCAAAAGCGACTTTACCACTAAATGGTCGCTCGGCAATAATATAGGATGCTTGATTCTGAATGCGATATTTGCTCTAGCCAAACGTCCACCCACCGTTATCATAGCCACCCCTTCAGAGTGATCTATAAACGGAGTAAGCTTCTCAACCTTTGCTGATTTTACTATTTTCTATGCCCTTAGGCACGTGAACTCTTCAGACAAACACACATTCTGTACATTGTGCAGTAGCATAGCAAGCCCCTTTTTTCTTTCTATTACACTCAGTGTACTTGGATTCCTAACGTAAACTTTTCTACCGATTCGTAACCATCTATATATTGTATGTAAACAAAAACTCGCTGCAACTTAGCAAAGTCATTTATGAACTTACAATTGCCAACCACATCCTCAAATCCCATAGAGTGTTGTGTCGCTAAACTAAACGTAAATTTACGCTCTTCAGGTGCACTTGACCTGTTCCAATCCCCAGTATTCTACTTATCTCATGGCCCTTTCAAAAATTCTGGACGTTCTAACCATATCTTATTCGTACCCAGTACCCCTGGATACATCCCTCGCGATGCAATATCCGCCGTGTTCAACTTTGTATCAATTTTCAACCATTGATGAATAGTAGATTCCTCCTGTATCTTAGAAACTCTATTTGCCACAAAGGTACTCCATCTAGTAGCATGAGAAGCAAGCCAGTTCAAAGCAATTGTGGAATCTGTCCAATAGAAAATTCGCAAGTCATTCATGACCAAGCTCCTTTTTACCTTCATCAATAATTCCACTAACAATAACGCTCCTTGTAATTCTAAGCGGGTTAACGACATAACTTTAACTGGTACCACCTTGGACTTCGATGCTACAAACCTAATGACAACCTTGCCTTCTTGATCCAAACTTCTGGCATACACTACTGCGCCATAGGCTAAATTGGATGCATCCGAAAATAAATGCAATGTTACTTCTTCCCCAGTTATTGGGAAAATGCAGCGTGTAATCTGCACCTTCCACACTTCCGCCAGTTCTGTACGAAATTTGGCCCACTGGCATCGCATAGCATCTGGAAGTTCCTCATCCCAATGAATTTTTTCCTGCCATAACCTTTGCAGAAAAATCTTCCCTAATACTACTAACGGACTTAGCATACCCATTGGATCGAAGAGCTGTGCCAACTCTGAGAGGACTACCCGTTTCGTGATCTTAGTACTTGCAGGAGTAGGGTATGTGAAATGGAATCTATCGTCACCTGAGTCCCACAATATGCCTAATGTTTTAGAACAGTCCAAAGTCTTAATTTCCAAAGGGTCAACGATCAATCCTTGCATTTTTAAATCCTCACTTGCACAATTCGAACGCCACTTGTGCAGTTCGAGTTTGCCAAAATTCGAAACTGCTGACATCTCACTTTTCAATGAGCAAAGCTCCTCGATTGTGTTAGCCCCGACCAGCAAGTCATCCATATAAAAGTTCTGTAGTATGGCCTTACACCCCGCTGGAAACTTCATACTAATCAACTCTGCCAAGTAGTGCATACTTCGAACCGCTAGGAAGGGCGCGGCACTGGTACCATATGTTACCGTTTTAAGGCGAAACACTTGCATGGCCTCAGTAGGATTATTTCGCCACAATATTCCTTAGTAGTTGCAATCCTGATCGTGCACCAACACCTGCCTATACATCTTAGAGATATCACCCGTAAGAGCATATCGATAGCAACGAAAACATAATAAGATCTAAAACAAATCATCCTGAAGCTTAGGACCCTCCGCTAGCAAATCATTTAATGATCGTCCATTACTTGACTTACAGGACGCATCAAATACCACACGTAACTTGGTGGCTACGGCGTTAGGTCGTAGGAATGGATGATGCGGTATGATGTAACGAATCTGAGAAACATCCTTGGAATTAACAATTTCTCCTTTATTCAATTACTTATATTCATCAATAAACTTCGTATACGCTTCCTTGAGAGGTCCATCTCTATTCAATTTATGTTCTAACTTCATAAATCGATTCAATGTAATATCAAACGAGTTCCCTAAACGGGACTTCTCTGTCCTAAATGGCAAGCGAACTATAAAACGCCCTGACAAAGTTTGCTTTATATTTGCCAAAAAGTGATCTTCTCAAAATTTCTCCTCTTATGCCTCCTCAGTAACCACTGCTCCTGATAACCAACAGGTCACAGAAGGTGTACCTTCACCGACTACCAACCATCCCAGAAGAGATTTCTGTAGCCATGGGGCATGAGGTGCCACCCGAATTTGACCTACTGCTAGCAATGAAAAGAATAAGTCGATACCTAACAATACATCAATGTTTTTGCTAGAATTAAATTTAGGATTTGCCAGCTTCACCCCCTTAGGTAAGTTCCATTCTAAGGGAATCTGCATCCGCCTTAGCGACTTTCTTTAAGTTAAATAGCTCCCTGACATGAGCCTGAATAATAATCGCTTTATTCTCAAACCGATTCTTTAAGATCTGCAATTCCTTCTCGTTATTTGAATGCGTCAGCTCTAAAGATTGCATTCAATGGTAAGGACGATCGCAAGTGTAAAACTTCGATGAAGTATCAAGTTCGCAACTAGAATCAATAAGCGTAACAAATGTATTATACCAACTGTACTATTGTGTAAATTTCCCTCAAAAGGTAGGGATAGAAATAATGGGAAATCTTACATTCCTCGAAACATTGGATCCACTCCATGAGGTCTGGTTAATCGCAGTACTATGTAGTGATGGGCCTGGCACTTCTGATCGTTGTTTTTGTTTCGCAATGCCTCCTAACAGCTTTGCTTTTACCTCACAAAACATTTCTTTTAACGTCGGTCTGAAACTATCGTTTAGTTCACTTGATCCCTGTCTCCTTACTTCTGATTGAACGCTATTTAATTGTGAAAAAGTTGATTCCACTAGGCTTAACCTCGACTCTAGTTCTGCCAATGTCATCACTTCAGAATTCTCTAATACATAATTCCTACTTCTCTTTAAAGAGTCCAAAAGATCTTCCCTTACCAGGTGCAAGTCAATCTACTATATAAATTAATTAATCGTTTTATATGATGTCACGCACTTAAGTAATTATATGCACTGAACTTAACACTCACCTGAAGTAACCAAAGATATAGACTAGCTATAATAGCTCAGTCCAGCAGCCAATCCTCCGTTGAGTGCTGCTTGCAGTCCCCTGTACTGCCGATAAACCCTCCAAATGAGGAAAAATGGGACGAATCCTTAATCAGTCCCTGCTCGGGCGCCAAATGGTGAGTCCTTCCTGGGGTGGTTCTGGCTGTCGGTCCTCAGTAAAGTCGGCTTGGTTTTTTCGTTACTTCCGATGGGGAGAAACAACACACAACTTTTCTTTTTGCGATCTTGATTGCTTCTGTCTTTTATTTTTCTTATTCTTACTTGACTAACTTATTTATAACATATTTCGTCTACCGCTTAACCTAACAACTAACTAACTAAAGATAATTCAAGAGAACAATTTGTAAAAATTAAGAGACTTCAAAGATTAGTAAATATATATAAAATTAAGAGACTTCAACGATTAGTAAATATATGTAAAATTAAGAGACTTCAAAGATTAGTAAATATATGGCGCCAACAACGGAAATTATGTACGCATTTCAGAGTAGATTACTGAAAAGTACCTTTTTTATAATTATTGCACAAGTCTTCATAATTATTCTCCTCCTAAACGGCTGGACCAATTAGCTACACTTAGGGATAAAACAATACGAGTATTAAATACTTTGCTTTCCATACCAAGTACTTTTGGCGTCGATAGTTTACAACCGAGTATTAAATAGGTACCGGCTAAAAGTATTCGTATTGGTACTCATAATTGTTTTGTGCTTCATCGCCTCTTTATTTTCGGCGCGAAACTACTCGTATAAAAGAGAAATAGTGGCTTTACAGTGGCTCGAATCACGAAGATTCGGTTTTGTGGTTTACAGTGGTATTTTAGTATCACGAACAGCTGTTGTTTGTTTTGATTATACATACAAATGGAACGTTGTGGCTAATTGTGATAATTAAAATGGACATGTTGTGAAAAATATATGATTGAGAACAATTTGGAGTGTATGCAAATAATTCTTGCAGCTTCCTTTTTCATTACTGCTACTCATTTTATTAATATTTGAAGAAAAAATTACAATTTAAAATTTTCTTCAAATTTTTTTGTGCAATGATCAGCTGTTTTATGTGCGGCGCGCAAAAAAACGAAGAAGAAGACACGTGACAATCACAAAAAAAGACGAAATTATGAAAATGCTGCCAACCTACATGGAAGAATTTCCCAGCCCTGTTAAGACTGACCATTCAAAAAAACCAAATCTTTGCGAATCTATTTGAGATTAGAATCTCACAATCGAATCTCTCTACAACAAACAACCCCTAATTTTTGTCATTTTCCCTGTTGTTGTTGTCAAATGAGACTCGAATCATTGTCGCATCTTCATAGATTCGAATCTTCGCTCACTGTAAAGCCACTAAAAGATGTCGAATCTTTAAAAGATGTGGCCAAGGTGTTCACCTTGCTGTGTCTAAACAGGTATAAATTTATACGAACGCATTACTTTATATGTTAGTTCACTGTCGTGGAAGAAAAGAACAATAGTGCAGTGCTTAATTTTTGTTTATACTTAATCAAATTTTTTAAATAAATATATAAAGAAAAATAGTGCCTTACTTTAAGATTAAACTTAACCACATTTTATAAATAAGTAAATAAAGAAAAATATTATAGAGTTTTATCCAGAGATCCAAAGAACCGTCATTTGGTCTTCAAAAGACTGGTTTTTAAAAGAAGAAATGAAAAAGGGATGAAACAGACCTTTTGATTTTTTCTACATAAATATAATGGGTCGAAGGAAAGTAGGAGCATAGCATAATAAGAAGTTGAACAGAATAAGTAGAAAGGGGAATCGTTATCACTCAGCGAGGGCAGTCGCAAAGTTTAAAGTTGAAATCAAAAGTCGAAAGCAAACAAGCAAACATTCATATTATTAAACACTTTATATTCTTATACACATTACTCATTTTTCAAAATAATATAAGCTTATCTTACATAAATACTTTCTGCTGTTTCCATTTGTGCTTAAGTTTCTGACAAATCGACCGATACTAATAAGTATCGATACTTTTCATTTGAAGCTGGCTAGATATCGATTTCTTACGATCTACACGGCAATTATCGATACCTCAGTGGTATCATTTTATCCCTAGCTATAGTTGGACCCGACAGGTGGCGCTGTTGTCGAGATTCTGTGGCAACCCATTTCTGCGCTACCTTACGTTAGTTTTCTGGCTCAACGATCTCACTCGCACACGTTGTGTATGAGCAACTCTGCGGGACGCTTTTCTTTTATAAGTATTAGTGATTGATTGAATAAAAGGTACGCGCTACGATTAAAATTATTTTTTCAATAAATATAATATAGCAAACATGCCCGACAATTTGCCTATAAGCGATTTATCGGACCAAATTAGGGAGCTCCAACGGCAAATGGAATCTTTGCAGACTAGAGCGTCGATTGCTCAAGCTGACACGACTACTGCCACAACAGTTCCCACCAGCCGCTCTACAATCCATTTGCAAAAATTTACATGCCACAACCTCAATCTGTGGTTTGCCCAAGTTAAGCGTTCATTCCGTTTGTATGGCATGAACAGCGATGATGACAAATTCGATCATGTTGTTGTCAATTTGAGTGCTGATCTGGTATTGGCTGTAGAGGATTTGGTGACTCGCCCTCCACCAGAATACAAGTATCAGGGTTTTAAAAGTCGATTGCTCGAAAGATATGCAGAGTCCCAAGAATCAAAACTTCGACGGTTGTTGTAAGGTGAAGATACAGCTGGTTTGAACCCTTCCAGATTCGAGCAGTGCACACATCATTCGCTCTCTTTTTCTTGCCGAGATGCCACAGGATATCCGACCATTTCTTACAATTTGGGAGGAAAATGACATGGACAACTCGCCAAAATAGCTGACAAAATGATTGACACTGTGAACGTAAATGCTACCTTTGCTATCTATACAGATGTGCAACCGCAAGTCGAGTCGGTAAGTACACTTAACGGAGTTGCTAACTCCTTACGTGTATTGTCGGAGAAGTTTGACACCCTTCAAAAAGATGTTAAACGACTTCAGTCAGTTGAGTGGTCTCGCAGCGGATCAAGGGGACGGTCTGGCCAACGAACTAATATTTCTAGCGATCGAGTGTTGCAAACAAGTGATACTCAAGAAGTGTTGTGCTACTACCACAGGAACTATGGCGACAAGTCGCGAAGATGAAGGTCGCCATGTTCTCGTTCTCATCAAACTTTAAACTAAGACAGCTGTCGCCAAATTCGCTGACTGACGACAGTAGAATCACAGACAGCGAATCTACCTCACAACCACTATCTATTCATGAAAGTCGCCTCCACATAACCGATCGTAAATCCCACATCCGTTTTCTCGTCGACTCCGGATCAGTTATGTCTGTCATACCTCGTTCACTGGTTAAGCAGAACAATATGAAAAGCGATTTACTACTATTATATATACGGCAAACCAGACGGTCATCTACACCTATGGTACTCATGTGACAGAGTTAAATATTGGACTCCGTCGTTGTTTAATGTGGCCTTTCATAATAGCGAACGTCCAAACAGCTATCATTGGTGCAGACCTGCAGTCTCATTTTCAATTGCTTATCGATGTGAAAAACAAACGGCTAATCGGCTCATTAACTGGATTAGCAACAACCGCGTATCTATCTACTTCAAAACACCTGTCAGTTTCAACGGTGCAAGGCACAGTTAAATTTCAAAGTCTCTTTAACGAATTTGTCGATGTGACAATACCAGGAAAGAAGACCGCCACTCAACATGAGGTATGGCATTACATTGAAACCGTCGGCAGATCTATTTCCTATCGACCTCGACATCTCGCTGGCGAAAAATTGGCTGTCGCTAAAGCTGAGGTCAACTTTTTGATTAAGGAAGGTATATGTCGGCCTTCGGAGAGCCCATGGGCCAGCCCGTTGCATATGGTTACAAAGAAACACGGTGGTTGGCGTTCATGTGGCGATTATCGGAAGCTTAACGCAGCTGCTGTACCGGGTCGATATCTGATTGCTCATATCCACGATTTCACGGAGCAGCTGCATGGGAAAAAGATTTTTTTCTTTGAACTTGAGAAAAGCATATTACCAAATTCCGATGGCAGAGAGTGATATTCCGAAGACAGCAGTATGCACTCCCTTCGGCTTGATTGAATTTCTATACATACCTTTTGTGTTGAAAAACGCCTCGCAGACATTTCAGAGGTTCATGGATGATATTTTTCGTCGCATCGATTTTGTTTATTATTACATTAACAATATGTTAGTCACATCTAATTCATTCGAAGAACATGAGCAACATTTACGCGTTATCTTGCGGATCCTGCGTACTCACGCCATTTGCATCAACCTGAGTGTCAGAAGTGGAATTTCTCAGTTACGTCGTCAACGAATACGACATTAAGCTACCCACTAAGCGTGTCGATGCTATTCTCAACTATGTTCGTCCGGACACAATCAGCCAATTGGGTAATTTTCTTGGTATTATTAATTACTACCGTAGATGCATACCACACTCATCGCATATATAGGCGCCTTTATCTGAGCTGCTGAGGAATGTTAAGAAAAATTACCAGCGCAAAATTTATTGGACGACCGAACGTATCGATGCTTTCGAAACTTGTAAACGTAGTGTGGCGGATGCAGCACTCTTGTCACACCCATCTCTAAATCCAAAGCTGGCTTCAGTGTGTGATGCTTCTGATGTGGCGATCGGAGCCGCGTTAGAGCAGCAAATCGATGACATTTGGCAACCACTTGATTTTTTTTTCTCAGAAACTAAGCAACGTGGAGAAAAACTACAGTGCCTATGATTATTAAGTACTTTAAGCACTGCATCGAGGCACGGTTGTTTGTTATTAAAACCAACCATAAACCGCTGGTGTACGCTTTCAAGCAACGGCCTGAAAAGGCATCAAACCGTCAACATCGCCGGTTAAACTACATTTCACAATTTTCTACTTTACATGTTAAAAGTGCACATAATATGGTCGCAGACGCTTTTTCTAGAATCTGCGAAATCACCATGCCGACGACTATATAATTAGAGCATATTGAGGAGACGCAAGCAGTTGATGACGAGTTAGCAGACTTACTGAAAGGGACGACGTCTCCGAAGTTACAGAGGATTCGATATGACAATAACGTTTCACTCTACTGCGATGTTTCCACTGGATGTGTACGACCGAATGTACCCAATGCTTTACGAAATCAAATCTTTTATTTTTTTCATAGCTTATCGCACCCGAGTGGTAGGTCGACGTTACGTCAATTGCGGCAAAAGTTTGTTTGGCCTTCTATGAACAAGGACATTGTTAGCTGGCGCCGTAATTGCCTACCATATCAACGTGCGAAGATCAACAGATTTATCGTTCCCAATGGTAGATTCGATCATGTGCATTTGGATATCGTGGTTATGCCTTTGCAGCAAAATTATCGGTAATGTCTAACCATGATTGACCGTTTTACACGATGGCCAGAAGCTATTCCGATTACCAACGTAACTGCTGAAACCATTGCACAGGTTTTTTGGTCACAATGGATTTCACGGTTCGGAAAACCGAAGACCATTACCACGGATCAAAGCACTCAGTCTGCGTTGTTTAAGGAACTAGCGAATCTTGTTGGTAACAAACACATTCACACGACCAGTTATCATCCGCAGTCAAATGGTTCAGTTGAAAGGTGGCATCGATCGTTGAAAGCATCGTTTATGTGCAACGATGACACTCCGTGGCCTCAACTTCTTCCAGCTGTGTTGTTCGAACTTGATTTAAGCAAGATATACAGGCATCTCCTGCCGAAATGCTGTAAGGTGCACCGCTTCGCTTACCAAATGAATTTTTCGATGACATGATCCTCTGCAAATTTTATAATAAGTTTTCGTGAGCATATGAGAAGAATTCGACCAACTCCAACTGCTCATCATATTAACCAAAAACTATTTGTGTTGAAAGGTATTGACACTTGCTCACATGTATTCATCCGCACAGATGCAGCCAAGTGTCCCCTCAAACCTCCTTACACTGGTCCCTACAAGATTCTCCAACGGCAGACCGACCGAGTGTATGAATTGGAGGTAGGCGGAAAGAAAGTTGCAGTATCGGTGGATCGACTCAAACCAGCTTTTTTTGCAAACGATGGCAAGGTCCAAGACGAATCGTAGTGCAACATACCACGTACGTATGAAAAGAAGTTCTGAGTTCGATTTTCAAATTCGTGACGTCATAACTAGATTGGGAGTGCTGTGGCAACCCATTTACGCTACCTGACGTTAGTTTTCTGGCTCAACGATCTCACTCGCACACTTTGAGTATAAGCAACTCTGCAGGACGCTATTATTTTATTAGTATTAGTGATTGATTGAATAAAAGGTACGCGCTTTGTAAATATGATTAAAATTAATTTCTTAAAAAATACAATATCATAAACGCATCGGATTATGATTCTAATGGTACAAAATCATAATTCGGTGGCAACACTATCCACCACCTGTCGATAATTTTGCTTATCGATTGAGAGATCAATACAAAAGATAGACAATGATCATCGCTGATTCGCAACCCAAGCGACGGGCAATGACAATTTTTGATACCTGCTACTTATTTTATTAAAATTAAATAATATAAAATAAATAGAATATATGTATATATATTCTAAAAGCAAATCTGTACGTATATATGCATTAGACTTGAGCAATTGCTCATTCACATTGACAATAAAAGTTGTAATTCATGAATCTGTACAGAAATCTAATGTAGGCGACGAATTTTGAATGTTGGCAATATTGTGTGAGAGAAGGAATGAGTGAGTTTTTGACACATTCAGTTTGAAATGGATTGAATGAGTGTTGCGCCTTCACATTCGAAACATACGAAATGAAATAGTGAATGTGGAAAAAACGATTGGAAATTCACTGTCATAGTTGTATGAGATGTAGTACAAGTTTTTCTTCTGAATAAGGGAAGCGAGGCAGTGGGGGAAACTGTGCCGTCAGACAACACGATTGTCGATCAGCTACGCCGACTTTTTTGTTTTCTTTCGTGTTTTATTAGTCGAATTTATGCTTGTGGATAAGGGAAGCGAGACAATGTGGAGAAGCTGAGCCGTTGCGAGCGGTTTTGCCGACATTTCTCTGTCTTCTTTCGTTGTTATTTCATTTCGTTTAGCGTTTGTAGAATGAGGGTGGGCGACGTGAGCGACGTGATCATATTCAATACACAGTTGTAAAATGTAAAAAAAATTCCATGTTCGAAATTCACTCGTACCAACATTTAGTTTCATTCACAATCTGTGTAGATAGGAACATATGAATCTGAATGACATTCATATTTCAGAAATGTAACACAACACACATTCACATCCACTACAAATGAATGAGAAAAAACTCAAACACATTTTAGAGTGAATGTTTCAAAAGCCGTTTGGAACGCATTCACGCTCAAGTCTAATATGCACAGCCAAAAGCGTACACTCACACACATATACATTTGTTTTTCCTATGCGTATAAAATTCTTTTGAGATTGGCGGGCATATGTCAAAATACAATTTGCGTTCAACAAAATCAAACGGCAGAGAGCTAACTGATAACGACGATGAATTCTTCGCCTGCCGCGATCACACGATGGATACAAACGAGCTTAAGGTCCAGGTAGATGCCCTGCGCGATGAGGTGGAGCGTTTGAGTCACAGTCATGCCCCTCCGACAAACATGCGTGAAAACATGCAACGAGTGCATGTACCAAAATTTAACAAAACTAACCCGCTGCTTTGGTTTGCGCAATTAGAACGTTCGTTCCATCTCAGTAACGTTATAAACGACATCGATAAGTTTGATCTAGTCATGATAAACTTAAAAGAAGATGTCATACTCGACGTGGAAGATTTGGTCTCAGCACTACCACCGTTATTCAACACTAAAGGCGCGTCTGCTTGAATTTTCAGAACCGGCCGAGAAGAAGTTACAACGTCTGCTCCATGGGACAAATTCCTGCAACAATTCGTCCGATTTATCAGTTTGGCCAGAGTCTGACCTAGACATATAATATCATGATACAATAATACAAGGTAGTGCCAATTTGGCCTGTTACGTTCTCAAAAATTGCTCACTCTCAATTTTGACTTCATAAGAACATCAGTGTATTAAAACAATGAAAAACACGCATTTAGTATTGAACATAACGTGAAAATGCATTGAAATTTTAAAAATTATAGCCTTTTCACACTGGGACAAGATTCAAATTGACAAACAACCACAAGAAAGAGTGAAGTCATTCAGGGGTTGTAGAATGTGATGCATAATTAGGAATGGTCAGTCGCATTAGTGTTGGGCAATTTCTGCCTTTTTTTACGTAATTTTCGACTGTCTTTCTCCTTTTTTGTTGCGCTCCAACATAAAACAGGTGATCAAAACAAATTGAAGTAAATTTTATATTGTATTTTTTTTTTTTAATTTTTATAAAATAAGTATCATGTAGTTTTCACAGAATTTCCATTTCAATTTCTCACAATAAGCCACAACGTTCCATTTTTATGTACAATACAACCAAAACAAAAAACACCGGTTAATGATTCAAAATTGACAATCCGAACGACAAGATACATCATCGTGATTCAGTGCAATGTGCAAAGGCTATTAGTGCTACGAAGTCAATTGTTTCCGCTTTGATCAGCTGTGTTGGTGACGGTGAAATCGTGTTCAAAATAATATTATTAAAATAAAATAATGTAGGACATACAAAATTTTTAATAAAATAAATTAAAAAACAAAACAGCAATTTTTTTACTTTTCATACAATTTTCATTCACATTATCACATACATTTAAACAATGAACATATGATAGTGCTGTGCAGCGTAAAATTTAAGAAATCAGACTTGGGCATAATCGTTCACCTATAGGAGCGCTCAATTTAGTTCGAATCTCTATGGCAGACTAGTTCGCTCTTCTAGTTCACTAGTTCGTTTTTAAAAAACGTTTCAGTAGAGGTAGTTAAATAAATAAAATATACTTGATTTTACATTAAAAAATAAAAAATCAGCCAAGTGTGAGTCGGACTCGCACACGGAGGGTTCCGCACCATCGCACAAGATATTTTGCTTAAAATATTAAATTATGTGCATATTTAACAGAATAAAAGTATACAAAAAAAAAAAAAAATAATCAAAAGATTAAATTAAAGAACAATGTAGTACAACGTACGCAAAAGAGAGAGTGTGTTGTTGTTATAATTGCATTATTTCGTGTCATTTTTTATTAACTATGTATGCACAGGATGATTGAGGTATTCGCTCTTTTCTTTCTGTATTATTATTCACTGAGAGCGTAGCAAAAAAGAGAGTGTGTTGTTGTTATAATTGCATTATTTCATCTCATTTTTTATATACTATAAATTGCATGTGGTAGAGGGAGTTGAGAAGAAAGTATAACACACTCAGCGAAGCGGGCCGGGCCCACTAGTTTATTAATATTACTTATTTATTTATAGGCTATTCACACTGAACTAAACTCGAGTTCTCGATGAACTCGCACAAAACTCGAGTTGCATACAATGCAAATTGTTCTCAATCATGGGTTCTTCACACAATTGGCCACAACGTTATATTTGTATGTATAACCAAAACAGAAAACAGCTGTTCTCAGAAACTCCCAAAAGGTGACTGTGAACGGTTCCCCGAAACTCACAACAGAACTCGCACATGAACGTACTATTACACACTGTTTTCTGATTTTACAAAAACATAACCGTTCACTTTAGCAAGAAAGCTTATATAGGTAAGGGTGCGCTCACAGAGCTGCTGAGCTTATTAGACCGGTTTTTCATTATACGATTTTACGGCAGAATTCTCTTATCAGACTTTTGCTTGTGGTCAAGCGGGTGGGCTATGTAGTCTACGAAATTTATGTCCGATTTACCACAGACTTTCGCTGCCTTTTTTTTCGTTGTTTTCTTTCACCTCTTTCGTTGTTTGTTCATTTCGTTGGGCTTACGGAGCGTGCGGGGAAAAGAAATGTGAAAAATCTGCTTACGAGAGTCTTACAATGAGAAAGCAAGCAAGACACAACAATCAGACAATAATAGTGGCTTTACAGTAGCTCGAATCACGAAGATTCGGTTTTGTGGTTTACAGTGGTATTTTAGTATCACGAACAGCTGTTGTTTGTTTTGATTATACATACAAATGGCTAAACAAAATACAAGAAAAAACACTAACTTTTGTCTCAAAAAATTTACACTTTACATAAGTTACTCTTTTATTGATTTGTTCATAGATACTTTTATTTTATAATGATTTTTTACATAAGGTCCTATAATAATGAATACAAATGAACTTTAATATTATATATATATATATATTATATGTAATATGTACCTACATATATACATGTAAAATTCCAAATTCTTCTCGCGAGCATACTATTAAAAATTCACATAGGAGTATATCCTATGTTTTAGTTCATAGCTCTAGTTTCTTATAGTTCAAGAAAAATATGCACACGAATATGTGAAAACCCCATCCAAATCGGATCAGGAGTTTTTGAGAAAATAGCGAAGATAGCACATTTCTGGCTAATTGTGAGAAATTAAAATGGAAATTGTGTGAAAAATACACGATTAAGAACAATTCGCAGTGTATGCAAATAATTCGTACTTCACTCCTGCTACTTATTTTATTAAAATGTAAAAATAAAATTACAATTTAAAATTTACTTCTAATAGTGGCTTTACAGTGGGTCGTATCACGAAAATTCGGTTTTGTGGTTTACAGTGGTATTTTAGTATCACGAACAGCTGTTGTTTGTTTTGATTATACATACAAATGGAACGTTGTGGCTAATTGTGATAATTAAAATGGACATGTTGTGAAAAATATATGATTGAGAACAATTTGGAGTGTATGCAAATAATTCTTGCAGCTTCCTTTTTCATTACTGCTACTTATTTTATTAATATTTAAAGAAAAAATTACAATTTAAAATTTTCTTCAATTTTGTTTGTGCAATGATCAGCTGTTTTATGTGCGGCGCGCAAAAAAAAAATTAAGAAGAAGACACATGACATTCACAAAAAACGACGAAATTATGAAAATGCTGCCAACCTACATGGGAAAATTGCCCAGCCCTGTTAAGACTGACCATTCAAAAAAACCGAATCTTTGCGAATCTATTTGAGATTAGAATCTCACAATCGAATCTCTCTACAACAACAACCCCTAATTTTTGTCATTTTCCCTGTTGTTGTTGTCAAATGAGACTCGAATCATTGTCGCATCTTCATAGATTCGAATCTTCGCTCACTGTAAAGCCACTAAAAGAAGTCGAATCTTTAAAAGATGTGGCCAAGGTGTTCACCTTGCTGTGTCTAAACAGGTATAAATTTATACGAACGCGTTACTTTATATGTTAGTTCATTGTCGTGGAAGAAAAGATCAATAGTGCAGTGCTTAATTTTTGTTTATACTTAATCAAATTTTTTAAATAAATATATAAAGAAAAATAGTGCCTTACTTTAAGATTAAACTTAACCACATTTTATAAATAAGTAAATAAAGAAAAACAGTATAGAGTTTTATCCAGAGATCCAAAGAACCGTCATTTGGTCTTCAAAAGACTGGTTTTTAAAAGAAGAAATGAAAAAGGGATGAAACAGACCTTTTGATTTTTTCTACATAAATATAATGGGTCGAAGGAAAGTAGGAGCATAGCATAATAAGGAGTTGAACAGAATAAGTAGAAAGGGGAATCGTTATCACTCAGCGAGGGCAGTCGCAAAGTTTAAAGTTGAAATCAAAAGTCGAAAGCAAACAAGCAAACATTCATATTATTAAACACTTTATATTCTTATACACATTACTCATTTTTCAAAATAATATAAGCTTATCTTACATAAATACTTTCTGCTGTTTCCATTTGTGCTAAAGTTTCTGACAAATCGACCGATACTAATAAGTATCGATACTTTTCATTTGAAGCTGGCTAGATATCGATTTCTTACGATCTACACGGCAATTATCGATACCTCAGTGGTATCATTTTATCCCTAGCTATAGTTGGACCCGACAGGTGGCGCTGTTGTCGAGATTCTGTGGCAACCCATTTCTGCGCTACCTTACGTTAGTTTTCTGGCTCAACGATCTCACTCGCACACGTTGTGTATGAGCAACTCTGCGGGACGCTTTTCTTTTATAAGTATTAGTGATTGATTGAATAAAAGGTACGCGCTACGATTAAAATTATTTTTTCAATAAATATAATATAGCAAACATGCCCGACAATTTGCCTATAAGCGATTTATCGGACCAAATTAGGGAGCTCCAACGGCAAATGGAATCTTTGCAGACTAGAGCGTCGATTGCTCAAGCTGACACGACTACTGCCACAACAGTTCCCACCAGCCGCTCTACAATCCATTTGCAAAAATTTACATGCCACAACCTCAATCTGTGGTTTGCCCAAGTTAAGCGTTCATTCCGTTTGTATGGCATGAACAGCGATGATGACAAATTCGATCATGTTGTTGTCAATTTGAGTGCTGATCTGGTATTGGCTGTAGAGGATTTGGTGACTCGCCCTCCACCAGAATACAAGTATCAGGGTTTTAAAAGTCGATTGCTCGAAAGATATGCAGAGTCCCAAGAATCAAAACTTCGACGGTTGTTGTAAGGTGAAGATACAGCTGGTTTGAACCCTTCCAGATTCGAGCAGTGCACACATCATTCGCTCTCTTTTTCTTGCCAAGATGCCACAGGATATCCGACCATTTCTTACAATTTGGGAGGAAAATGACATGGACAACTCGCCAAAATAGCTGACAAAATGATTGACACTGTGAACGTAAATGCTACCTTTGCTATCTATACAGATGTGCAACCGCAAGTCGAGTCGGTAAGTACACTTAACGGAGTTGCTAACTCCTTACGTGTATTGTCGGAGAAGTTTGACACCCTTCAAAAAGATGTTAAACGACTTCAGTCAGTTGAGTGGTCTCGCAGCGGATCAAGGGGACGGTCTGGCCAACGAACTAATATTTCTAGCGATCGAGTGTTGCAAACAAGTGATACTCAAGAAGTGTTGTGCTACTACCACAGGAACTATGGCGACAAGTCGCGAAGATGAAGGTCGCCATGTTCTCGTTCTCATCAAACTTTAAACTAAGACAGCTGTCGCCAAATTCGCTGACTGACGACAGTAGAATCACAGACAGCGAATCTACCTCACAACCACTATCTATTCATGAAAGTCGCCTCCACATAACCGATCGTAAATCCCACATCCGTTTTCTCGTCGACTCCGGATCAGTTATGTCTGTCATACCTCGTTCACTGGTTAAGCAGAACAATATGAAAAGCGATTTACTACTATTATATATACGGCAAACCAGACGGTCATCTACACCTATGGTACTCATGTGACAGAGTTAAATATTGGACTCCGTCGTTGTGTAATGTGGCCTTTCATAATAGCGAACGTCCAAACAGCTATCATTGGTGCAGACCTGCAGTCTCATTTTCAATTGCTTATCGATGTGAAAAACAAACGGCTAATCGGCTCATTAACTGGATTAGCAACAACCGCGTATCTATCTACTTCAAAACACCTGTCAGTTTCAACGGTGCAAGGCACAGTTAAATTTCAAAGTCTCTTTAACGAATTTGTCGATGTGACAATACCAGGAAAGAAGACCGCCACTCAACATGAGGTATGGCATTACATTGAAACCGTCGGCAGATCTATTTCCTATCGACCTCGACATCTCGCTGGCGAAAAATTGGCTGTCGCTAAAGCTGAGGTCAACTTTTTGATTAACGAAGGTATATGTCGGCCTTCGGAGAGCCCATGGGCCAGCCCGTTGCATATGGTTACAAAGAAACACGGTGGTTGGCGTTCATGTGGCGATTATCGGAAGCTTAACGCAGCTGCTGTACCGGGTCGATATCTGATTGCTCATATCCACGATTTCACGGAGCAGCTGCATGGGAAAAAGATTTTTTTCTTTGAACTTGAGAAAAGCATATTACCAAATTCCGATGGCAGAGAGTGATATTCCGAAGACAGCAGTATGCACTCCCTTCGGCTTGATTGAATTTCTATACATACCTTTTGTGTTGAAAAACGCCTCGCAGACATTTCAGAGGTTCATGGATGATATTTTTCGTCGCATCGATTTTGTTTATTATTACATTAACAATATGTTAGTCACATCTAATTCATTCGAAGAACATGAGCAACATTTACGCGTTATCTTGCGGATCCTGCGTACTCACGCCATTTGCATCAACCTGAGTGTCAGAAGTGGAATTTCTCAGTTACGTCGTCAACGAATACGACATTAAGCTACCCACTAAGCGTGTCGATGCTATTCTCAACTATGTTCGTCCGGACACAATCAGCCAATTGGGTAATTTTCTTGGTATTATTAATTACTACCGTAGATGCATACCACACTCATCGCATATACAGGCGCCTTTATCTGAGCTGCTGAGGAATGTTAAGAAAAATTACCAGCGCAAAATTTATTGGACGACCGAACGTATCGATGCTTTCGAAACTTGTAAACGTAGTGTGGCGGATGCAGCACTCTTGTCACACCCATCTCTAAATCCAAAGCTGGCTTCAGTGTGTGATGCTTCTGATGTGGCGATCGGAGCCGCGTTAGAGCAGCAAATCGATGACATTTGGCAACCACTTGATTTTTTTTTCTAAGAAACTAAGCAACGTGGAGAAAAACTACAGTGCCTATGATTATTAAGTACTTTAAGCACTGCATCGAGGCACGGTTGTTTGTTATTAAAACCAACCATAAACCGCTGGTGTACGCTTTCAAGCAACGGCCTGAAAAGGCATCAAACCGTCAACATCGCCGGTTAAACTACATTTCACAATTTTCTACTTTACATGTTAAAAGTGCACATAATATGGTCGCAGACGCTTTTTCTAGAATCTGCGAAATCACCATGCCGACGACTATATAATTAGAGCATATTGAGGAGACGCAAGCAGTTGATGACGAGTTAGCAGACTTACTGAAAGGGACGACGTCTCCGAAGTTACAGAGGATTCGATATGACAATAACGTTTCACTCTACTGCGATGTTTCCACTGGATGTGTACGACCGAATGTACCCAATGCTTTACGAAATCAAATCTTTTATTTTTTTCATAGCTTATCGCACCCGAGTGGTAGGTCGACGTTACGTCAATTGCGGCAAAAGTTTGTTTGGCCTTCTATGAACAAGGACATTGTTAGCTGGCGCCGTAATTGCCTACCATATCAACGTGCGAAGATCAACAGATTTATCGTTCCCAATGGTAGATTCGATCATGTGCATTTGGATATCGTGGTTATGCCTTTGCAGCAAAATTATCGGTAATGTCTAACCATGATTGACCGTTTTACACGTTGGCCAGAAGCTATTCCGATTACCAACGTAACTGCTGAAACCATTGCACAGGTTTTTTGGTCACAATGGATTTCACGGTTCGGAAAACCGAAGACCATTACCACGGATCAAGGCACTCAGTCTGCGTTGTTTAAGGAACTAGCGAATCTTGTTGGTAACAAACACATTCACACGACCAGTTATCATCCGCAGTCAAATGGTTCAGTTGAAAGGTGGCATCGATCGTTGAAAGCATCGTTTATGTGCAACGATGACACTCCGTGGCCTCAACTTCTTCCAGCTGTGTTGTTCGAACTTGATTTAAGCAAGATATACAGGCATCTCCTGCCGAAATGCTGTAAGGTGCACCGCTTCGCTTACCAAATGAATTTTTCGATGACATGATCCTCTGCAAATTTTATAATAAGTTTTCGTGAGCATATGAGAAGAATTCGACCAACTCCAACTGCTCATCATATTAACCAAAAACTATTTGTGTTGAAAGGTATTGACACTTGCTCACATGTATTCATCCGCACAGATGCAGCCAAGTGTCCCCTCAAACCTCCTTACACTGGTCCCTACAAGATTCTCCAACGGCAGACCGACCGAGTGTATGAATTGGAGGTAGGCGGAAAGAAAGTTGCAGTATCGGTGGATCGACTCAAACCAGCTTTTTTTGCAAACGATGGCAAGGTCCAAGACGAATCGTAGTGCAACATACCACGTACGTATGAAAAGAAGTTCTGAGTTCGATTTTCAAATTCGTGACGTCATAACTAGATTGGGAGTGCTGTGGCAACCCATTTACGCTACCTGACGTTAGTTTTCTGGCTCAACGATCTCACTCGCACACTTTGAGTATAAGCAACTCTGCAGGACGCTATTATTTTATTAGTATTAGTGATTGATTGAATAAAAGGTACGCGCTTTGTAAATATGATTAAAATTAATTTCTTAAAAAATACAATATCATAAACGCATCGGATTATGATTCTAATGGTACAAAATCATAATTCGGTGGCAACACTATCCACCACCTGTCGATAATTTTGCTTATCGATTGAGAGATCAATACAAAAGATAGACAATGATCATCGCTAATTCGCAACCCAAGCGACGGGCAATGACAATTTTTGATACCTGCTACTTATTTTATTAAAATTAAATAATATAAAATAAATAGAATATATGTATATATATTCTAAAAGCAAATCTGTACGTATATATGCATTAGACTTGAGCAATTGCTCATTCACATTGACAATAAAAGTTGTAATTCATGAATCTGTACAGAAATCTAATGTAGACGACGAATTTTGAATGTTGGCAATATTGTGTGAGAGAAGGAATGAGTGAGTTTTTGACACATTCAGTTTGAAATGGATTGAATGAGTGTTGCGCCTTCACATTCGAAACATACGAAATGAAATAGTGAATGTGGAAAAAACGATTGGAAATTCACTGTCATAGTTGTATGAGATGTAGTACAAGTTTTTCTTCTGAATAAGGGAAGCGAGGCAGTGGGGGAAACTGTGCCGTCAGACAACACGATTGTCGATCAGCTACGCCGACTTTTTTGTTTTCTTTCGTGTTTTATTAGTCGAATTTATGCTTGTGGATAAGGGAAGCGAGACAATGTGGAGAAGCTGAGCCGTTGCGAGCGGTTTTGCCGACATTTCTCTGTCTTCTTTCGTTGTTATTTCATTTCGTTTAGCGTTTGTAGAATGAGGGTGGGCGACGTGAGCGACGTGATCATATTCAATACACAATTGTAAAATGTAAAAAAAATTCCATGTTCGAAATTCACTCGTACCAACATTTAGTTTCATTCAAAATCTGTGTAGATAGGAACATATGAATCTGAATGACATTCATATTTCAGAAATGTAACACAACACACATTCACATCCACTACAAATGAATGAGAAAAAACTCAAACACATTTTAGAGTGAATGTTTCAAAAGCCGTTTGGAACGCATTCACGCTCAAGTCTAATATGCACAGCCAAAAGCGTACACTCACACACATATACATTTGTTTTTCCTATGCGTATAAAATTCTTTTGAGATTGGCGGGCATATGTCAAAATACAATTTGCGTTCAACAAAATCAAACGGCAGAGAGCTAACTGATAACGACGATGAATTCTTCGCCTGCCGCGATCACACGATGGATACAAACGAGCTTAAGGTCCAGGTAGATGCCCTGCGCGATGAGGTGGAGCGTTTGAGTCACAGTCATGCCCCTCCGACAAACATGCGTGAAAACATGCAACGAGTGCATGTACCAAAATTTAACAAAACTAACCCGCTGCTTTGGTTTGCGCAATTAGAACGTTCGTTCCATCTCAGTAACGTTATAAACGACATCGATAAGTTTGATCTAGTCATGATAAACTTAAAAGAAGATGTCATACTCGACGTGGAAGATTTGGTCTCAGCACTACCACCGTTATTCAACACTAAAGGCGCGTCTGCTTGAATTTTCAGAACCGGCCGAGAAGAAGTTACAACGTCTGCTCCATGGGACAAATTCCTGCAACAATTCGTCCGATTTATCAGTTTGGCCAGAGTCTGACCTAGACATATAATATCATGATACAATAATACAAGGTAGTGCCAATTTGGCCTGTTACGTTCTCAAAAATTGCTCACTCTCAATTTTGACTTCATAAGAACATCAGTGTATTAAAACAATGAAAAACACGCATTTAGTATTGAACATAACGTGAAAATGCATTGAAATTTTAAAAATTATAGCCTTTTCACACTGGGACAAGATTCAAATTGACAAACAACCACAAGAAAGAGTGAAGTCATTCAGGGGTTGTAGAATGTGATGCATAATTAGGAATGGTCAGTCGCATTAGTGTTGGGCAATTTCTGCCTTTTTTTACGTAATTTTCGACTGTCTTTCTCCTTTTTTGTTGCGCTCCAACATAAAACAGGTGATCAATGCACAAAACAAATTGAAGTAAATTTTATATTGTATTTTTTTTTTTTAATTTTTATAAAATAAGTATCATGTAGTTTTCACAGAATTTCCATTTCAATTTCTCACAATAAGCCACAACGTTCCATTTTTATGTACAATACAACCAAAACAAAAAACAACCGGTGTTGATTCAAAATTGACAATCCGAACGACAAGATACATCATCGTGATTCAGTGCAATGTGCAAAGGCTATTAGTGCTACGAAGTCAATTGTTTCCGCTTTGATCAGCTGTGTTGGTGACGGTGAAATCGTGTTCAAAATAATATTATTAAAATAAAATAATGTAGGACATACAAAATTTTTAATAAAATAAATTAAAAAACAAAACAGCAATTTTTTTACTTTTCATACAATTTTCATTCACATTATCACATACATATAAACAATGAACATATGATAGTGCTGTGCAGCGTAAAATTTAAGAAATCAGACTTGGGCATAATCGTTCACCTATAGGAGCGCTCAATTTAGTTCGAATCTCTATGGCAGACTAGTTCGCTCTTCTAGTTCACTAGTTCGTTTTTAAAAAACGTTTCAGTAGAGGTAGTTAAATAAATAAAATATACTTGATTTTACATTAAAAAATAAAAAATCAGCCAAGTGTGAGTCGGACTCGCACACGGAGGGTTCCGCACCATCGCACAAGATATTTTGCTTAAAATATTAAATTATGTGCATATTTAACAGAATAAAAGTATACAAAAAAAAAAAAAAATAATCAAAAGATTAAATTAAAGAACAATGTAGTACAACGTACGCAAAAGAGAGAGTGTGTTGTTGTTATAATTGCATTATTTCGTGTCATTTTTTATTCACTATGTATGCACAGGATGATTGAGGTATTCGCTCTTTTCTTTCTGTATTATTATTCACTGAGAGCGTAGCAAAAGAGAGAGTGTGTTGTTGTTATAATTGCATCATTTCATCTCATTTTTTATATACTATAAATTGCATGTGGTAGAGGGAGTTGAGAAGAAAGTATAACACACTCAGCGAAGCGGGCCGGGCCCACTAGTTTATTAATATTACTTATTTATTTATAGGCTATTCACACTGAACTAAACTCGAGTTCTCGATGAACTCGCACAAAACTCGAGTTGCATACAATGCAAATTGTTCTCAATCATGGGTTCTTCACACAATTGGCCACAACGTTATATTTGTATGTATAACCAAAACAGAAAACAGCTGTTCTCAGAAACTCCCAAAAGGTGACTGTGAACGGTTCCCCGAAACTCACAACAGAACTCGCACATGAACGTACTATTACACACTGTTTTCTGATTTTACAAAAACATAACCGTTCACTTTAGCAAGAAAGCTTATATAGGTAAGGGTGCGCTCACAGAGCTGCTGAGCTTATTAGACCGGTTTTTCATTATACGATTTTACGGCAGAATTCTCTTATCAGACTTTTGCTTGTGGTCAAGCGGGTGGGCTATGTAGTCTACGAAATTTATGTCCGATTTACCACAGACTTTCGCTGCCTTTTTTTTCGTTGTTTTCTTTCACCTCTTTCGTTGTTTGTTCATTTCGTTGGGCTTACGGAGCGTGCGGGGAAAAGAAATGTGAAAAATCTGCTTACGAGAGTCTTACAATGAGAAAGCAAGCAAGACACAACAATCAGACAATAATAGTGGCTTTACAGTAGCTCGAATCACGAAGATTCGGTTTTGTGGTTTACAGTGGTATTTTAGTATCACGAACAGCTGTTGTTTGTTTTGATTATACATACAAATGGCTAAACAAAATACAAGAAAAAACACTAACTTTTGTCTCAAAAAATTTACACTTTACATAAGTTACTCTTTTATTGATTTGTTCATAGATACTTTTATTTTATAATGATTTTTTACATAAGGTCCTATAATAATGAATACAAATGAACTTTAATATTATATATATATATATATTATATGTAATATGTACCTACATATATACATGTAAAATTCCAAATTCTTCTCGCGAGCATACTATTAAAAATTCACATAGGAGTATATCCTATGTTTTAGTTCATAGCTCTAGTTTCTTATAGTTCAAGAAAAATATGCACACGAATATGTGAAAACCCCATCCAAATCGGATCAGGAGTTTTTGAGAAAATAGCGAAGATAGCACATTTCTGGCTAATTGTGAGAAATTAAAATGGAAATTGTGTGAAAAATACACGATTAAGAACAATTCGCAGTGTATGCAAATAATTCGTACTTCACTCCTGCTACTTATTTTATTAAAATGTAAAAATAAAATTACAATTTAAAATTTACTTCTAATAGTGGCTTTACAGTGGGTCGTATCACGAAAATTCGGTTTTGTGGTTTACAGTGGTATTTTAGTATCACGAACAGCTGTTGTTTGTTTTGATTATACATACAAATGGAACGTTGTGGCTAATTGTGATAATTAAAATGGACATGTTGTGAAAAATATATGATTGAGAACAATTTGGAGTGTATGCAAATAATTCTTGCAGCTTCCTTTTTCATTACTGCTACTTATTTTATTAATATTTAAAGAAAAAATTACAATTTAAAATTTTCTTCAATTTTGTTTGTGCAATGATCAGCTGTTTTATGTGCGGCGCGCAAAAAAAAAATTAAGAAGAAGACACATGACATTCACAAAAAACGACGAAATTATGAAAATGCTGCCAATCTACATGGGAAAATTGCCCAGCCCTGTTAGGACTGACCATTCAAAAAAACCGAATCTTTGCGAATCTATTTGAGATTAGAATCTCACAATCGAATCTCTCTACAACAACAACCCCTAATTTTTGTCATTTTCCCTGTTGTTGTTGTCAAATGAGACTCGAATCATTGTCGCATCTTCATAGATTCGAATCTTCGCTCACTGTAAAGCCACTAAAAGAAGTCGAATCTTTAAAAGATGTGGCCAAGGTGTTCACCTTGCTGTGTCTAAACAGGTATAAATTTATACGAACGCGTTACTTTATATGTTAGTTCATTGTCGTGGAAGAAAAGATCAATAGTGCAGTGCTTAATTTTTGTTTATACTTAATCAAATTTTTTAAATAAATATATAAAGAAAAATAGTGCCTTACTTTAAGATTAAACTTAACCACATTTTATAAATAAGTAAATAAAGAAAAACAGTATAGAGTTTTATCCAGAGATCCAAAGAACCGTCATTTGGTCTTCAAAAGACTGGTTTTTAAAAGAAGAAATGAAAAAGGGATGAAACAGACCTTTTGATTTTTTCTACATAAATATAATGGGTCGAAGGAAAGTAGGAGCATAGCATAATAAGGAGTTGAACAGAATAAGTAGAAAGGGGAATCGTTATCACTCAGCGAGGGCAGTCGCAAAGTTTAAAGTTGAAATCAAAAGTCGAAAGCAAACAAGCAAACATTCATATTATTAAACACTTTATATTCTTATACACATTACTCATTTTTCAAAATAATATAAGCTTATCTTACATAAATACTTTCTGCTGTTTCCATTTGTGCTAAAGTTTCTGACAAATCGACCGATACTAATAAGTATCGATACTTTTCATTTGAAGCTGGCTAGATATCGATTTCTTACGATCTACACGGCAATTATCGATACCTCAGTGGTATCATTTTATCCCTAGCTATAGTTGGACCCGACAGGTGGCGCTGTTGTCGAGATTCTGTGGCAACCCATTTCTGCGCTACCTTACGTTAGTTTTCTGGCTCAACGATCTCACTCGCACACGTTGTGTATGAGCAACTCTGCGGGACGCTTTTCTTTTATAAGTATTAGTGATTGATTGAATAAAAGGTACGCGCTACGATTAAAATTATTTTTTCAATAAATATAATATAGCAAACATGCCCGACAATTTGCCTATAAGCGATTTATCGGACCAAATTAGGGAGCTCCAACGGCAAATGGAATCTTTGCAGACTAGAGCGTCGATTGCTCAAGCTGACACGACTACTGCCACAACAGTTCTCACCAGCCGCTCTACAATCCATTTGCAAAAATTTACATGCCACAACCTCAATCTGTGGTTTGCCCAAGTTAAGCGTTCATTCCGTTTGTATGGCATGAACAGCGATGATGACAAATTCGGTCATGTTGTTGTCAATTTGAGTGCTGATCTGGTATTGGCTGTAGAGGATTTGGTGACTCGCCCTCCACCAGAAGACAAGTATCAGGGTTTTAAAAGTCGATTGCTCGAAAGATATGCAGAGTCCCAAGAATCAAAACTTCGACGGTTGTTGTAAGGTGAAGATACAGCTGGTTTGAACCCTTCCAGATTCGAGCAGAGCACACATCATTCGCTCTCTTTTTCTTGCCGAGATGCCACAGGATATCCGACCATTTCTTACAATTTGGGAGGAAAATGATATGAACAACTCGCCAAAATAGCTGACAAAATGATTGACACTGTGAATGTAAATGCTACCTTTGCTATCTATACAGATGTGCAACCGCAAGTCGAGTCGGTAAGTACACTTAACGGAGTTGCTAACTCCTTACGTGTATTGTCGGAGAAGTTTGACACCCTTCAAAAAGATGTTAAACGACTTCAGTCAGTTGAGTGGTCTCGCAGCGGATCAAGGGGACGGTCTGGCCAACGAACTAATATTTCTAGCGATCGAGTGTTGCAAACAAGTGATACTCAAGAAGTGTTGTGCTACTACCACAGGAACTATGGCGACAAGTCGCGAAGATGAAGGTCGCCATGTTCTCGTTCTCATCAAACTTTAAACTAAGACAGCTGTCGCCAAATTCGCTGACTGACGACAGTAGAATCACAGACAGCGAATCCACCTCACAACCACTATCTATTCATGAAAGTTGCCTCCACATAACCGATCGTAAATCCCACATCCGTTTTCTCGTCGACTCCGGATCAGTTATGTCTGTCATACCTCGTTCACTGGTTAAGCAGAACAATATGAAAAGCGATTTACTACTATTATATATACGGCAAACCAGACGGTCATCTACACCTATGGTACTCATGTGACAGAGTTAAATATTGGACTCCGTCGTTGTTTAATGTGGCCTTTCATAATAGCGAACGTCCAAACAGCTATCATTGGTGCAGACCTGCAGCCTCATTTTCAATTGCTTATCGATGTGAAAAACAAACGGCTAATCGGCTCATTAACTGGATTAGCAACAACCGCGTATCTATCTACTTCAAAACACATGTCAGTTTCAACGGTGCAAGGCACAGTTAAATTTCAAAGTCTCTTTAACGAATTTGTCGATGTGACAATACCAGGAAAGAAGACCGCCACTCAACATGAGGTATGGCATTACATTGAAACCGTCGGCAGATCTATTTCCTATCGACCTCGACATCTCGCTGGCGAAAAATTGGCTGTCGCTAAAGCTGAGGTCAACTTTTTGATTAAGGAAGGTATATGTCGGCCTTCGGAGAGCCCATGGGCCAGCCCGTTGCATATGGTTACAAAGAAACACGGTGGTTGGCGTTCATGTGGCGATTATCGGAAGCTTAACGCAGCTGCTGTACCGGGTCGATATCTGATTGCTCATATCCACGATTTCACGGAGCAGCTGCATGGGAAAAAGATTTTTTTCTTTGAACTTGAGAAAAGCATATTACCAAATTCCGATGGCAGAGAGTGATATTCCGAAGACAGCAGTATGCACTCCCTTCGGCTTGATTGAATTTCTATACATACCTTTTGTGTTGAAAAACGCCTCGCAGACATTTCAGAGGTTCATGGATGATATTTTTCGTCGCATCGATTTTGTTTATTATTACATTAACAATATGTTAGTCACATCTAATTCATTCGAAGAACATGAGCAACATTTACGCGTTATCTTGCGGATCCTGCGTACTCACGCCATTTGCATCAACCTGAGTGTCAGAAGTGGAATTTCTCAGTTACGTCGTCAACGAATACGACATTAAGCTACCCACTAAGCGTGTCGATGCTATTCTCAACTATGTTCGTCCGGACACAATCAGCCAATTGGGTAATTTTCTTGGTATTATTAATTACTACCGTAGATGCATACCACACTCATCGCATATACAGGCGCCTTTATCTGAGCTGCTGAGGAATGTTAAGAAAAATTACCAGCGCAAAATTTATTGGACGACCGAACGTATCGATGCTTTCGAAACTTGTAAACGTAGTGTGGCGGATGCAGCACTCTTGTCACACCCATCTCTAAATCCAAAGCTGGCTTCAGTGTGTGATGCTTCTGATGTGGCGATCGGAGCCGCGTTAGAGCAGCAAATCGATGACATTTGGCAACCACTTGATTTTTTTTTTAAGAAACTAAGCAACGTGGAGAAAAACTACAGTGCCTATGATTATTAAGTACTTTAAGCACTGCATCGAGGCACGGTTGTTTGTTATTAAAACCAACCATAAACCGCTGGTGTACGCTTTCAAGCAACGGCCTGAAAAGGCATCAAACCGTCAACATCGCCGGTTAAACTACATTTCACAATTTTCTACTTTACATGTTAAAAGTGCACATAATATGGTCGCAGACGCTTTTTCTAGAATCTGCGAAATCACCATGCCGACGACTATATAATTAGAGCATATTGAGGAGACGCAAGCAGTTGATGACGAGTTAGCAGACTTACTGAAAGGGACGACGTCTCCGAAGTTACAGAGGATTCGATATGACAATAACGTTTCACTCTACTGCGATGTTTCCACTGGATGTGTACGACCGAATGTACCCAATGCTTTACGAAATCAAATCTTTTATTTTTTTCATAGCTTATCGCACCCGAGTGGTAGGTCGACGTTACGTCAATTGCGGCAAAAGTTTGTTTGGCCTTCTATGAACAAGGACATTGTTAGCTGGCGCCGTAATTGCCTACCATATCAACGTGCGAAGATCAACAGATTTATCGTTCCCAATGGTAGATTCGATCATGTGCATTTGGATATCGTGGTTATGCCTTTGCAGCAAAATTATCGGTAATGTCTAACCATGATTGACCGTTTTACACGTTGGCCAGAAGCTATTCCGATTACCAACGTAACTGCTGAAACCATTGCACAGGTTTTTTGGTCACAATGGATTTCACGGTTCGGAAAACCGAAGACCATTACCACGGATGAAGGCACTCAGTCTGCGTTGTTTAAGGAACTAGCGAATCTTGTTGGTAACAAACACATTCACACGACCAGTTATCATCCGCAGTCAAATGGTTCAGTTGAAAGGTGGCATCGATCGTTGAAAGCATCGTTTATGTGCAACGATGACACTCCGTGGCCTCAACTTCTTCCAGCTGTGTTGTTCGAACTTGATTTAAGCAAGATATACAGGCATCTCCTGCCGAAATGCTGTAAGGTGCACCGCTTCGCTTACCAAATGAATTTTTCGATGACATGATCCTCTGCAAATTTTATAATAAGTTTTCGTGAGCATATGAGAAGAATTCGACCAACTCCAACTGCTCATCATATTAACCAAAAACTATTTGTGTTGAAAGGTATTGACACTTGCTCACATGTATTCATCCGCACAGATGCAGCCAAGTGTCCCCTCAAACCTCCTTACACTGGTCCCTACAAGATTCTCCAACGGCAGACCGACCGAGTGTATGAATTGGAGGTAGGCGGAAAGAAAGTTGCAGTATCGGTGGATCGACTCAAACCAGCTTTTTTTGCAAACGATGGCAAGGTCCAAGACGAATCGTAGTGCAACATACCACGTACGTATGAAAAGAAGTTCTGAGTTCGATTTTCAAATTCGTGACGTCATAACTAGATTGGGAGTGCTGTGGCAACCCATTTACGCTACCTGACGTTAGTTTTCTGGCTCAACGATCTCACTCGCACACTTTGAGTATAAGCAACTCTGCAGGACGCTATTATTTTATTAGTATTAGTGATTGATTGAATAAAAGGTACGCGCTTTGTAAATATGATTAAAATTAATTTCTTAAAAAATACAATATCATAAACGCATCGGATTATGATTCTAATGGTACAAAATCATAATTCGGTGGCAACACTATCCACCACCTGTCGATAATTTTGCTTATCGATTGAGAGATCAATACAAAAGATAGACAATGATCATCGCTAATTCGCAACCCAAGCGACGGGCAATGACAATTTTTGATACCTGCTACTTATTTTATTAAAATTAAATAATATAAAATAAATAGAATATATGTATATATATTCTAAAAGCAAATCTGTACGTATATATGCATTAGACTTGAGCAATTGCTCATTCACATTGACAATAAAAGTTGTAATTCATGAATCTGTACAGAAATCTAATGTAGACGACGAATTTTGAATGTTGGCAATATTGTGTGAGAGAAGGAATGAGTGAGTTTTTGACACATTCAGTTTGAAATGGATTGAATGAGTGTTGCGCCTTCACATTCGAAACATACGAAATGAAATAGTGAATGTGGAAAAAACGATTGGAAATTCACTGTCATAGTTGTATGAGATGTAGTACAAGTTTTTCTTCTGAATAAGGGAAGCGAGGCAGTGGGGGAAACTGTGCCGTCAGACAACACGATTGTCGATCAGCTACGCCGACTTTTTTGTTTTCTTTCGTGTTTTATTAGTCGAATTTATGCTTGTGGATAAGGGAAGCGAGACAATGTGGAGAAGCTGAGCCGTTGCGAGCGGTTTTGCCGACATTTCTCTGTCTTCTTTCGTTGTTATTTCATTTCGTTTAGCGTTTGTAGAATGAGGGTGGGCGACGTGAGCGACGTGATCATATTCAATACACAGTTGTAAAATGTAAAAAAAATTCCATGTTCGAAATTCACTCGTACCAACATTTAGTTTCATTCAAAATCTGTGTAGATAGGAACATATGAATCTGAATGACATTCATATTTCAGAAATGTAACACAACACACATTCACATCCACTACAAATGAATGAGAAAAAACTCAAACACATTTTAGAGTGAATGTTTCAAAAGCCGTTTGGAACGCATTCACGCTCAAGTCTAATATGCACAGCCAAAAGCGTACACTCACACACATATACATTTGTTTTTCCTATGCGTATAAAATTCTTTTGAGATTGGCGGGCATATGTCAAAATACAATTTGCGTTCAACAAAATCAAACGGCAGAGAGCTAACTGATAACGACGATGAATTCTTCGCCTGCCGCGATCACACGATGGATACAAACGAGCTTAAGGTCCAGGTAGATGCCCTGCGCGATGAGGTGGAGCGTTTGAGTCACAGTCATGCCCCTCCGACAAACATGCGTGAAAACATGCAACGAGTGCATGTACCAAAATTTAACAAAACTAACCCGCTGCTTTGGTTTGCGCAATTAGAACGTTCGTTCCATCTCAGTAACGTTATAAACGACATCGATAAGTTTGATATAGTCATGATAAACTTAAAAGAAGATGTCATACTCGACGTGGAAGATTTGGTCTCAGCACTACCACCGTTATTCAACACTAAAGGCGCGTCTGCTTGAATTTTCAGAACCGGCCGAGAAGAAGTTACAACGTCTGCTCCATGGGACAAATTCCTGCAACAATTCGTCCGATTTATCAGTTTGGCCAGAGTCTGACCTAGACATATAATATCATGATACAATAATACAAGGTAGTGCCAATTTGGCCTGTTACGTTCTCAAAAATTGCTCACTCTCAATTTTGACTTCATAAGAACATCAGTGTATTAAAACAATGAAAAACACGCATTTAGTATTGAACATAACGTGAAAATGCATTGAAATTTTAAAAATTATAGCCTTTTCACACTGGGACAAGATTCAAATTGACAAACAACCACAAGAAAGAGTGAAGTCATTCAGGGGTTGTAGAATGTGATGCATAATTAGGAATGGTCAGTCGCATTAGTGTTGGGCAATTTCTGCCTTTTTTTACGTAATTTTCGACTGTCTTTCTCCTTTTTTGTTGCGCTCCAACATAAAACAGGTGATCAATGCACAAAACAAATTGAAGTAAATTTTATATTGTATTTTTTTTTTTTAATTTTTATAAAATAAGTATCATGTAGTTTTCACAGAATTTCCATTTCAATTTCTCACAATAAGCCACAACGTTCCATTTTTATGTACAATACAACCAAAACAAAAAACACCGGTTAATGATTCAAAATTGACAATCCGAACGACAAGATACATCATCGTGACTCAGTGCAATGTGCAAAGGCTATTAGTGCTACGAAGTCAATTGTTTCCGCTTTGATCAGCTGTGTTGGTGACGGTGAAATCGTGTTCAAAATAATATTATTAAAATAAAATAATGTAGGACATACAAAATTTTTAATAAAATAAATTAAAAAACAAAACAGCAATTTTTTTACTTTTCATACAATTTTCATTCACATTATCACATACATATAAACAATGAACATATGATCAGACTTGGGCATAATCGTTCACCTATAGGAGCGCTCAATTTAGTTCGAATCTCTATGGCAGACTAGTTCGCTCTTCTAGTTCACTAGTTCGTTTTTAAAAAACGTTTCAGTAGAGGTAGTTAAATAAATAAAATATACTTGATTTTACATTAAAAAATAAAAAATCAGCCAAGTGTGAGTCGGACTCGCACACGGAGGGTTCCGCACCATCGCACAAGATATTTTGCTTAAAATATTAAATTATGTGCATATTTAACAGAATAAAAGTATACAAAAAAAAAAAAAAATTAATCAAAAGATTAAATTAAAGAACAATGTAGTACAACGTACGAAAAAGAGAGAGTGTGTTGTTGTTATAATTGCATTATTTCGTGTCATTTTTTATTAACTATGTATGCACAGATGATTGAGGTATTCGCTCTTTTCTTTCTGTATTATTATTCACTGAGAGTGTAGCAAAAGAGAGAGTGTGTTGTTGTTATAATTGCATTATTTCATCTCATTTTTTATATACTATAAATTGCATGTGGTAGAGGGAGTTGAGAGGAAAGTATAACACACTCAGCGAAGCGGGCCGGGCCCACTAGTTTATTAATATTACTTATTTATTTATAGGCTATTCACACTGAACTAAGCTCGAGTTCTCGATGAACTCGCACAAAACTCGAGTTGCATACAATGCAAATTGTTCTCAATCATGGGTTCTTCACACAATTGGCCACAACGTTATATTTGTATGTATAACCAAAACAGAAAACAGCTGTTCTCAGAAACTCCCAAAAGGTGACTGTGAACGGTTCCCCGAAACTCACAACAGAACTCGCACATGAACGTACTATTACACACTGTTTTCTGATTTTACAAAAACATAACCGTTCACTTTAGCAAGAAAGCTTATATAGGTAAGGGTGCGCTCACAGAGCTGCTGAGCTTATTAGACCGGTTTTTCATTATACGATTTTACGGCAGAATTCTCTTATCAGACTTTTGCTTGTGGTCAAGCGGGTGGGCTATGTAGTCTACGAAATTTATGTCCGATTTACCACAGACTTTCGCTGCCTTTTTTTTCGTTGTTTTCTTTCACCTCTTTCGTTGTTTGTTCATTTCGTTGGGCTTACGGAGCGTGCGGGGAAAAGAAATGTGAAAAATCTGCTTACGAGAGTCTTACAATGAGAAAGCAAGCAAGACACAACAATCAGACAATAATAGTGGCTTTACAGTGGCTCGAATCACGAAGATTCGGTTTTGTGGTTTACAGTGGTATTTTAGTATCACGAACAGCTGTTGTTTGTTTTGATTATACATACAAATGGCTAAACAAAATACAAGAAAAAACACTAACTTTTGTCTCAAAAAATTTACACTTTACATAAGTTACTCTTTTATTGATTTGTTCATAGATACTTTTATTTTATAATGATTTTTTACATAAGGTCCTATAATAATGAATACAAATGAACTTTAATGTTATATATATATATATATTATATGTAATATGTACCTACATATATACATGTAAAATTCCAAATTCTTCTCGCGAGCATACTATTAAAAATTCACATAGGAGTATATCCTATGTTTTAGCTCATAGCTCTAGTTTCTTATAGTTCAAGAAAAATATGCACACGAATATGTGAAAACCCCATCCAAATCGGATCAGGAGTTTTTGAGAAAATAGCGAAGATAGCACATACATACATTCAAAAGATATATACGGGTAATAGCGTAGTTACACTACTGCTTCAAATTAAGTGTTTAAAAACTAGTTGTTTACACTGTTTTTTTTTATGCAGTCAGATGTTTCTTGTTTTGGTTATACATACAAAAGTAACGTTCTGGCTAATTGTGAGAAATTAAAATGGAAATTGTGTGAAAAATACACGATTAAGAACAATTCGCAGTGTATGCAAATAATTCGTACTTCACTCCTGCTACTTATTTTATTAAAATGTAAAAATAAAATTACAATTTAAAATTTACTTCTAATAGTGGCTTTACAGTGGGTCGTATCACGAAAATTCGGTTTTGTGGTTTACAGTGGTATTTTAGTATCACGAACAGCTGTTGTTTGTTTTGATTATACATACAAATGGAACGTTGTGGCTAATTGTGATAATTAAAATGGACATGTTGTGAAAAATATATGATTGAGAACAATTTGGAGTGTATGCAAATAATTCTTGCAGCTTCCTTTTTCATTACTGCTACTTATTTTATTAATATTTAAAGAAAAAATTACAATTTAAAATTTTTTTCAATTTTGTTTGTGCAATGATCAGCTGTTTTATGTGCGGCGCGCAAAAAAAAAATGAAGAAGAAGACACATGACATTCACAAAAAACGACGAAATTATGAAAATGCTGCCAATCTACATGGGAAAATTGCCCAGCCCTGTTAAGACTGACCATTCAAAAAAACCGAATCTTAGCGTGTCTATTTGAGATAAGCATCTCACAATCGAATCTCTCTACAACAACAACCCCTAATTTTTGTCATTTTCCTTGTTGTTGTTGTCAAATGAGACTCGAATCATTGTCGCATCTTCATAGATTCGAATCTTCGCTCACTGTAAAACCACTATAAAAGAGCGTTTTTCGAACTAGCTGATTCGCGAACTACCCGAGACTAAAAAGAACTAGGAACGAGATTATCGACGAACTAGTTCGCCTAGTTCTTCTAAAAGAGCGCTTTTTCGAACTTGGTCGTTCGCGAACTACCCAAGGCTAATTGATAGATCGATCACTGGTGTAAGCGTTGCTTAATAATGTGGTTACAATGCTTAAAATTAGGTGATTACA
This sequence comes from Amiota mariae, assembly GCA_035041805.1. NCBI lineage: Eukaryota > Metazoa > Arthropoda > Insecta > Diptera > Drosophilidae > Amiota > Amiota mariae. The sequence continues at coordinate 94,154 of JAWNKV010000398.1, read as the reverse complement.
GTTTTTTTTATGAAGTGAGATGTTTTTTGTTTTGGTTATATATATACAAATGGAACGTTGTGGCTAATTGTGAGAAATGGAAATTGTGTGAAAAATATATGTTTAATAGTGGCTTTACAGTGAGCGAAGATTCGAATCTATGAAGATGCGACAATGATTCGAGTCTCATTTGACAACAACAACAGGGAAAATGACAAAAATTAGGGGTTGTTGTTGTAGAGAGATTCGATTGTGAGATTCTAATCTCAAATAGATTCGCAAAGATTCGGTTTTTTTGAATGGTCAGTCTAAACAGGGCTGGGCAATTCTTCCATGTAGGTTGGCAGAATTTTCAAAATTTCGCCTTTTTTTGTGATTGTCATGTGTCTTCTTCTTCGTTTTTTTTGCGCGCCCAACATAAAACAGCTGATCATGGCACAAACAATTTGAAGAAAATTTTAAATTGTAATTTTTTTTTCATATATTAATAAAATAAGTAGCAGGAATGAAAAAGGAAGATGCAAGAATTATTTGCATACACTGCGAATTGTTCTTAATCATGTATTTTTCACACAATTTCCATTTTAATTATCACAATTAGCCACAACGTTCCATTTGTATGTATAATCAAAACAAACAACAGCTGTTCGTGATACTAAAATACCACTGTAAACCACAAAACCGAATCTTCGTGATTCGAGCCACTGTAAAGCCACTATAAGAACAATTCGCAGTGTATGCAGATATTTCTTGCAGCTTCCTTTTCCATTCCTGCTACATATTTTATTAAAATTTAAAAACAAATACGGGATTCATGAATTGTATTAAACGTCTTAAACGACGAAAATTTTTGAAAAATCAAATTAGTCGAAATTTTTTCCATACAAAAAAGTTTAAAGTAGTAAATTTAACACACGATTGAGTGTCGAAATCATATTAACGTTGGGGGCTACCATCCTTGTGTATTTATTATGAATTGGCAGCACCGCCCAATCATACGGTAAAAGTGTGAAAAGAAATGGCAAAGGTATGTTATAAATGATTTACTAATAGCAAAGAGAACGGGGCGTTCACGAAGTTCTTGTTAAACAATTTACTAAAATACGAAAATACGACGCTTAACACAGTTTATGAATCCCCCCCAATTTTTACAATTTAAAATTTACTTCAAATTGTTTTGTGCAAGATCAGCTGTTTTATGTTTACAGCGCAACGAAAAAAGACAAAAATGAACTAAAAACGCAGAAATTTGCCAACACTGCTGCGGGGCGACCAGTCGACAGTTGTTTAGATAATAGTTTATTTTTGTATAAAGAGTTTAAAAACTCCTTTGATTTCTACAGAAACAACCCTCAATTACATCACTTTTACCTGTGGTTATTGTAAAAATAAACAGGTTTCTAAACTGTTTCAGAAAAAAAAAACAGTTTTTTCTTCAGTCTAACTACACTATAAGGTGTAAAAAAAACAAACATCAGAAACATCGTAAAAAAAAAGCATCGATGATTGATGTATCGATGTTACATCGATGTTTTATCCAGCTCTAGTACTGAGTTTGGTTCTGTTTTCAGCCTCAAAGATACTGGCAACAAGGCGTAAGAATTGAAATATATCATGTCCGATGAGTACGCGGGAATATCCAAAAGCAAATTAAAGCTGAAAAACGATTCACAATTTAAGAAAAAATATATACAGAAAGGCAAATCAATAGAAATAGAACATGAAAAGATTGAAGCTTCAATGACCGAGAAAGATGGAACAAAAACCGTGAACGGAAACTACCAACGCAAACTGACTAAAGCGGAACAGGCATGCAAAAAGCAGCAAGAAAAGATGCGTAATAAACGCATAATGGACAAGGCTCAAACAACTCACAAACAGCAAGTGGAAAAGTTTAATGAACACTTGGACACGCTGACAGAGCACTTCGATATACCAAAGGTGTCGTGGACAAAATAATTACACTTATATTAATAACAAAACGCATGTATATTTTTTTGTGTGGCTTAAACACAGAAATAAATTAATCGATACGAGTCTACCACAGTAAAAAAATAGTAAAGCAGTTTTTCAATCTTACAATATGTAAATGTTTGGTGTGTTGTTAAAATGATAATTTTATATCAATGAAATAAGCTCAAACATAGCATACTTCCATGTCCATGATCGCGCAAGTTTTTCGAAGCGAGCGTGATCCTTCTCGTACATAAAACCTAGTTCGGGCTCCATGCAAACGTCTGTATATGGGTCAGTTAATAGACTTTGCACTGACAATAACATCTTAGCTACATTTAACGCCAGCGACCAGTTGTGTTGTTGAAAGATATCAAGGCCCACATCACCGTGACGCGATACATTGGGGTGCAATATCTTGGTAAGGAATCGTACAGTAGGTGGTATCATGGGATACCTTTCGGGAAAATATATGTAGAGAAAAAATTTTCCACCTTCGTAAGGACTTCCAGTGGGTCCCAAAATAGTTGCTTGCCAGTAGTTGTTCTCTCTGTCTAGCGGAATCGCATGTATACCTTCACACTTGTAACTGTTGACTAAACATGCTTCATTACGTAGAAGGTTGTTCCGGATGGCATTTTCATCATTGCCCTGAGATGGTGACTGTAATGCAAGCTCTAGGACACAAGTTCGACAAAAGCACGAAGACATAAGCGCACCGTACAGCTTAAACCAATCTTTTACGTCGGTCATACTCAAGAAAAGTGGCCATCTTTTTTTAGTATAAGTTTTCCACATAGTTTGCGTTGTGTTCTTAGTTATTATTTCCCGCCACTGCTGACATGCTTCGCTCGCCATCCACAGTGACATATCATCAAGATATGCAAATATTTTAAGCATGACTTCTACTGGAAATAATTTGTTGATTTTGCCGGATGCACGTGGTTCTTCGGTCAAATATTCATGCGCGCGAACCCTTCCCTCACCCAACTCATTCATAAAGTGCGAAATTGAAAGTGGTGCTGTTGGTCGCGGACGTTTAACAGACAGTAAAAATGGATTATGAGCACGTTTATATTTGTATTCTGCTTCGGGGGAGATCTGTTCGGTTCCTTGTGGATGTGGAATATAATCTGCTAGGCCCTGCGGCTCTTGGGGATCATCAACATTTGGGCCAATATTGTCATCCACATAATTATGAGGTATTCCTAATGGTACTCCTACTTCCAAATCTTCAATGCCCATAATATCTATATCATTCTCCACTTCATCGTCTTCTTGTTTGTCCTTAAAAGGAGGTTCATCGTTGCCCGAATCTTCATCGTCAGACAATTCAGTCAGCAGTTGCTCCGCTCGCTGTGCATTGTACAAAAAGGCGTGACAAGGACCACATAGGGGTTCGCCAAAGTTGGGACCATAATATCCATTGCAAATCCAGCACGTTGTACTATGCTATCGTAAAATTGAATACAAAGTTTACATAAATTTGTGTTTCAAATACAAACCGGAAAGTTAAACACTGGCTCCGCAACTTGAATGGCCTCCATTGCATTTTCTTGTTTACATTCAATGTTGTTCAATTGCTCCAATAAGTGCTGATTTTGTATCGATAACTCGGAACTAGATATAACCATTTTAAATAACTTTTAACTTATATTAACTGTTCAAAAACCATAGTTGGATGCATAGTCAGTAGCCTGTAAACTATAAGTTGTAAGCAGGAAATAAATAAATAATGCAAACTTTATACAAACTAAATAATTCAAACGAAAATTCTCGGGACACCAGCCATGATTTGTAAAGATGAAAATTTCATTGAAATGCAAAAAATATTGCACAGTTAAAATTGAAATGGCTCATATTATATATGATAGAAAATCTTATGTCACAAAATATTAAATTAGCAACTATGTTCAACTTTGTCACAGATGGATAGTTAAAAGTATGATATGTAAATACAAATTTACAGACTCAGATAAAAATAGACGGAGCTCAATAAAAAGAAATTAAGATCTACCAGTCACAGTGGTAAAGATACATATAACATTTTTATTTGTGAATACACAAAAAATCCGTCTCTATCAGGCTATCTGCCTATTCACATCACTAGTGCCATGCCAGGTAGAAGACTACATAGCACGCTTTATGTAGTTAGCTTCCACTGGCTTCCTACGCTTTCGACACTTCTAGTTACAGAGCAAGCTTCACACGCTTCTAACTTAAACAGATAACAGCTGTTGTGAAATAACAAAATTGAAATATATATTTAAATATATTATTCCAATATGCAATTGAGCTTATAGTAAAATCCTTTAATAATGTTAAAATTACATACATAGTATAAAACCTACAACTACATTTTAGATGCAAGAGGTAATAGTCATGTTTTATAATATATATATATTTTGTTTTTAAACAATATGTATATGATGCATTGGTTGGTTTTAATAACAAAATAATTGAACTTATTCCAAAAAGAAAAGTACATAAAATAATTTCTTGTTACATATTAACTTTATATTTATTCATTAAATGCAATGACTAAAAGTGCAACTACATAACATGCTTCATGGCTTCGCGAGCTTCTGACGCTTCGGTTTCAATACAATAATATATACAAAAATAATTTTAAAGTCGACTGGCTCATTAGATAGTTCGCCAAGAGGAAATCCGAGAGTCGCGGGTTCGATTGCCGCTCCAGTCTAGTCCTGCACTTTTCTAATTTCCTCCAATCCTTCCTAACTCTCTCCCCGAGCTGAATGCCTTTGTCGCTATTGCTCATATTAAAAAAATAACTAAATTATAATTAATGATTATAATCTTAGTTCTATATATCTGTGGCAATAAGTAATAGTGGCTTTACAGTGAGCGAAGATTCGAATCTATGAAGATGCCACAATGATTCGAATCTCATTTGACAACAACAACAGGGAAAATGACAAAAATTAGGGGTTGTTGTTGTAGAGAGATTCGATTGTGAGATTCTAATCTCAAATAGATTCGCAAAGATTCGGTTTTTTTGAATGGTCAGTCTTAACAGGGCTGGGCAATTCTTCCATGTAGGTTGGCAGCATTTTCATTATTTCGTCGTTTTTTGTGATTGTCATGTGTCTTCTTCTTCCAAAATATTTGAAGAAAATTTCAAATTGTAATTTTCTTTTCAAATATTAATAAAATAAGTAGCAGGAATGAAAAAGGATTATTTGCATACACTGCGAATTGTTCTTAATCATGTATTTTTCACACAATTTCCATTTTAAATATCACAATTAGCCACAACGTTCCATTTGTATATATAATCAAAACAAACAACAGCTGTTCGTGATACTAAAATACCACTGTAAACCACAAAACCGAATCTTCGTGATTCGAGCCACTGTAAAGCCACTATAATAGTAGCTTAAGTCATATGGTCTTTTTTGGTTCGAAAACGGCTGTTTTCGATTCGCAAATGAGTTCTTTGCTCATTCGCAATACTGGAAAGCAGAAGACAAGTCCAGCTTTAACGATAAGCTACAATGTTAACAAAGGTGCCACTGCGGCTTCAAACTACACAAATAACGTCAAACTACACACGTGACTTCCACATTATTGACTTCAGTAAACAAAAAGCAACTGTGAATTTCAAAATTAGAAAAAGCAATTATTGAAGAAAAACGTTTTAAAGTTGAATCATTAAAAAAAAGTAGCATGTATTTTTATTATTATGTAATAAATTGAGTTGGAATAACTTTTTAATTCGATAGAAATGTTTGCGTTTCGCTGCACGAAAGCACCAAACGTCGACTTGCAAGATAATGTCGTTTATATACTTCCAGCATCGCAAAGTCGATCAACTTTCGACTGCTGACTCTTCTTGACGATATCTGTATACAGCTGGCAGTACATAAACTACGTTATCTTGCAAATCAGCTTTTGCTGCGTTCGTCCGGCTAAACACAAAAGTTGAAATGTATGAAATCGTATGGACCGAGTTACATAGCTTGCTCGCGAACGCAACAACGTCAATAGTTGAACTTCAACAGAAAAAAGTATTGGTAAATGGAAAAAGAACTGATTTGGTAAATGGCAACTTCTTTGAAGTATTTGTGTTAAATTTGATTGCAGACAATTTTTTTTAACAATTCAACTTTTAATACAGTTTTCAATAATTACTTTCTTAAATTTTCAAATTCACAGCCGTTTCTTGATTACTGAAAACAATATAGTTGAAGACGTTTGTGTACCTCGCCGTCGTTTGTGTAGTTTGACGCTTCATGCTGCATTTGTCGATAATGCAGCTTATCGTTGAAGTCGTTTGTGTATCTCCACCTTTAGTAAATGGAATAAGAATTGGTTTGTGAACCAAAAACAGCTGCTTGTGAACCAAAAGAATTGCTTGATCGCGTTCTCAATCATGGGTTCTTCACACAATTGGCCACAACGTTATATTTGTATGTACAACCAAAACAAAAAACAGCGTTCTCAGAACTCGCAAAAGGCCACTGTGAACAGTTTCCCGCGAACTCGCAACAGAACTCGCACTGTAAACGTAGTATTTACATTGAGCAGAACACGGTGTTCTGGAGAACTCAAGCAGAACACTGTGTTCTGATGACAACAACAACAGGTAAAATGAACGAAATTTGGTGTTGTAGTATTGAGAACTCTGCGTTTTGCTAGAACACAGCCAGAACTCAATTTTAAAGCTGGTCACTCTGAGGCAGTGCTGCCAAGTTCTTGGTCACACCCTCCATTTTTTGGTCTTTCGTGACATTAAACACCTGATCATACACTGCAAATTGTTCTCAATCATATATTTTTCACAAAATGTCCATTTTAATTACCTCAATCAGCGGCAACGATCCATTTGCATGTGTAACCAAAACTTCTGTTTTTTGAAGTATTTGTTTTTTTTTTCAAATATTAATAAAATAAGTAGCATGAATGAAAAAGGTAACTGCAAGAATTATTTGCATACACTGCGAATTGTTCTCAATCATATATTTTTCACAAAATATCCATTTTAATTAACACAATTAGCGGCAACGATCCATTTGCATGTGTAACCAAAACAGCTGTTTTTTGAAGCGAAACCACTGTTTGAGCGTTCGGTGGAAAAGCAACAATTTTGTAGCAGTGCGAGTCGGGCATAAAATAAACGTTCACTTAAACATAAAAATGCTTTTTGCCACTCAAAAAGAACAGGTATTTATCTGGAACCACACAAACGACGTTATCTTGCAAATCGACTTTTGGTGCGTTCGTGCAGCGAAACACAAATTTGAAAAGTATGAAATCGTATGAAGCGAACTTCATAGCTTCGTAGCTAGAAAGTCAAAAGTTGATTAACTTCGACTTCAACAGAAAACAGTATTGGTAAATTGGAAAAAAATGGTTTGTGAACCAAAAAACAGCTGTTTGTGAACCAAAAGATCGCGTGGTGAATGACAAAAAACTGATTTGGTAAATGGAAATTTCTTTGCAGTCGTTATGTTGAATTTGATGGCAGACTTTCCTATCTATTTAAAAAGTTATTCCAATTCAATTTATTATATGACAATAGAAATACATATTTACTTCCTATTTTTAATAATTCAACTTTATCTACTTTTACTTTCTCTAATTTTGAAATTCACAGTTGCTTTTGGTTTACTGAAGTCAATAACGCTGAAGTCGTGTGTGTAGTTTGACGCCGTTTGTGTAGTTCCAGCTTCTGCAAATCACCACAACACCAAATAGTTCTATTTGGGTTGAAAACTACTGTTTTCGGTTCGCAAAACAGTTCTTTGCTCATTCGCAACAGTGGAAAGCCAAGGCGAAGCCACAAAGTCAAAAGTCGTTCTGCTCTCGAAGAATTGTGGAGGAAATATGAAATTATTTTATCCATTGCTCAGTAGTATAATGCGCACACACACACACACACACCCGTAAATAATAAGCATAACGCTTTTTCGTTATGTGACGATTTCTAAAATTTTACTCCTACCGAATTCCGCGCAAAAGAACTTCCTTCCAAAAATCACATGATATTGGACGTCCTAAAAAAAAAATTTCACAATTGTCCAGTAAAAGCCAAGTCGAAAAAATATCAGGCCTGGTACAAGAAAGCGTTTGTAACAAATTGACGGTAGCAGCGAGCTCTAGTTTGTACAAGGCTGGAATGCGCAACGCATCTAAAGTTGTGTCATTACTGAATGCTGACGAAAATGCTGTGGCAAAAATGAAAAAAATTTGTGGAATGTGTTGACAAACTTCATATAAAATATACTTCAGAGGAAGCCTTTAGTCTTTACGTCGATGGAGGTTTCACAAAACACTCGTACAATTTAATACTAGCTGGAAATGCCGACATATACTGAAGCTGTCGCGATTTGCAATTGGCTACCCTCTGAAATATGGGTAACAAAAAAATCAGCTGAAGGGACCCTACAGAGCTTAGTTGATCACACTATTGCTAGGATCATTGAAGCTCATCCTAATTTATTCGAAAATGTTGTAACCGATGGAAACAACTAAGAAATAGTTGCAGTTCACAAATGGGAATGTAGCAGCGGACATTCTACATATCGGCAAAGATATAGTGATATAGATATAGTTTGGAAAATCCACGGCTTTTTTCAACTCGCTACTGCAGACCAATTAAAATAAACTGTCAAAAGGAAACATCAGAAGTTGTTAATGCAGAGGTACAGAGTATTCGAACTCAAATTACAAATTTGAAACCAACGAGTTTGACCAAGTCCCAAGTTGCGGTGTCAAGAAAAGCTCTTATCAAAGCAATTTGTCATCTGCTGCTGATGAGATGTTAATTTGTTAGTGAAAAAAAATATTAATGTGAATGCACTGTTATCGCACTGTAAAATGGATAATCTTGTGTTTTGTTGTTTGCTCGCTGAAATTTTGGAAGATGAAGAAAATTACGGAAATTAATAATTAAAAAATTATTCCAACTCAATTTATTACATGATAATAAAAATACATACTTCCTTTTTTTTGGTTCCGTATCCATGGGGAACTAACGGGACTCTATTACTAAGCTTACAATGTCCGTCCGTCCGTCCGTCTCCTGCTCTATCTCATGAGCCACAATAGGTAGAGAGTTGAAATTTTCACAAAGTGTGTAATTCATTTGTGTGTAGAACGACAAATACTAAAAATATAAATTTTTAGAAGCATGGTTCTTTAATTTAACCTTTTGTTTAACAATTTTTTGTTTTTTGTAGTATACTTTGAGCTGTTAATCGTAGTATACTTTTAGGCTTTTAAATATAAACATAATTTTATACTTTAAGCAAAAAATCTTGTACGATGGTACAGAACCCTCCGTGTGCGAGTCCGACTCACACTTGGCTGATTTTTTTAATAATTCAACTTTTAATACGATTTTCTTCAATAACTACTTTCTCTAATTTTCACATTCACAGCTGTTTGTTTTTTGAAGACAATAACGCGGAAGTCGTTTGTGTACATCGACATCGTTTGTGTAGTTTGAAGCTGCAATGGTGCGTTTGTCGACACTGCAGTTTATCGTTGAAGTTGTTTATGTACTTCCATCTTAACTTGCTCCATACGATTTTAACTTTTGAAACTGGTGTGAAAGAAGCCCGCACCCCAAAGCGTGTTATGTAGGTGCACCTTAACACGTGAGAGGCTGGATACGTATATTTTAAAATTTTTTAAAATATCTAATTAAAATGAAGCAAAAAAATAAAATCGGTATATACATCTTTATTTTGTTTAATATGTCTGTATTTACAATGAAATTTCAATCTACTTAAATCTGTAGGATTCGGTCGTGAGGAACGACAAATGTTAGTTATCACTGAAATCATTCGTGAGCTTTTGAAAGCGCATGAAAACAAGAAAGATGTTAATCTCAATCATATGAAGTCTTTAATATCATCAAAATACGGCTTAGAAAGCTCACCACGTTTGGTGGACATTATTGCTTCAGTACCACATGAAGCTAGAAAAATACTATTGCCAAAATTACGCGCAAAACCAATTCGCACTGCAAGTGGGGTAAGCAATACGTAAACAATATATATAATAAAGGATTGTCCAATCAAAATTTAAGATAGCCGTTGTCGCCGTTATGAGCAAACCACACCGTTGTCCTCACATCAATATGACTGGAAATATTTGCGTGTACTGTCCTGGCGGACCGGACAGTGACTTTGAGTACTCCACACAATCTTACACTGGATACGAGCCCACTTCAATGCGTGCAATTCGCGCACGGTATAGTCCATTTTTACAGACGCGTCATCGTGTGGAACAACTGAGGCAGTTAGGGCATTCTGTAGATAAAGTTGAATTTATAGTCATGGGGGGGACTTTTATGTGTCTGCCAGAAGAGTACCGAGATTACTTTATACGTAATTTGCACGATGCTCTATCAGGGCACACAAGCGAAAATGTTGCTGAAGCTGTACGATATTCTGAGAAATCGCATACAAAATGCATTGGAATAACAATAGAAACGCGACCAGATTATTGCTTAAAGCGGCATATCTCCGACATGCTGTCATACGGGTGTACGCGACTTGAGATAGGTGTTCAATCAGTTTATGAGGATGTAGCACGTGATACAAACCGTGGACACACCGTGAAAGCAGTTTGTGAGAGTTTTCAAATGGGAAAGGATGCCGGATATAAAATAGTTACACATATGATGCCAGACCTCCCAAATGTTGACATTGAACGTGACCTCGAACAGTTTATTGAGTATTTTGAAAATCCAGCTTTCCGCTCTGATGGATTGAAAATATATCCAACATTGGTTATCCGTGGTACTGGGCTTTATGAGCTCTGGAAAACTGGACGATACAAATCATATTCACCATCAATTCTTATTGATTTGGTAGCAAAGATACTAGCACTTGTACCACCGTGGACACGAGTCTATCGTGTGCAACGTGATATTCCAATGCCGCTGGTTAGCTCTGGAGTCGAACATGGAAATCTACGTGAACTAGCTTTGGCACGTATGAAAGATCTTGGTACTAATTGTCGTGATGTTCGAACGCGAGAGGTGGGTATACAGGAAATACATAACAAAGTGCGCCCATACGAAATTGATTTGATTAGGCGTGATTATATAGCTAATGGCGGGTGGGAGACTTTTATTTCGTATGAAGATCCAGGACAGGACATCTTAATTGGCTTATTACGTCTACGGAAATGCTCTCAGGAAACTTTTAGATCAGAGCTAAAAGGCATCTGCTCAATTGTTCGCGAATTGCATGTTTACGGATCAATTGTACCAATAAATGCACGTGATCCTACGAAATTCCAACACCAAGGGTTCGGCATGCTTCTCATGGAAGAGGCTGAACGTATCGCTCGTGATGAACATCATAGCACAAAGTTGGCTGTTATTTCCGGGGTAGGGACGCGCAATTATTACCGTAAAATTGGGTATGAGCTGGAAGGAGTATACATGACAAAAAAAATAACTTAGAGCTTATGTATATGCTTACTATAAATTAGATTTCAAAATAAAATATGCAATTTTCATGTTAATCATTACTTAATAATCAGTCGTTTATAAGGTACTTAAACGATTGCTTCTGCTGATCCAAACAATATAAATATCATCCATCCGATTAGATTAACAGCCGCCACAGTTGTGAAGACCATCGGCCAACTTTGAGTCACCTCCAAAATATTTCCTGCCAAATATACACCTAAAAAACCAGGTACAGCACCTACCGTGTTCATTAGACCGAAAACGCTACCGGAATGCTGCGGCGCCAAATCTTGTGGATTAAAGGTAACAGCATTGTTGTGAAAGCCTGTTCCACCAATGATAATTGTCATACAAATTAACTCCGTTAGAAAATCTATCGTCCTATTTTGAATTGCAAAACAGCAACTTTGAATAATTTTTCTTACGGTTGACGCGGACCACAATGGCAATGCGAGCCAGGGTGTCATATTCACAATCCATCCAATCTACGGAAATCCATCATGAAAGTATGTTGGCAACCTTGATAGAAGCATGAAAAAACAATTTATTTCACAGGCGTGAGTAAGTACGCAAGTCCAAAATAATAGACGACTAAAGTAGCGAAGCCGAGGTACATTATCAGAAATAGACGAGGATCTCCACAGTATTAAAGGTACCGAAACGTTAACAATTCGATTGTGTTCGCCTGACATAGCGTAGTACCGCAAGATTAATGTCCATGCCATTCCCATGAAGCCAATTACACGAAGCACGTATGTCCAACCAAAATAGTCAAGCATAAAAGAACCGAATATGCCTGTAAGGAGAGTGCCTATAGCTGAGCCAGCCGTAAGCATTCCGAAAAAACTAGAGCGTTCTTTAGAACCAAGATTCTATAAAAAATTAATTTTTAATTGGATTTTATTTTGTAATAGACTTTTATTAACCAACCTGGCTGGTAAGACTTATCATGCTACGAAAATGAACACCTTGGAATGCGCCATTATACGTATCATATTTTCATTTTAGCGGCAATCCATATTATATTTGGCATAAAGATTGTGATCATGGACTATCCAAATTCTGCACTCGATGTCCACCAAAACGATCGCTAAAATATCCGCCAACAATCTGTGTGAGGATATAACCCCCGAAAAACGAACAGAATCATGTTCAGTCCATTTTTGCTCTGACGACACAGCTGGCATTAACAATGGCAATGTTGTTCGTGTCAAGTAAAGCATACAAGTACCAGTAATAAGAGTTAGGAACCAAATCCGTTTTTCGTGCCTACATTAAAAAAAGCGTTAGTTCAAGCAAATGCGTTGAACAAAACTTACGAACCTAGTCCATACGCTTTCTGTTTCAACTAGTTCATCCCCCAGTAGCGACTGTCTAAGCTTCTCATCCATGATGCTTTTTAAAATCAAAAGCTTCTTTAAGTAAACCTCATAAATTTGTTTCTTTTAGGTGCGGTCATCTGTAACCAAATTAAAAATTATACGTTTAATTTCAGTGGTATAAAACTATTAAACTATTTTTAATCTTTGTTTGCAAGTACAGCTATTCTTTTTAGCATATGAATTCTCTAAAAAGGTTTTATCTTCAAACACAAAAATTTCGTTACTCATCGAATTCTGATAGACCGCATTTAGAAGATAGTGTCTGCGCTTGCGAAATTTTTTTTTGTTGGTAAGAGTGCGGAGGCTGTGACGTTCTGAAAATTTTCTTTGTTTTCTTTTGTGTTTTTTTTTTTTTTCAAAGAAACACAAATGAAGAGGTATTAGCAAAAATTTGATTTTCGTCTGAACACAAGCGAAAGTCACCTAAGAAGAATAGAATATTAACGCACCTATTTTCAGAAACATCACAAAAAAGAAATGATGCTGTTAACGCCTAACATCATCATTCGCTCGCTGTTAAGCCATTTTTCCATCACAAGAAAAGCTCTTACAATCAAAGCTTTTGAAAAAACATCATTCGACAAAGATGGTCTGTCAAGCACGTCTTTTAAAAATTGCACTAACCGACCTATTCTCTAAATTGTCACACAATTGGACAACGCCTAACATTATGTTGCGGTCGCTGTTTTCCAAATAAAAAAAGCTCTTATCATCAAAGCTTTTGAAATCGACTATCATTCGCCAAGATAGTCGGTCGAGCATGTCTTTCGATAATTGGACAAAAATGTTAAATATTTGTGTGCACTGTTATTGCTCTGTAAAATGGATAATTTTGTATTTTGTTGTTTGCCCGCCGAAATTTTGGAATATGAAGAAAATTACGGAAAAAGAAATATGTTAAAATCATTGCGTGATCATAGTGACCCATTTTCAATTGAATTGCTGGCTTCAAAATAGCGACAGCACAGAAATATTTGCTTTACTTGCATTTTTCCTGGTAAAATAAAGAAGTAAATTTTGCAACCGCTTACTGAATATGTGGTTATTAAAGCAGCAGAAGCGAAGGCAAAAAGAGATTAGAAAATACTTGCTTGAACGCAGCCAGCCATTCGTTTTCTACTTACGCAGTCAGCAGCAGCGACATTTCTCAAAAGAAAGGCGCCGCTGCAAGCAAGCAAGTAACTTCTTATCTCATTTCGCCTTTTCATTTTGCAATATTCATATATACATACTAGCAGCAGAGTTTGGCTGTTTGGTTGTGCTTGATTGCTGTCGGTTTACTATTTCTGGACAGAGCAGCGTTCGATTTAGCTGTGCAAGCAATAATTTCATTACTGGTTCGTTTACTATTTCTGGGCAGAGCAGCGTTCGATTTAGCTGTGCAAGCAATAATTTAATTGCTGGTTCGTTTATTATTTCTGGGCAGAAGCAGCGTTCGAAAATTTGTTGCGCACAAATCTTGTTATGGGCATTATTTATTTATTTCTAATATTAAAAAATGGAATATACCCCATAAAGTATATATATTCTTGATCACCGCGACGAGACGAGTTGATCTAGCCATGTCCGTTCGTCTGCCCGTCTGTATGTATGCAAACTAGTTTTTGAGCTAGAGATGAAATTTTGCACGGAGCTTTCTTTACCATACGCAGTACATTTGTCGGGATGACCGAATCGGTCCACTAGGGGGGTACAAACCTGGATCCAAATGAAAGTTCTTAGTAGAAAAACTTTTTTGTTTTTCATACGATTATTTTATATTTTATTTATTATTATTCTTTATTGATTTCAACAATGTGCAATTCATATTATACGAAATTAGTTAAACAAATAAAGAACATACGACTTTGACTCATGGTCGTTAGTCGGAAAAATAGACTATATTTAAAATATAACTAAAGAAACGCTAACCTATATTATTTACATATTAAAATACTTTAAAAAAAATTAATAAAATTCACTTAAAATTATTTTCCTATAACTTAAAGCTCCAGTGATAAACAAAACTAAATTTTTCCATCCACCAATGCCTATACCATTTAATATAGCAAATATTTCTTCCTGACTTTAAATATATATACTAAAGTATCTATAACGAATTCATTTTAATATGGAACATTTTCCTAAGAAATATATGATACACTCAATTTCATTAAGCAATTTCATTAAGGTTACACAGCGTACAAATCGAATTTCTGTGACCATTCAACAAAATGAGGTCACTTCCAGCTTTAGAGATCCACATTATGTCACTTATTTTGTACGTGTCATTTAAATAGTTTCTCCCTCTATACTGATCCAGATCTTTATATAACCGTGTGGTTTGACAGGCTCTTTCCCACATTCTTTCCTTATTTCTAATTTTTTCATTCATAGCCCACAAATACTACTCCATGTTTTTCTATTTAAACTAGCACTTTCTATGTTAGTATTTATATTGCTGCAAAGCTCCTGCACTCTCTCACACCAGAATACCTGTTCCTCAATCACTTTCATAGGCAATTTATATGGTAGCCTATCATCAGTGTATTCATATAAGATTTTATAAATGTATGTGTATTTATACAAGAACAGATTCAGAGTGTATAAATAGCCATTTGGAATACCGGTTTCTAAGTAAATACAGTAGGACGGGGTGCTACTAGGGATAATTTTTTGATAAAATATAATTGTAGTTCATCTACCTCATCAAACATACCAAGCTCCCATATTTGAGCAGCACAGCTTTGTATGGCTCTATTGACAGCCAAAAACAACTTCCACTTTGCGGTAAGTGTTATTTGGTTATTTGCCAGAAACATTCTCCACGTAGCATTGATGTTGTTTTTTGCTAAACTATTTCTATTTTCTACGTTTGCTTTGAAACTAATATGCGGCGTCAATATTATTCCTAAATATGTGTATTCTGATTTAATTTCAATTCTCTCCCCTTTATAACTCCACATCTCATTTTTGGTCAATCTACCCCCTCGTCTAAATACCATTATGCTAGATTTTGCTAGATTAACTTGCATATTCCAGGTAGCACAATATATCTGTAGCTGATCTATCATCCTCCTTAACACGTCAATATCGTCAGACAATAATACTATATCGTCCGCATATAATAGAAGCCTGATATTTATTACATCGATATTTAATCCCCCTCCCAAACACGCATGTAAATCGTTTAAATATAAGAAAAAAAAGTAACGGAGACAGCCTTGCTTTGCACCAGATGACACATAAAATTTGTTCGACATATTCTTACCCGTCCATATTAAAGAACTGGTCACTTTGTAAACCTGGTCAATAAAATTCACAATTTTTGTTGAAATTCCCATCATATGCAACTTGTATATTAAAAGCTGTCTTGGAACTTTGTCAAAAGCCGCTTTAAAATCCACAAAAAATGCATAGACTTTTTTCTTCTCTTTAAATTTAAGGTGAATTATTGAACATACTGTGTATCAAAAAAGTTTTGGCACAGACAGCTGCGACTGCAGCTACTATAATGCGATCCTGACATGGTGTAAATTTTTTTGGGCGACCACATCTGCCCTTAGGCTCTAATTGCCCAGTGTTTTATAACGTTTCGAACACTTGAATATGACCTCTGCACTATTGTGCCAATTTCGCGATAAAACTTTTGCTCATTGTAAAGATTAATTACTAATTTACGGATTTCTGCTGGTATTTCTTTGCCACGGCCCATTTTGATGATTCCTTCACAAATTCACAATTGAAAGAAACTTAAAACCTTTGTAAACAATGATCGAATGCAATAATTATAAGTAGCAAAAGAAAGCATAGCAAAGAAAGCAAAGTGATTACTGTTATTTTAGAATAACGGGACTCAAGTGCCAGGTGTGCCTAAACTTTTTCGGTGTCTTTACGTGACTTTTTTGTTATTTTTCTTTATAAATCCTGTTGTGTGAAACATAACGGGACATTTTTGGTTTCATTGCAAAGGCAATGAAGCAATGATTAAAACTGCATCAAATTTTTTTTTTTTTTTCTAAAATTGTTGGAATGAGACATTTTCAGATGCATTTTTCCAAATTTTTTGTCTGTGCCAAAACTTTTTTGATACACAGTATGTAAGTTATAAATATTGTCAACAGTAGAGTGTTTTTTTTCCTAAAACCAGCTTGAAATTCAGTTATCACATTATGTTTTTCTGTCCACGTCACCAGCCGCTCATTTACTATGCCCATCATAATTTTCGCTAAACAATTCATAAACGGGGCATTGACGCATCCCTTTTATCTCCCTTCTTAAACAACGGGAAAATTATATTTGTCTCAAAAGATTTGTCTGACTGTGCATGATTGTGTATCCTTGAATATGTTTTATAGTGGCTTTACAGTGAGCGAAGATTCGAATCTATGAAGATGCGACAATGATTCGAGTCTCATTTGACAACAACAACAGGGAAAATGACAAAAATTACGGGTTGTTGTTGTAGAGAGATTCGATTGTGAGATTCTAATCTCAATTAGATTCGCAAAGATTCGGTTTTTTTGAATGGTCAGTCTTAACAGGGCTGGGCAATTGTTCCATGTAGGTTAGCAGCATTTTCATAATTTCGTCGTTTTTTGTAATTGTCATGTGTCTTCTTCTTCGTTTTTTTGCGCGCCGCACATAAAACAGCAGATCATTGCACAATGCAATTTGAAGAAAATTTTTAAATTGTATTTTTTTTTCAAATATTAATAAAATAAGTAGCATGAATGAAAAAGGTAACTGCAAGAATTATTTGCATACACTGCGAATTGTTCTCAATCATATATTTTTCACAAAATGTCCATTTTAATTACCACAATTAGCGGCAACGATCCATTTGCATGTGTAACTAAAACAGCTGTTTTTTGAAGCGAAACCACTGTGTGAACGTTCGGTGGAAAAGCAACAATTTTGTAGCAGTGTGAGTCGGGCATAAAATAAACGTTAACTAAAACATAAAAATGCTTTTTGCCACTCAAAAAGAACAGGTATTTATCTGGAACCACACAAACGACGTTATCTTGCAAATCGACTTTTGGTGCGTTCTTGCAGCGAAACACAAATTTGAAAAGTATGATATCGTATGAAGCGAACTTCATAGCTTCTTACAGTGGCTTTACAGTGGCTCGAATCACGAAGATTCGGTTTTGTGGTTTACAGTGGTATTTTAGAATCACGAACAGCTGTTGTTTGTTTTGATTATACATACAAATGGAACGTTGTGGCTAATTGTGATAATTAAAATGGAAATTTTGTGAAAAATATATGATTGAGAACAATTTGGAGTGTATGCAAATAATACTTGCAGCTTCCTTTTTCATTACTGCTACTCATTTTATTAATATTTGAAGAAAAAATTACAATTTAAAATTTTCTTCAAATTGTTTTGTGCAATGATCAGCTGTTTTATGTGCGGCGCGCAAAAAAACGAAGAAGAAGACACATGATAATCACAAAAAACGACGAAATTATGAAAATGCTGCCAACCTACATGGAAGAATTGTCCAGCCCTGTTAAGACTGACCATTCAAAAAAACCGAATCTTTGTGAATCTATTTGAGATTAGAATCTCACAATCGAATCTCTCTACAACAACAACCCGTAATTTTTGTCATTTTCCCTGTTGTTGTTGTCAAATGAGACTCGAATCATTGTCGCATCTTCATAGATTCGAATCTTCGCTCACTGTAAAGCCACTATTAGCGAAAGCTAGAAAGTCAAAAGTTGATTAACTTCGACTTCAACAGAAAACAGTATTGGTAAATTGGAAAAAAATGGTTTGTGAACCAAAAAACAGCTGTTTGTGAACCAAAAGATCGCGTGGTGAATGACAAAAAACTGATTTGGTAAATGGAAATTTCTTTGCAGTCGTTATGTTGAATTTGATGGCAGACTTTCCTATCTAATTAAAAAGTTATTCCAATTCAATTTATTATATGTCAATAGAAATACATATTTACTTCTTATTTTTAATAATTCAACTTTATCTACTTTTACTTTCTCTAATTTTGAAATTCACAGTTGCTTTTTGTTTACTGAAGTCAATAACGCTGAAGTCGTTTGTGTAGTTCCAGCTTCTGCAAATCACCACAACACCAAATAGTTCTATTTGGTTTGAAAACTACTGTTTTCGGTTCGCAAAACAGTTCTTTGCTCATTCGCAACAGTGGAAAGCCGAAGCGAAGCCACAAAGTCGAAAGTCGATCTGCTCTCGAAGAATTGTGGAGGAAATATGAAATTTTTCGAGGAGTTCCTTTTTCTGCTGTAATATTTGTTTCCTTATTTTCTGCCTCTCATGATATTCTTTATATTTGTGTGCATTAGCTTTAGGTTTTTTTTTGAAAGCTTTTATTTAACTTGAGAAAAAAATTGTTTAAATGTTATCATATTGTATCACGTACGTCTTTTCGTTGGTTATGCTTTTCTGCTTCTTGAATTTGTGTTTTTGTTATTGTTTATTTATTTATAACTGCATACGCAGAAAAGTATTGCGCTCTTCTTTCTGTATATGATGTTAACTAAGAGCGGAACAAGATGGAAAGAGTGTGTTTTTATGTTTTTTTCCTCTCATTTATTATAATGAGAATGCACAATAGTATTGCCAAAGACTACAAAGACTACATTATAAAGACTGCACAGTTCGAATTGTTGTTGATGTTGTTGGTTTTGCAGTAGGACTTGATAAAGTGAGCGAAAACAACAACGATTTTATCCATTTGCTCGGTAGTATAATGCGCGCACACACACACACACCCGTTAATAATAAGCATAACGCTTTTTCGTTATGTGACGATTTCTAAAATTTTACTCCTACCGAATTCCGCGCAAAAGAACTTCTTTCCAAAAATCACATGATATTGGACGACCTAAAAAAAAATTTTCACAATTGTCCAGTAAAAGCCAAGTCGAAAAAATATCAGGCCTGGTACAAGAAAGCGTTTGTAACAAATTGACGGTAGCAGAGAGCTCTAGCTTGTATAAGGCTGGAATGCGCAACGCATCTAAAGTTGTGTCATTACTCAATGCTGACGAAAATGTTGTGGCACAAAAGAAAAAATTTTGTGGAATGTGTTGACAAACTTCATATAAAACATACTTCAGAGGAAGCCTTGAGTCTTTACGTCAATGGAGGTTTCACAAAACACTCGTACAATTTAATACTAGCTGGAAATGCCGACATATACTGAAGCTGTCGCGCTTTGCAATTGGCTACCCTCTGAAATATGGGTAACAGAAAAATCAGCTGAAGTGACCCTACAGAGCTTGGTTGATCACACTATTGCTAGGATCATTGAAGCTCATCCTAATTTATTTGAAAATGTTGTAACCGATGGAAACAGCTAAGAAATAGTTGCAGTTCACAAATGGGGATGTGATGGTAGCAGTGGACATTCCACATATCGGCAAAGATATAGTTTGGAAAATCCACGGCTTTCTTCAACTCGCTACTGCAGACCAATTAAAATAAACTGTCAAAAGGAAACATCAGAAGTTGTTAATACAGAGGTACAGATTATTCGAACTCAAATAACAAATTTGAAACCAACGAGTTTGACCAAGTCCCAAGTTGCGGTGTCAAGAAAAGCTCTTATCGAAGCAATTTGTCATCTGCTGCTGATGAGATGTTCATTTGTTTGTGAAAAAAAAATATTAATGTGAACGCACTGTTATCGCTCTGTAAAATGGATAATCTTGTGTTTTGTTGTTTGCTCGCGGAAATTTTGGAAGATGAAGAAAATTACGGAAAAAGAAATGAGTTAAAATCATTGCGTGATCATAGTGATCAATTTTCAAGGTCGGACAATAGTTTTGTGAAAAAATATCTACTTTAAAAAATATTGTGCCTTCAATTGCATACATTCGCAAATACATATACGATAAAAACAGGCTTGTCAACTTGAGCGAAAAAATCAAATTCAGAAAAAACATTTTAAATAGTCAGAATTACTCACAGAACCGCTAAAAAACACCTGTTTTCATTTTTGTATAATAGTGGCTTTACAGTCGCTCGAATCACGAAGATTCGGTTTTGTGGTTTACAGTGGTATTTTAGAATCACGAACAGCTGTTTTTTGTTTTGATTATACATGCAAATGGAACGTTGTGGCTAATTGTGATAATTAAAATGGACATTTTGTGAAAAATATATGATTGAGAACAATTTGGAGTGTATGCAAATAATACTTGCAGCTTCCTTTTTCATTACTGCTACTCATTTTATTAATATTTGAAGAAAAAATTACAATTTAAAATTTTCTTCAAATTGTATTGTGCAATGATCAGCTGTTTTATGTGCGGCACGCAAAAAAACGAAGAAGAAGACACATGATAATCACAAAAAACGACGAAATTATGAAAATGCTGCCAACCTACATGGAAGAATTGCCCAGCCCTGTTAAGACTGACCATTCAAAAAAACCGAATCTTTGTGAATCTATTTGAGATTAGAATCTCACAATCGAATCTCTCTACAACAACAACCCCTAATTTTTGTAATTTTCCCCGTTGTTGATGTCAAATGAGACTCGAATCATTGTCGCATCTTCATAGATTCGAATCTTCGCTCACTGTAAAGCCACTATAAGATTCTTTTTTTATAAAATATTTTATTTATCGTTGAAGTCGGTTGTGTATCTCCTGCTTCCAGTAAACAAAAAATCAGCTGTGAATTTGAAAATTTAAGAATGTAATTATTGAAGAAAAGTGTATTAAAAGTTGAATTATTAAAAAAAGGAAGTGTGTATTTTTATTATCATGTAATAAATTGAATTGGAATAACTTTTTAAATATATAGGAAAGTCTGCAATCAAAATTAACACAAATACTTCAAAGAAGTTGCCATTTACCAAATCAGTTCTTTTCGCGTTGTAGCTTTAGCTGGAGATACACAAACGACTTCAGCGTTAAGCTGCATTGTCGACAAACGCAGCATGCAACTTCATACTACACAAACGATGTCGAGGTACACAAATGACTTCAACGTTACTGACTGCAGTGAACAAAACATCCGTTTTCTGGTTCACAAAACAGTTTGTTTTCCATTTACCATGCGCAAAAGGATCAAAAAAAAAAAAAATAAACGATAAGTGTCACCTCAAATTCGATATATTTCAATCAGCAGTTCGTACATCAATGTTCGAAAAATGAAATCGTCGCGATATCTATCACACCTAGGTTTTGTTTGGAAGAAATTGAAAACGGCCGACATCAAAAAGGTGAGTGTTTTCTATCACAAGCCCGAATAAAATAATATTCAAGTTATTAGTCCCTAGTATTTTTCATTTGTGCCTGCAAATAATATAATGCAACAACAACAGGCAAATGACAGAATTTCAGGGCTGCTTTTGGTATTTTGAAGCAACATTTTTTTCTGCTGAAAAAGTGAAAGCAAAAATTGCAGCAGCCAGGGCTGGCAAAGTTTGAGTAGTGCTGCCAAGTTTTTGGTCATTCTCGACATTAAACACCTGATCATTGCACAATGCAATTTGAAGAAAATTTTAAATTGTATTTTTTTTTTCAAATATTAATAAAATAAGTAGCATGAATGAAAAAGGTAACTGCAAGAATTATTTGCATACACTGCGAATTGTTCTCAATCATATATTTTTCACAAAATGTCCATTTTAATTACCTCAATTAGCGGCAACGATCCATTTGCATGTGTAACCAAAACTTCTGTTTTTTGAAGTATTTGTTTTTTTTTTCAAATATTAATAAAATAAGTAGCATGAATGAAAAAGGTAACTGCAAGAATTATTTGCATACACTGCGAATTGTTCTCAATCATATATTTTTCACAAAATGTCCATTTTAATTAACACAATTAGCGGCAACGTTCCATTTGTATGTATAATCAAAACAAACAACAGCTGTTCGTGATTCTAAAATACCACTGTAAACCACAAAACCGAATCTTCGTGATTCGAGCCACTGTAAAGCCACTATAAGAAGCTATGAAGTTCGCTTCATACGATATCATACTTTTCAAATTTGTGTTTCGCTGCACGAACGCACCAAAAGTCGATTTGCAAGTGTTCTTTCTTGAATTCATCTGTAACAGTAATGGATTATCAGTATTTTCATTCAATTGCCAAAGTTTACATGCGCATGCAGATTTAAAAAACGATGCTATTGTAAAAAAGCAACTCGGATGAAAAACAAAGAACCAATTGATATTCCGAATTTCAATTTAATTAAAGTTGTACATGACCTGAACTTGCAGCGGCGGGAGTAGTTATTTATCATAATACATGGACATGCATGCCAAATTCACTAGAGGGATTGGCGTTAATGTTAGATTAGAAATATAGGCGAAATATGCGTTGTTCGTTGCAATTCAAAATGCGAAAGACATTTTAATAGTTGCCGTTTATCCTTGTATCCTTGTTAGAATATAATGAATGTATATAACTGTTGCTCGGAGTGCGGATACTACAATTGATTTGAAAATTCAAAAAAATGTACCACTGTTATTTCATAATTTTGTTTTCACTTCGGTCGGCAGTCCCATGACTGCCTATCTTTTTTTTTCTAAAAAACGGAAACTAATTTTAAAATATGTATAACTATTGTTTTTCTATTTAATTTGTGAAAATTAAATAAAAAAGCAACTTTACGCAAGAATTCTTTTTTAAAGTAAAAATGTGTAGACCTGTGTATTCAAGATTGAGAGCACTGGTATAAAGCTCAGTTGGCATCTTACTATCTTATTAAATCCACGAAACAGAGGACTCGAAGAACTTTTGAGCTAGGCCTGTCTCGATAATGTTTCATGATAAATACGTCGCCCAATGTGTTGGTTCTTTGCTACTTATCTGCTTACGTAGCAAGCTTAGTTTGGAAATAAATCGCTGTTTTGTATTTGTAACAGGGTAAAAAGCAGTAAAATGAGCAAATAGACATGACCTTCAATTTACAAAAAAAATATTAGTTCCATCCATCGATTCACAGACAAAAAAGTGACTCCAGATGCAAAAACAATAAAATTTTATAAAATCACAAACTACCTTTGGTTTCAACGAAGAAGGCATTGCATATAGAAAAATTTATAAATCGTTTAATAAGAAAATTAATTGTTTAATTAATTGTATTGTATTACGTTGGATGTAATCTTACTTTTCTCAGTAAGTTGAAAACATCTGAACTTTTTAGCAGCTTATTTAAAAGAAAGATTTTCTAGTCATCATAGAGTATGAATGTGTTTGTCTCAATCTGAATATTTTGCATAAAAACCGATTTGTTTGAATCGATTTCCCTTCCTATACCGTACTAATATCAATGCAATTGTACCATTCACATTAACCATACACACTACATCAATGACAACAAAAAATTTGTTGTTATATGAATTGTAAATGTGCTTCTGTGGGTCCAAAAATTAATCAAAGCTTTGAGGATGTACAAAGCTGACTTTTTTATTCCTGAAAAAAAAACAATCTTCTTCGGTTCACTGTCCGTGTTTTAAATAGGGATGGGTATCGACCAACAAAACATCGATTATTATGTTTTACTAAGTAATTGATACAGTGATTAATTGTTGTTTAAAAAATCGATTAATCGTGAATGTCAAAAATGGTCGGGAAAAAATTTGGGTACATTTTGGAAGATGAAAACAACAAACTCCAAGTAAAACAACGGTCATTCTTTATTATGTCGAAAACAATCATTCAATTAAAAAATTATTAAGAGTTAAAACCAATACTTGTCATCAATATCCTTTAGAAACAAAAGCTTATTGGCCAGGTCAGCAGTCAAACGGCTCCTCTGCTCTCTCAATATCTGATCTGCTTCAGAAAAAAGCCTCTCTGATGGCACCGAAGTTATTACAGCAGGGACGTATCTCAAGGCGACCTTCGAAACTGCTGGGAACGTCTCAGCCATCTGCTTCCAATATAATACAGGGTTTTGTTTCCTGTGGCGTCCTCAAATAAAAGCTGAACTCTTCATTTATGCCACCTTGATCGTCTATGGCTCGGGGTGTCACACGACTTTTGGTCCACATCTTCTGAACACTTTTGTTGTGCTTTTTAAACAAAAGTCAATGCTGCACCTGAGATCGACGAGTCCGAGTCTGAAGAGGTTTCCGTACGAGGTGATCGAGCTAGATTTTCCCGTTTATGTTTTGAAACAGTATTTAATGTACTGGCAAGACTGAACTCATCCTTGAAGTACATCTTCTTGAACCTAGGATCTAGGATACAGTGCTAAAAGCGAACACTGTTCTATTAAACGAAATCGTTTTTTGTGTTGAGCCAACACCGAGCATCGCAATGCCTTCCCAATTTGGTGTTTTGGTTTCAAATTCTCAACTGATTCCTTAATTATAGCTGCCACTGGAATTGCCATACTGCTGGTGAGATATTGCTCAGAGCTTATGTCATTTGTAGCTGTTGCTAACGGTTCTAGTATTTCGCACACTTCTTGCAAGATGTTCATTTCGACTGCAGAGATCATTGGTGGAGCAGTAGTATTCATTTTGACGATTTTGTTTATGAACGATCGCAGCTCTTGAGATCATGTCATACGTGGAGTTCCACCTAGTAGGAACATCATGGATGACTGCTTTGGCTGATTTTTTTCTCAATTCATCACATGCAGAAGTCGCATGATGGAACCATTTAACGATGGCTTTGACTTTTCTCAAAATATCACTCAATTCTTGCAAGTCACTGACAGATTTTTTAGCGAAACAAGAGATGTGTTTACTTTTACTAAACATTATACCTATTGCCTTTGTAATGTTTGTTGCATTATGAGAGATGACGACAAGAGTTTTTTCAGTTTCAAGTTCCTATTCTTCAAAAATTATTTTCAATTTTTGCACAATGTAGTCAGAAGTGTGCCTTTCGGTGGGATGGAAAATTTCAATTGTACCTTTGACAACACAACCTTTGTCAGCATCAAGATAATGTACTGTCAAACTTAGAAAGCTCCGATTTTGCGAATCGGTCCATATATCAGAGGTGAAACAATACTTCTCAACAGATTTTAACTCAGATTTAAACGAACGGGATACAAGACCGTATTTATCAATAATAGCAGTGCGGATGATTTTGCGAGTAGGCATGGTGAACATTGGGGCAGTCGTCTTGAGAACCTTCCGAAATCCTGCTTGCTCAACTACTGACAAAGGTTGCATGTCCTTACAAATCATGTAAACGATGATGATCTTGTGTTCCAAAGTCCCTCCCTCTTTGTAACTAACCACGTAGTCCAAAGCCGTGTTAATCAGAGGTTGACTCATTATCTCTGCAATTGATGAAGAACTGGCAGATAGATTTTCTTTTTTGCTTTCAGTAGTCTCCGGCTGTGCTGGTCTCTTCAGACAAATTTTAGGATGCTTGTGCTATATATGGTTTCTTAAGTTGGTCGCGTTCCCACATGTTTTTGTTTTCACTCCACCGACACTCAGCATTGTTATTCGCCACTTTCTCAAAATGTTCCCAAACCACGCTTTTGGGAGGCATTTTAATCAAAGCAATGATTTTTGTTTTGGCGTTTTTTTTTTTTGTGTGTCTACGATTTTCTTATTAACAACAGTGTTCAACAATGACTTTAAAAAATGAACTTGGCGCATTGGTGTTATTAAACAGTTTTATTATCAGTATCTATCCATAGGTGGAGGTTGAGGTCGCTACAATTTTTTGCATTCAAAACTTAACCGCCAATACGAGGCACTAAGCTAAAAATGCAACTTTCAAAGTTCATGAACCCCTAAAAAACCCAAGTAGGCGAAAAATCGATTAACCCATTAATCGAACTGAGAATTATACGAAACATCGATTAATTCGATTAATCGATACCCGTCCCTAGTTTTAAAAATATATCAGATCACATCACTAGTGTAGATAATGCTACTTAAAAGTAACCTTTTACTAACGTTTCTTCATGTCATTGAGTGGCAACGATCGTTTTGTGTTTAACATTTTGTGTATTGTGGATCCAATTTTTCAAAGAAAATTGCAAGAAAAATCTTCTAAGTGATGTCTTATTAATATCCTAAAAAAAATAGTATTACTAACAACCTTATTTACACACATATAGTCAGATTATTTAGTTACATATGCATAAATGTAATATACCTCTTGCCAATACCTAGTTACAGCGCATAAAAATAAAAGGCAAGCGCATGACTATAAGCAAAAGTCAGTCTAAAAGTCAAATAGCTGGCTTTAAGTATTATATTACTGCTTCTACCACTTTCAGTGTTTTTTTATGACCTATGTGCCTGACTGACCACTATTATCATAGCTGATGATGATTATACCTGCTTCTACGCTTCTTCTTTGTGCCTAAGTTTTATTGGCAATGACGGCAGCAGAAGTACAAGCATTCGAAAAAAATGCGGTCGATGGTCGCCTGTTGGTGCAATTGAAATTGGTTAATTTTGTCGCCGCTGATGCTCCTGTAGTGATTATTGCTGTCGACATTTTTTTTTTTTTTTTTTATGCCAATTCGAGTAATATTATGTGCCTAAGTTCAATGGTCTCATAATCTCAAATTGTATTTTTCGCGAGTAACACGGGGCACTTTAATTAGTTTGTGTAGTCTAGATGTTGTATACACTTCAAAATCCTTATGAATAGTGTTACTCCACATCGATTTTTATATTTTTTTTTTTTTTTGTTGATTTTAATATTAAGTTTTACTTATTGTTGACATTTCTCAAAGTGTTATTGTTTTTTCAACTATTTTCAAACTAGAATTCTGTACCCATAGTACAGGAGCCGGCTACACATCGACCTTCACCTGTCTGTTTACCGGATACGATATACGAATACATCCCGCATGACTTGCTTATTGAAATATGTTCATGGCTATCCTTAATCTAAGAAAGTTTGATCCAGTTTTTGGGCCATTTTTCACAGACTTGTTTACCAAAGTTATTCAGTTTGAAAGTTTGAAACATAATATAGAAAAGTGGCACCCCTGAAGGGTGTCACAGAAATCTCTTTCTCCTCAATTCCAACCCATTTACAATTTTCCGTGTCACAGAAATCTCTTTTGTCGATTTTGAAATCTCCCATTATTTTAGAGACGATTTGGTTAAATTTACCCTTATCTGTAGTTGTTAAAGAAAAAAAAGTACAAACAATTGCAGATTATTCTTTTCCTCGGTAAACTGCATTTAAAGAATTCAACATTTTAGTTGTTTTCAACCATAAATTTGCATTTTACCAAAATCTATTTTCCATTAAAGTAAAATCAACGAAATATGCAAAACCAACAACGCTGCATACGCCAACCTGCTTGCATATAAATTTTAACATTTTCCAAGATTCCAATTTGTCTTTAATTCAATTGATTTATATGTCAAAATAAACAGTATTTATTGGTATTGAAGTTGCGATGTTTTAATTTTGTTTAAAAAATTCGTATAAAGTGATTAGTTTAATCAGAAGTTTTAATAATCTCATTGGCAAAAGTTGGCATGGAAGCTTTTTTTCGATTGGGTTTTCTAGAGTGAGGAATGTAAAAGGAAGTGAGCAGTGACCAAATATTTGCTTGGCATCTGTGACTGAGTGTAAATAGTAGCAAGAGGCTTAAAAAAAAAAAATCAACGATAAGTTCCGCAATAAACTCGATTCGTGTAAGACGCCCCTAAAATGAACAATATTCAATCAGCTGTTCGTCATCAATGTTCGAAAAATGAAATCTCACATCTACGGATTTTTTCGCCGGTTTCAAAACCGTTCCTCCTCAAATTCGTCGACACCCCCGATTGACTACTTTTTTCTGTTCATGACTAGTGTAAGTGTAAGTGGGTGTAAATAGAAAACTTTAAAGAGGCTGTTTACCGAAAGAAATAGTATATATCAAATTCAATGGTATAGACTTGGCTGGAATATACCGTGCATGACATACTATTGCCAGGCTTTAAAGTTTAAAAATCGAGCTCATTCAAATTTGTGAAAGAGACAGTTGAGTATGTAACATAGTGTAATAGAGTAAGACGAAGCGTATCAGCTTCAAACGATGTGTCATCTGAATGATATATAGTGCTACTGCTCTTTTCACATGTGATTAAGAGGGATAGCACTTCTTAAGAAATCATTTCATTTGCAGTTCACTGAAATTTGTTTTCAATTATACTCTTAATTCTTTTATTTTAATAATAACAATATCTTTTTATATAATTATATATGTATTTATTTAAACAAAAACAGAAATGGTTATATTCATGAACATTATTCAATATATGATTCATCATCCGAAGATATATGATGATATTCGGACACCGAGAATTCTTCATCATTTTCTTTTTCAGTCATTTGTAAGATGTCTTCAATCATCAACGGGGAAACGACAATTTGGTAACAATAATTCAAAACAACAAACAAATTTAAATTGTTGATGATAACTGTTATTCGTTTCAAGCGCAGCAAAATCGAATCATAAAAACTAAGGAAGTTCAATACTTTTGTCATCACAAAGAGGCGGATACCGGAACCATTTTTCACGCTTCCAAAGTGACACCAGGAAAAAGTAGTCAATACCACTTTTCCATATTCCAAATGTTTCAAACTGAATAACTTTCGTTTGGTAAACAAGTCTGTCAAAATTGACCCAAAAACTGGATCACACTTTCTTAGATTAAGGATAGTCATGAACATATTTCAATAGGCAAGTCATGCGGGATGTATATGTATTTGACTTCATACAAAATACGTTTCATCCGGTGAACAAATGGGTGGAGGTCGATGTATGGGCGGCTCTTAGACTACCATAATGTAAAATTATTTTTGACCAGATTGATAAGAAAAATTAAGCCGTCTGACAGTTCAAGCACCAGTGTTTCGGTAACTATAGGAGGTAAAGAGCTGAAATTCGATCTCTAGACTCGTTTAGTTCCGATACTGGCTAAGTTTCTTTTAAATTTACGCTACTTCCTCTAATTACACCTGTATGAAAGCAAAATAAATTTCAATCTCAATAAGTATGCAATACTTCCTAAAGTGATTAAATTCGATAGAAGCGTCGTATAATGATTTCCTACAAGAAATTTACTGTTTGGACAACCACCCATTAAGATCACATTATTAAACCACTTATAAATAAGTTTTAAAGTTAACGATTTGCAATATACCATATGTACATACATAATACTTTTATGAGATTTTACAACGTCCAATATTGCGTATTTTGCTAAAGATATCAATATTTGTGCTTCCATTATTTACACTTTTTATATATTTTTTCATAATATGATATTATCGTCTATTTAAACTTGGTTTTAAGATTCAGGGTCTCCATTTGTAGGGCCAATATATGTATGAAGAAAAATTTGTTTGTTAGCGTATTTTTTTATTTCCAATGGATACACTCAAAAACTACTTAACTGAATTTAAAAATTTCTTCACATATAGAAAATTACATTATCAGCGAGTAACATGGGCTTTATTTTATTTTCAAAAAAATTAGATATTACAATTATGTATCCTAAGGTATCAAAAATTTGCGAAACAAGATCGAGAGATTTGTTGAGAAGGGAAACAGAGGGAAGCGGGGGTTATGGGATAGAGAGTATAATTATGATAAGAAAGGAAACAGCCCGTGCGAAGCAGGTCCGGGTTTGTTTATAAATGTATAATTATTGTAGTTCAGTGTGCAATGTTTGTATAATAAGTATAATGTAATATAATGCTTAAGTTTAATCAAATATTAACAACAATGGCGACTTGAGTATTGGAATTAATGTTACCACGACTTTACGACTGTGACCGACTTGTACCAACGTTGCTTAGCGACTTTCTTCAGCTTCAAACGACATTGGCTCTTTATTTTACTCTGCTACCGCACTCGACTGCCATCGACTTAGGGCTGGATACACTAGCCAGGAATCAAGTTCTTCATCCAAGCCACCACTTTTCCACTTCCTCATATTTTCACAAGCGGAAGATGTTTTGTTCTGTCCTTCAAAGTCTGCTGCTTTCTGAACGTCGTATCGACAGTTTCTCTTGACCTTTACCACTTTATATGGAACCATAATTTCGCTCGCCAATTTTTTGCTTGCAACGAATTGTGTCCACTTCACCGCAACTAGTTCAATCAAGTTATACTCACCTCCTTTTTTCGCCTTCTGTCAAAGTTGTTCTTGTACATGTTCTGAGCCTTTGCAATCTGTATCTTAGCATCACCCCTTAACTCGCGCGTTTCTTTGTTAATCGCAGATCAACATTTAAACCTTTTAGATGGATCATCCGCTGACATCTTTGAAATGATCGATAATATCAATCTATTAGTGCGCTCCACTTGACCATTTCCCCTCGGTACGCCTGTCATCACTAACACTTGCTCAATAGTGTTGGTAAACGCGTCGACGGCTGCCAATATGTACTTATATTGCTTCGAAGTACAGTCCATCGGACCTAACTGTTCAACTTGCAAAAATGTCGAGTGGATAATCATCTTTTCCTACGCAGTGTAAAAATTCCTACTTGTACAGCTTTTTGTTGAAAATGATGCACTTAACAGTTATTGAAGACTTTGTTCACCTTGGCTTCTATGTTTGTTATGAGATATATCTGCTTCACGGCGTGTAACGTGTTCTGTACCGCAAAGTGTCCAACATCATGTGCATTTTTAATTATTTCGGCTTCCATCTGCTTTGGAACTACTACCAGATCATTTCTATCAACAGTCTTGTACACCAACTCACCGTTGATTGTATAGTTTCCATACGGCTTAATCTGAAGAATTTCTACAAACGATTTTATATGATCATCCTGCTGCTGCGCCTGCTTGAGACTCGCTGAAATTTCAGTTTTCCCAATCACCATAATATCACACGGGTATCGGCTTAAAAAATCAACAAGTTTTAGTCTACTACCAGCGCGATGCTTAATTTTGTGATTGTAGTCCTGTAAACACAAAACCCATTGTGTGCTTGAACTTTGCACAATCAGTTATCAACTTAAACTCGATACCTAACAAGTTGTACCAAAAATTGTCCAACGCGAGATGCGTATGTCGTTTTCACTTCAAGGATATAACTATGCTGAGTTGACTATTTTGGCGACATTTCTTTACTCCAGAAAAATATAGGATGCCATTGATTCTCGAACTTTTGCATTAAAACAGCTCCAAATCCTTCTTTTGACGCATCCGTATGAACTTAGTTTCTGCATCCCTATCATAAATGTATAAAACAGGTGCACTTGTAACTGCAAATCGTTCCGCTTTTCCCATTTTAAAAACAACATTATGTTTAAGTAACTCAGTCAGAGGATGTGCCATCTGGGAATAATTTCTAATAAATTTCCGAAGATACCCTACTATCCCTAAAAACGACTGTACCGCTTTCAAGTTTTTCGGGTATATAAAGCTAACAACAGCACGAATCATCTCATCACTTGGCGCCACCTTACCGTCATCAATCACTTGTCACAAAAAATCGATTTTAGTTTCCAAAAACACATATTTTTTCCATTTGATTTTTAAGGCATGTGTGGTAGCCACATTAAAAACTTTTCTCAACTTCTCCAGTCCTTCTTGTGGCGTAGCGCTGTAAATAATATCGTCCATATATAGTTCCATGACATTCTCATTAATTAGACATTGAAAGA
This sequence comes from Amiota mariae, assembly GCA_035041805.1. NCBI lineage: Eukaryota > Metazoa > Arthropoda > Insecta > Diptera > Drosophilidae > Amiota > Amiota mariae. The sequence goes on along the minus strand of JAWNKV010000398.1, from coordinate 61,836 downwards.
CATGTTTAATATACCGCATAAAAACATTCGGGGAGTTGCAAAAACCAAAAGGTGTTCTATTAAATTCAAGCAAACCTTCTTTTGTAATAAAGGTCATGTACTATTTGCTTTCCTCTTTTACTGGCACATGAAAGAATCCGTTTGCGAGATCAATAACAGAGGAATACTTTGGCTTCACCAATTTTGCAATGACGTCATACACCAACGGAACTGGAAAGTGATCTTTGAGTACCATTGAATTCAACCGACGAAAATCTACGCAAACTCTAAACGATCTATCATTCTTGCTTGTTACCACCACCCTACTTGTATACTCCGCTGATGAGTGACGTATAACTCCCTAGTCCAACCATTCTTTTATTTGCTTAGCTACTGCACTCTGTTGATGCGGTGGTAAACGACTGGGTGTATGATGAAAAGGAACGATCCTATCAGTAATGAATCTCTAATTCAATTGGGGATCCCACTTTATCTGCTGGTGCAAACGACGTGATAATCTCTTTTACAGCATTTTTATATCGAGGTGGAACTTTGACCTCATCATTCGCCTTACAGATGTTATAAATATTCGGTTGCAGCAATTCATCTTTACCTTGCGACTCTAGAGCTGCAAACTGAAAGCCATGAGCGTCTATAACAAACTTGAAGTTTTTAGTAAAATCATAACCCAATATTGCATTATATCTCATTTTTTCATCAAGAACCAAAATCTTCTGCTCCGTATGCCCTTCAATTTCGACGTCCACAGTGAAACTGCCTACCAAATTCTCTAGGCCGTACAGCCTCGTTTCGTCTTTTGTTAAGTATACTTGCTTCACTCTGCTTCTGTATTAATATCAAATCAAAACCCGTATCAATCAAGCACTCAATTCTAATAACGTTTAACATAATTGTTTTTACCCGATTATTATCAACAACCAAATGTACGTTTTTCATTATATTTATTTGCTCCGTCATTGCAATTTCTCGTATTTTTTTTCGACCTTTATTTATTTATTGAATCACTTTGCACACAAAGCCTAACAATAATGTAGAAATCTTAAAATTATGGATTGTTTGATTTACAAGTTCCCTTAGTGGTGAGCTAAAGAAACTTTACAGTGTTGCGTGGTCCTCTCAGGTCCATGGGGCAGGCAAGTCATTTCGACGTAGGCGCGTGAAGCTGCTCGTTTAAGAGAGTGTACGAGCTAGTGGATTAGGATGTTGCGAGAGTTTAAGTTGGTATTTCTGCTTCAGTTGAGCCAGTTCAATTTTAATTAGTGGAACGTTAAGGTCCCTGTGGATGTTCGCATTCGATATGTACCAGGGAGCACCTATGAAAAAGCGAAGTATTTTCGATTGAGCTCTTTGGATGGCTTCAATATTACTTGGGCTAGCGTTCCTCCAAAGCTGGGAACCGTAAATCCAGATTGGCTTTATTATGCTGTTATATATTAGCATCCTTAGATCGAGGCTTGACCAGATCTTGGGTTTAAGAGCCAGTGGAAGGACTTTGCTTTTAATTTCATGCTGATTTTTTTGGCTTCTATATGTTTCCGCCAGGTGAGTCGTCTGTCCAAATGAACTCCTATGTAGGTGACTTCAGTAGCATGTGGAACAGTGGTGTTGTTAAAGATGATAGACGGACAGTCACTCTTATTTAGGGTGAATGTCACATGCTTACATTTATCCGGATTGACTTTTATACGCCAATTGTCCAGCCAGACTGATACAAGTTGCAGGTGATCGGATAGCTCTTTCGATGCTTTTTTGGGGCAGCGTGACCGACTGGTGATTGCAGTGTCATCTGCAAAGGTTGATGTCATGAGGCGGGGATTTGTAGGGATGTCAGCGGTGAATAGTACGTATAAGAGCGGACCAAGAACACTGCCTTGAGAAACGCCAGCGTTTATGTGAAGCTCATTACAGGTGAAATTTTTGCATCTTAACACGAATTGCCTTTTGGTTAGATATGACTTTAGCAGTTTGTGTGAGTTCTGTGGAAGTACGTTTTTTATTTTGTAAATGAGACCATCATGCCATACTCGGTCGAAAGCTTGAGCAACGTCAATGAATATAGCTGAACAGTATTCTCGGTGTTCACAAGCAGTTCTGATTTCAGTAGTGACACGGTTTACTTGCTCGATTGTACTGTGTTTTGATCTAAACCCGAATTGATGTGTGGGGATGATGTTGTTTGCGTTTATGTGTGGTGCGAGCTTCTTGGTAACAAATTTTTCAAATAATTTTGATAGCAGCGGGAGCAAACTTATGGGCCGATATGAAGACACCATTGATTTGTCTTTATCCATTTTAGGAAACATAATTATTAGGGACTTCTTCCATATTGCTGGAAAGTAACCCACTTTGCATTGAAGACCATTGCAAGGAATGATATTGCACAGTTTGGTAGCTCAATAATCATCTTTGGGGTGATGAGGTCGTACCCAGACGCTTTCTTTGGAATTAGCTCCTTGTGAATTGCCGTTCTTAACTCATGTGCAATAGTTTTAAGTACGCTGCTATTAGGAAACTGAGCACATGGTTGCTGGGGAAGCTAAAATCCGTTTCTAGGCAAGTTTGGTTGGATGACGGATTTGAGGTGATTAGCAAAAGTAGAAGCCTTTTCATCGTCAGATCGCTCCCAGTTTCCGTTGTGATGCCGAATGGGACAGTCAGCTGCAATTGGTGGATTCATACGGTCTTGTGCTCTCAAATTCAAAACTTGGTACTCGTTGGTGAAAGGTTCTCAATGTAGTGCCTTTGGGTTTTACAATCCTCAGTCTTGAGAGCATTGCTTAAATGTTTTTTTAGCAGTTTTGAGTCATTGTAACGATGCTGGAGATTGACTGACCTGCCATGCGCGTCTTAGCCGGCGTTTTTCTAAGACTAGGCGTTCAATTTCCGCGCTAATTAAAACAACAGTTTTTTTTTGGGCCAGATTGTATGGTTATGTTGAAATGTTCCAGTGAGTTGTCAATGTCAGTTCCGGTATCAAGTTTTGGCCTCATACATATGTGGGTGCTGACGTATTTCTTATACCTGAGCCAATCAGTTTTCCATGAGGCAATCATGAAAGAATGATCACTTATTGCGGGGCGCTCCAGTAAGTGAAATGTGACTGGGGAATGGTCTGATGATAACTCGGCATGGGTTTCCGTTGAAATCACACTACGAGAAATGTTGCGAGTAACTGCGAAGTCGATTAGGTCTAGAATTTTACTTGGATCAGCTGGCTAATATGTAGGCCTGCGCGGAGAAGCAAAGTTAAGTTTATTGCTTTGGTTTATTATTGTGTTGTGGAGTTGATTTCCTTTAGGATTTACAAGTTGGGAGCCCCAGTGGGGGTGCTTAGCATTATAGTCACCTGCTGCCAGAAATTTAGACCCTAGGGTGTCAAAGAACTGCTTGAAGTATGATTCAGAAATGGAAAATCTTGGTGGACAATAGACGGATGAAAGCGTCAAGTTACCATTTGAAGTTTCAATGACAATCGACATAGCCTGCATATAATTCCGCGAGTATGATACCGACTTATAGTGTTTTATTCGCTTTCTAATAAGTATACCCGTTCCGCCATGTGCTTTGCCATCAGTGTGGCTTGTGAAGTAGAAGGAGAAGCTTGTATCTCGAATTAATATCTGTTTGTAAGGTGCGTTTCCGAGAGCAATAAAACATCAGTTTCTGTCTCGGATAAGTATTTTATGAGCTCAAGCTTATGTTTCGATACGCCATTTGCGTTCCAGGATGTTATTTTGAACGAGGACATTTTAAGAACGGAGTTTTTGTAAGATTAGATTTTGCGTTTTTAGTATCTCTTGAAGCATGTTTTGCATCATACATTTTTTGAGGTATAGAATGCTGTGTGAACTCATTTTAAGATAGTTGGAGTGTACTCTTGGCTGTGTTTGTTACTTTCTCTGGCTCTGTGGTGGGTATTTGTTGCGATCCAGATCGCAACGCGGATGCGTATGTAATGTAGGGAGTGGTAATTTGCAATGTGCGTGGGTCTTTCATCGTGGCTTGTGTGATAGGCTCGGGCCGGCTACGGGCAGTTGATTTGCGCTGGTTCATCCGATTTTTCAGTTCTTTAAAAACTGGACAGCCTCTATAGTTCGCAGTGTGCAGTTACTGCATTCTTGTGAGGTTCCCCTACAGTGATTCTGTGGTGAAGCAAGTATTGTAACTTGTATATTGGGTGGATCTGGTTTCTTTTCTCAAGTTTATCATCATGAGAAAGTTCGAACTTGAACATGGGTTGCGGGATTTTGTTTCTATTCAGGATGTTGATCACAACCTTGGTTGGGAACCCTTTTTCTTGATGTGCACTTTTGATTTCATTGGTGTCAACACCAGCTTCGATTCCTTTTATAACCACTATCAGCCCTTTACTGCTCTTAAGTTGGTACGTATAATAATTTTTGTTGGCATCAGTGAGGAATTTCAAAACTATCTTGTAATTATTCTCAGTGTAGGTTTGTAATTTAGTTTCATGTACTTTGCCTTTGGTTAACGGAACAATGTGAAAGTTGTTGTTGCCGATAAGTTGCGGTAGCTGTGAAACTAGATTATTTGAACTGCGTTCACGAATATAAATTGTGGGAGGCTTGGTTTGCTTGACTTTTGGGGCCGCTTCTACATCTGTGAGATCATTGTCTTTGCTTAGGGCTGCAAATCTATTTCCTTTCAAGACAATGGGTTCATGTCGTGGGTTCGTGTAGATGAGGTATTCGATTTTTTGGAATTGTTACCAGAGCTTGATTTTTGTGGACTGAGTTTTCGTTTAATTTGTACATAGCGATCAATTCCAGTCTGTACTGCCGAACTTTTTGATATTGCGGTAACCTTTTTGTGCGGGATAGATGGTTCCGTTATTTTTTTGCTAAGATGAGTAGCTGAAGTATTTTGACGTGCTGTTGTAAGCATGAGAGAAGTGAGATTGGTTTGTAGCTTGAGACTAGGGAGTAAAGTTTATTAGGTTTCGGGATTGGGATCACAAAGGCAAACTTCCAATTTTGTGGATAAATGCCTTTAGATAGAATCTTATTATAGAGGTGGACAAGTCGATTTTTAAAAGTGAGGGAAACTTTTTTAATCATTGAATAATTAATTTTATCAACGCCCGGAGTGCTGCCATTCATGGAAGAGAGTGCGCACTCAAGCTCAAGTAGGGTAATATTGGACTCAAATTGTTTGGCTAAGGGTGTAGGGTTGTTATTAGAGTAAGAGTTAGTTAAAATTTGTCTTTTAAGAGTAGAAAAGGAGGGGTGGAAGTTGGAAACTTGTGAGTATTCCGACCAGCTAGTAACGAGTTCGTTAGAAATCTCCTTTTGATCGTGAATGGGACCATTACTGGGGTTTAAAAGTGTTATAGAGATGGGGTAATAGCAGCCATTTAGTTTTTTTATATCAGTCCAAATCTCTTTGGGTTGAGTAAGGGGGTTTATGGATTCTGTTAATTTAATGAATGTCTTCCTTTTTTCCTCCCTACAGAGCTTCATAAATTTTGCATTTTATTTTTTATAGGCAATAAGGTTTACTAAATTTTGCGTGTGTTTGTATGTGTGCCATGCTTTATGTTTGTTTGCACGGAGTATGGCTCAGGTATGGTTCCACCAGGGAACCATCTTTCTTACCCGACTAGGTGAGGTCTGGGGGATGCTCAAATGGGCAGCTGAACGGATCATTTTCTGGAGAGTAGAACATTCCTTATTAATGTTTTCGTGTGTTGATGAGTTCAAGCACACATTATCAAGTAGTGTTTGAAACTTTTGCCAGTTGGCTTTATCGGTTACAAACCTGCTAATTGAGATTGTATAGTTAGAATCGCATATGGCTATTGAAATCATTATTGGGAAATGATCACTACTGTACAGATTTTCTAGTGTGTAAGCGGACATTAGCTGATAAATCGAGGATGAACAATGTGTGAGGTCTATGTTTGTGAAAGTTTGGTGAGAAGTGGGTGGGCCTCCCATCATTTAGAATGACGAGATTTTCCGATATGATCACTTCTTCCAAAATTTTCCCGCGTGTATTTGTGTTTGTAGAGCCCCAGAACGGGCTCCAGGCGTTAAAATCCCCTAAAATAATAGTGACTGTAGACAATTAAGAAAGTATATTTTTTTTATGTCAGAGCCACAAAATGTTTGAGAGGGCGGAATATATCAGAATTGTTACCTTAAGGCCAATGTAAATCTCAATGGCCAAAGTAGCAATGTTAGAACTGGGATAACTTTGTGCTCTATGCTTTTCTTAATTAAGTTAGCAATGCCTTGTTTGCTGGTAAGATTATGCGAAAAATTAAAAAAATAGTATATGTAGTTATCCGCGATTGAGGGAGAGATATTGTGTTTAATGTGTGTTTCTTGAAGGCAGAGAATCGTGGGATTTTGCTCTCTTATTAACACTTGTAGATGAGTAAGGTTAGTAGTAGTAGTATACTTCTTTTTATTCAATTTATCGTATATACATAGGTACAGATAAAACGATTTGCATTCAGTGGTAATATGTCGCAGCGTGCTTTTATTATCATCGTTATTTAATGTTGAGTTAGGTTGGCTTTAAAATATTTTTCTCTAGCTGCTGGTTGTAGGTATTTATAAAAGCGGTTTGTGCTACCGGCTACTTTTTCCAGCATTGTACTCCAATCAGATCAATGAGCTGATTGCAACGATTACACCAGTCTTCTTCTATCCCAGCATTCCCTTGAAAACTTATATTGTGTTCTGCTCCCAGCTGATTAAATATTTGCCCACACAACGTTTCTTCTTACAGTAGCTTTGGACAACTTATGAGGCAATCTATCTGCGTTATATGACCAGTAAAGTCTTTGTGATGTATTTCATATGCAGATCTAATGTATAGAAGTGACTGTATTCAGTACCAGTTTCTAATGACAATGCATAGTTTGGAATTGAGTCCGGTAGCCTCAGCACTCTTTTCAAGAAATACCGCTGGAACTTGTTTACCTCTTCCGGCATTGTGTATCCCCAAGCTTGCGCCGCGTACGCTTGGATTGACCTGCAAACTACCAAAAATAGCTTCCATTTTGATGCCAATGTGATTTCGCGTTTGCCTAGGAAGTTACGCCATGTCGAGTTAATGCTGTTTTTTGCTTGCTCAATTCGGTTGTGGATGTGTTTGGTGAAAGACATCTTTGGTGTGAGATTTACACCAAGGTAACAGTACTCTGATACCGCTGGAACTTGTTTACCTCTTCCGGCATTATGTATCCCCAAGCTTGCACCGCATACGCTTGGATTGACCTGCAAACTGCCAAAAATAGCTTCCACTTTGATGCCAATGTGATTTCGCTTTTGCCTAAAAAATTACGCTATGTCGAGTCAATGCTGTTTTTTGCTTGCTCAATTCGGTTGTGGATGTGTTTGGTGAAAGACATCTTTGGTGTGAGATTTACACAGTACAGTACTCTGATGTGATCTTCACTCGTTCCCTTTCTGAACACCATTATTTCTGACTTCGCTAGGTTTACTTCCATACTCCATTTTAAACAATAATCCTCTAACTTATACATATATCATTGATTGGAGTACATTCACATTATCAGCTAGTAATACTATATTATCCGCGTACATTAACACTCTTATGTTTGTCCCATCAATATTTGGACCTTCTTCCTATTTTTTGACTTGTTTAAAACCTGATGAATTTTGGATATTTGTATAGCACTGTCTAGGATGTCATGAGATTGATATCGTTGGCAATAATGGATTTCAGAGAATTTTTGGGTAGGATTTAAGAGAGTTGCAAAGTAACGTTCCGCTGATAAATTTGCTCCAGTAAGGTTATTGAGCAAACCATTGATGTGTAGAAGTAAGGGGAGTAGTAGATCTACAGGAGTGACAAAATATACTTCCCTCTCAGTTCCAAGCGATGATCAAAGTTGCGATGAGACCAGTCATTACGCACCTGACACCACTTTGGAACCAAGAGGGAGAAGGTGAGGGAGACGGTTAAAGTCTATCAAGTGTTGTCTTTTGACAACATGATATCATCTTCATCGCTGAAGACCATATCAGAAGGGGGAGAGGGATTTGGGTTCTGTTGGGATAGTAAAGGGATAGGTGAAGAAGAGGGAGAAATATCAGGTACAGGCTGTGCTGATATAATTATGTTTTGAGAAGTTGTTGTTAGTACATTGTTTGTTGCATTGTTTGATTTTCAGTTTTCTAATTTAAACGGTGTTTTGTTGGTTTTGTTTTCGTTGCCAAATTGGAAGGGCGTTTACTCTAAGTGTTGCTTGCAGTTTTCGTTTTCTGAAATTGTGTGGTATTGTTGATAAGAGCAGAGTCTTGTGATGCAGCGTTTAGCTGTATGTCCCTATAGTTGGCAGTTTTCACAACTCATGGGGTTTGGATAGTATTGCCGAACTTTAACATTGTACCAGGATACGTATAGAGTATCTGGGAGGTGGTAGAGATTGAAGGTGACTAAAACAACGCCAGTAGGTTTTGCCTTGCCATCAATTAACTTGGTAAATTTATAAACCGAAGCAACATCTTGCGAGGAGAGCTCGAGCACAATTTCTTGTTCTGGTACATTATTTAAGCAGGGGGCAAAAACAGTGCCTTTGAAGGAATTGAGATACTCGTGATAGGTGCACATTATAGGGCACACACCAAAGACTGATTTGGATGTGACGAATTTGTCCACTACTTTAACGTTGTTCGCTAATAATACCAGTTTCCCATCGCATAGTTCCGAGATGGATGTGATTTCCTTGCTGATTAATTGTATTGCCCGATGGATACAGAAACACGAGAATTGTGTTAAGAGCTTGTTTTCATCAGAGGACGATATCAAGATAAACTTCAGGTCTGGCCGAGTGTGGGCTGGGAGATTTGGGAATTGCTCAATTATTTTGTATTTAGTTTTTTTGTTTTTTAGTTTGCAGGCCACTCGCAAAAATCGCCGGGTCAGGAAGCTCAGGGGCCATGTTGATCACGGAATGCAGACACGCGGTTTTTAAACACAAATTCGAGAAAAAGAAAGAATCGGAAAAAAATATATAAAAACAGTTATGCAGCTGTGAAGCCGAAAACGAAATATAAAAAGTAGAGAGATATAAGAAATATATTAACTGCAGAAATAATAGATGATGGACCAACAAAACATACTGGCACAAGTTTCAATCTTTATGCAGATTTCATGGATATAACAAGTGGTCTCCACTAGCGATAAAGTAGATGAAGAAATTCAAAGATATTCCAATTTAAATGTTGTTTTTACCGACGACTTCGATTGTATTCAATGGTGGAACTCGAACAAAATTAATTTTCCTTTCTTGTTTAAAACAAGTTGCAAAATTGTATGTATTCCTGCAAGAACATTTTCTGACGCAAGAAACTTAATAACAGAAAAACGATGTGCTATCGCTTCAAACCCTGACAATGTAAATAAAATATTACTCCTCCATGCAAATATTGCAAATATTTTATAAGAATTACCATTAGCCTGCAGTGCATAAATTAATAAAGACATATTACAAAAATAATTTAAATTTACTTCTTTTTAGCATTATAAGTAAATATCGACCCCTTTTTGCGAAATGAACATAAGCGACATTTTTTAGAAATTGACTTTTTGATGCAAAATTTTTCTAAAATCATTAACACATCATTTATTAAAATATTAAAGCAAAACTTACAATTATTACGCTGGAAATTTAGCCATACAAATTTTAATCTGTTAGCATAAGCAAAATTTTTAGCACAAAAAAAAAGAGAATGAGATTCAGAATTTGTACCCAATTAAGAATTTCAAGTTCTCAATCATGTATTTTTCACACAATATCCATTTTAATTTGTCACAATTAGCCACAACGTTCTATTTGTATGTCTCTTCATTTTTCTATTTGATGAGCCATTTGGTGTATTGGTGGCGAAATCATCTCATTGTGATGAAATTGTCGATGTGAATAGATGTGTTGTTGACAGCGGACAAGAAAAGAAACGCAAATAGTCGTAGGAAAACGGATATAAGATTTAGTATTGCCTTGCATGCTGCTGGGTACCTCGATTTGTGCAACTCTGCTAGATAATACATGCATCGCACTGCTAAAAATGCCGTATGTTATCATCTTAAGACATAACACCTGAAGAGAATCAGTAGGACTATTTCGCCATAATATCCCTTGATAATTACAATCATCTTCCTGAAGGAACACCTGCCGATACATCTTAGCGATGTAACCTGTAAGAGCATAATGGTGGCAACGAAAACGCAACAAAATTACGAACAAATTATCTTGAATCTTTGAACCAACTGCTAACAAATCATTTAGAGACAGTCTATTACTAGTTTTACATGAAGCATCAAAAACAACTCTCAATTATGTTGTGCTACTCTCTGGCCGTAAAACTGGATGGTGTGGTATGAAATACTGTATCTGCGAAATGTCTGCATGGCTTACTACTTCCAAATGATCTAATTCCTTGTATTCAACTAAAAACCTTTCATAAGCTTCTTTTAGAGCTTCATCTCGATTTAACCAATTCTCCAACTTCATAAACCAATTCACATCAGTTTTATAGGAATCCCCTAAACTCGATTCGCCAGCTTTAAACAGTAATGGAACTATAAAGCGACCTGACAGCGTTTGCCTCACTTTCGCCTTAAAGTGTTCCTCACACAGCTGCTCCTCAGCGGTGCACAGTGTGACTTTTTTTACTTTTAGGATGCCAAAAGTCAAAAAAACAAAAGTTCTCCGATCATAACAATTTTTTGATATGTAATAGATAAATATACAACTGTTATGAATATGCACTCAAAACAAAAGAAAAAACAACAGTCAGCATGATAACCGTTGTCGAACTTGCCTGACTGCGAAAAGTACAGAAACTCATTACACAGCTTGCAATTTTTGGTGAAACTTGTGGTGGCATAACTTTTTTTCGCATAAATATTTTGACAAAAAGATTTACATTTTGATTTTATTTACTTGGACATTTTGAAAAGTTCTTGAAGCTTAAGTTTTATCTTCTATTTTTTTATCCAATATAATAATTAATAAAAAAAATTACTAGTTTCAGAATCTGCAATCAGTTTTTGCGACTAATTGCGCGAATTTTTTTTTATCTCTAATTGTTCAGGCGCGTATTGAAAAAACGCACCTCGCATTTTAGCCACCGTCCCGTTTGATATCCCGCTACATTATGAGCATTCGCCGCAAGCATCGACGATTGATGTTTATTACATAGCGGATGAAAGTTCTGCCAGGAGGCGGTGGCTTCATGGTCACATGAAGTTGTGAATACAAATCAATTGTGGATGAAAGGTCATAGCGAAAAGATATCATTCTATCGACAACTCACTTCATAATTTCAATTTGAAAAACATAAACGTATGCACGTACATGTTCTTTATCCCGATTTTAATATTTCAGTTTATTTGTTTTTCTTTTTTAATCCCAAACATATACTTGTTCCTTTTCCCGGATTTAAGATCTGAATTTATATTTGGCTAGAAAGCAAGAAAGAAGAAAAGAATGATGCCGTGCTTAATAAAATTTTGAGTTTAGTTGGAAGAGATGTGCATCACCTCAAATTAAAACCATATGTCACGAATTTTTTTTTATTTTCGCTCAAGATGGGAACGTTCTGGTCGAAAAAATATCCGTTTTGTTGAACGAAACGCTGACTGGTTATCAAAACATGTGGACTTAACTGAAGGCATCTCCATCGAACACGATTTTTTTGGGCTGTTATTTTTGCTTCTTCCTATGCATCGGCTAACTCCCGCCATTGTCCGGGTGCATGGGCCAAAAATGTCGTCATCTTATTTTGTTCCTTTTGTATCCTTGTATTGGTTTCGGTAATCGATTGGTTTTCACTATAGTAGGTGATTGGCCCTACTGCTAGCGATTTCAAGTGATGGGGCTGCCCATCTGTCGTTACTTGAGAATAACGCCTCCTGTCTTTTTTTTTTGAAGCGCCATCTGTATCTAGTTTTTTCCTAGCTGTTGTTGACGGAGGTTTGAGCACACGATGGTTGAGGACTTCGCTTAGGTTCACTGCACATTCTTTGTTGTTATCCTCTCAAGTGTGCATTATATTGCGAGCAAAATTGGTGGGGGATTAAAGGTGGATTAGGATGGATATAGGAAGTGTTGTTGGGATAAAGAAGTTTGCACATTGACGGGAAAAATTAGGAAGATGGAAAAAACGCAGGATCAATTCGTCGCCACTGGGGCTCGAACCTGCGGCCTCTGGGATTGTAGCCTAGTGCGCTTACCTCTAGGCTACAGAGGCTTCTCCATGTAATATTTGCCAGATACGTAGACCCAAAATACATTTTTGTGAATCTTCTTTGCGCTCAAAAAAACGAAAAGCCAAGGAACTTATGAGGGATACCGATAATGACCAATTATTAATCTCGACTAACGAATGAAAACATAAAAAGTCAAAAAATATATCCTTCATATAACTGTGTGTCAAAGGTTTCATGTTATCCTCCACAAATAACCGTAACAGAAACTTATGCTGAAATTGAGTTGCAATCGCTAATTAATCACAGTGTAAAGAGATTGTGTGCTGCACAAGAGAAATAATACTTTCCAATTACAAACAAAAATTTGCAGAAGTCAACCAATCAGATAATAGTATGTTTTTTATTTCACTAGTAGTGCTTCAAATGTACACAACAATTGACGAACGAAAGATTATAATACGGAGTAACCCTGCTCCATCTTCTACGAAATATTGCCGGCCAATAAAATTTGTATTTACAAAAGAAGCACGAGACATCTAGGAGGTAAATATATCGAAGATCAAATATCGGACCTGCATCCTACAACAATTCAAACAGATAAGGTAAATTTCAAAGTAAAAAGTACGCTTGTGTTATGCATGATTGACGGTAAAGTTTGTAATGCCCTGTCGGCATATACATCATCCCAAAAGTGCTACATATGTGGGGCTTCACCGAAAGATATGAATAACTTAAGTGCATTATCGGGGCGAAAAGTAGACGAAAGCATGCTTGCTTTGGGAATTTCTCCTTTACATTCATAGATACGAAATACTCGTATGGAGTGTATGCTACACATCGCTTATCGAATGGAAGTGAAGATATGGTATGTACGTGGCGAAGAAAATAAGGAGAAGATGAGAAAGAAGAAAGAATATATTCAAAATAGATTCAGGAAAGAATTTGGTCTTCTAATTGATATGCCGAAACAAAAAGCTGGTACTACAAATGATGGTAACACTGCAGAAGATTTTTTGGAGATCATGAGGTAACGGCAGATATAACAGACATAAATATAAATCTCTTAAAAAAGTTTCATACAATACTTTCCTTCATAGGATGTGGGTATCAAATTAATTCTGTAGCCTTCGAGACAAGAGAACTGTATTTATCAGAATATGCATGGTATAATATGCCAATGAGTGTGCATAAAACTTTATTTCATGGAAAGGATATAATTTCGTCTTCTATTCTTCCTATTGGCCAACTTTCTGAAGAAGCTCAAGAGTCGAGAAACACAGATGCAAGAAATTATCGTGAACTATTCTCTAGAAAGATATTTGTATAACGCTTAACAATAAATTTTGACAAAAACTCCCAACTAGGTAAGTCTTTACTATCATGCTCGTTGTCCCATCGGTCCGGCGTGTCATCATCCAATTTGCCACGCACAAGATGCATTACTATCGCATCTAATATTTCCTCCGATGTACCCAATGTGCGTAAGGTAGCTAACTGAGACGTTACTGCATCTACAACACGTCTAAGGGAATCCGCCTTAGCAACCTTTTTAAATTAAACAGCTCTCTTACATGAGCCCGAATAATAATTGACTTGTTCTCAAACCTATCCTTTAAAATCTTCAACGCCTTTTCATAATTTAAAGACGTTAGCTCTAAAGATTCTATTGCGTTTAATGGTACTGGTCCTAACGACGATCGCAAGTACTTATAAAAACTTCGATAAACTATTAAGTTCGCAACTAGAATCAATTAGCGTAACAAATGTTTTGTAACACGTATACCATTCACTTAATCTCTGTCTCCTTACTTCTGTTTGAACGCTATTGAATTGTGAAAAAATCGATTCCACTAGACTTAACCTCGACTCTAGTTCTAGTTCACTATCATCACTTCAGAATTCTCTATTATATAATTCCTACTTCTATTTAAAGAATTCATAAGGTCCTCCCTCACAAGGTGCAAGTCATTTTCATTGGTTGAACACTTCGGTGATAGCTTGGATATAATCTTATATTAACTTTGAAATCATTTGCTAAATTCAGAACAGAAAATACGGCACACTAATACCACTAGTAGAATGGCTTTCTACGAATTTCAACGCACTCAGAACAGACGAAATCAACTGATTTAAATGATTGTCGATGAATTGAAGCGCAAGCCGAAACAAACGAAATCGCTTCTTTTAATTCCCTTTCACACAACGAAACTATTGAACACAAGCACCTGTCAGAATTATCCTCTACTTTCTATACAAGCAAGGCAGAAATGACAAAAGTCGAACACCTGCACTTTCTTAAAACGTTGTACAATACATAAAATTAAACACAATAACCGTTTTCCCACAGCAATGCATATGTTCACTTTGTCACTTATAATAGTTACTAGAAAATCACCACCAATTTTGCACACTCTGAACAACCGTTTGTTTAATTATCTACGAAACCGAATGTAAAAAAGAGAAAAATAAATCAACAACATCAACTGTTGAGAATACGAAAAACGTAATTCATATACGTTCTATACTATCACTGTGTGCACTACTTGCCGACGAATGGAAGCATCAAATTTCAAAATTAAATTCAATTACTTATAAATGTTAAAACAAAATAGCAAACTTATACGTCTTATGCTATAACTATAAGCTATAACTATAAGGAAATACAAAAGAAAGAAGAACTTGAGTTTAAGCATAATTTCCGTTGCTTGCTTGTAAAAAAAAAAAAGCACAATAACCTTGTATTGCACTGGTCTAACGGAACTTGGAGCAGCTGAGACCCAAATTAGTCACTATGTCACTTATCTAATTAGTTACAAATTTTAATTTCAAATGCACCGAACTAACTCACCTGACAGTGTCAAAGTTCTATGCCGGAAACTGCAGTCCAGCTCACCGTTCCACCGATGGTTATGTTCCTACTCCGGCAATCCCCCAGTCCCTGCTCGGGAGCCAAATGTTGAATCCTTCCTGGGGTGGATCCGATGATTATCGGCACTCATCAAAGTTTTCTTCTTCTTTGTGTTTTTTTTTTTCCTTTAGCTGCTCAAACTAAAGACGTCCTTCTTCGTTTAGTTCTTAATTGCTTCTATTTTTTATTATTTCATTCTTACTTCACTAACCTCTTTACAATTCATTTCATCCAAAGCATAACACTAACATAAAATAACTTAAAGTACCTAAAGATAACCTAAAATAACCTAAGAGAATTCAAGATAACTGATAATTCAACTCCAAAGAGTATTCGATCTAGTTGAATAAAAAGAGCAAAACATAACACATTCAATAGAAAGATTCATAATTGAATAAACAATAATCAATTGAAGAGTAATGCTAATACTTAAATAACCAACAAGCAATTCAGCGCCAACATTGATATCAGACTAAGGTATATTGCCGCCGCAAAGACCATAAATATACAATGTTAATGGTCTTTGCCGCCGCACATTCGCTGTATGCACTCATTGCTGCCTTCAAAGAGAAGCGATCCATTTTAATTAACCGGAAGGAATCGAATGAAATGTCAAACCAAACTAAATAAAACGCAACTATCAACTGTTGAATCGGTTATCAAATAAAGCAGTGTTGCCAACTCAAAGTTGTAAACCTCTAAAAAAACACCCGAAAAACATCTCGAAATAATGTTTGAAATAAATGAGTGATATGTAATTTATGGTGTAGTTATACTGAAGAAAAACTGTTTTATTTTTAAATAGTTCAAAAACATGTTTATTTTTACAATATCCACAGGGAGAAGTGACGTAATTGAGGGTTGTTGTTGTAGAAATCGAAGTTTTTAAACTGTTTAAAAAAATAAACTATATTTAAACTACAGTCGACTAGTCGCCCCGTAGCAGTGTTGGGAAATTTCTGTATATTCAAGTTCATTTTTGTCTTTTCCGTTGCGCGGTAAGCATAAAACAGCTGATCATTGCACAAGAGTTATTGCATACACTGCAAATTGTTCTTAATCATGTATTTTCCACAAAATGTCTACTATTGAATTGGACAACAACTACATGGAAAAATTTCAGTTTTTGTTGTAAAATGTGAATCGATTCTGCTAGATTCAACAATGAAATCGGCTTTGAATCGTAACAGGGCTTGCAAATTTCTGTTGGTATTGGAAAATTTTCGGTAATTTCCAACCGGAACTGTCATTTTCGACAGACTCCTGCTCCTTATTTCTTTCAAACCAAAACAAAAAATAGCTGATCATGGCACAAACAGTTTGAAGAAAATTTCAAATTGTAATTTTTTTTCAAATATTAATAAAATAAGTAGCAGTAATGAAAAAGCAAGCTGCAAGAATTATTTGCATACTCTGCGAATTGTTCATAATCATGTATTCTTCACCCAATTTCCATTTTAATTTCTCACAATTAGCCACAACGTTCTATTTGTATGTATAACCAAAACAAAAAACAGATTCAGAATGGCCGGTGTAAACGCAGAATCGATTCTAAATGAATTCACTATTAGATTCGCTTTTTTTTATTGGTCAGTCTTAACTTGGTTGGCAATTTTTCCATGTAGGTAGGCAGCATTTTCATAATTTCGTCGTTTTTTGTGATTGTCATGTGTCTTCTTCTTCGTTTTTTTTGCGCGCCAAACTTCATATAATTATAGAAGAAGATACAACAGGCACTCCAAGTTCATTCATAGTTGTACGGGAAAATAATTTGGATGAGTTGCGTGGACCGGGAAAAATCGCACACTTTCGAAAGGGTAGCGGAGCAATTGTTCAATGTTGCTGTATCGGGATCGGAAGCCAAAAATAATATCAACAATTTAACGAGGAAATATCGGTAAGTTTCAGTAAATAATGTTTTATATTATTGTTGAGAATACAAAATATTTCAGTTGTGAGAAAGACAAAGTTTGTCCGTCGGGTGGAACAACATCAACTTGGGAATATTTCCGAAAGATCAACAGCTTCTTGGGAGGATACGTAGTTTACAATTTGGGTGATGTAGTATACGAAACAACTGGTAAATATTATCATTATTTTCGTACTGGTTAATTACATACAACCTAGAAGTTTTAATTGCAGATTTAACAGAGTTTCTTCAAGTAAATGACGAGAATGCACGTACGCCAGTTTCAAGTCGGTCAGCAACACCGTCAAGAAAAAGGAAGCGGGCCAATGAGGAAGACGCAATAGAAAGGATGTTAACACTCACGGAAATGAGAAATGAATCGATGAAGGAAATAAAGGCTTCAACCAAAAAAATTGAGGTCAGCATGTGCAACTACCTCGATGCGATGACAAAAAAAACTGCTCAATAGTAATAATAATTTTAAATTTTATTTTTTAGTTTTAGCCTTTTTATATATAGTACAAGGAGTACAGTATTATTTTGAATTTTGTTTTTATTTGTTTAAGTTTTTGAAATAAATGAATTTATAATAAAATGTTAAAAAGTATTGATATTGAAAGTTTCTTTTTAGGGTTCCTTACCCATAGGGAGCTAACGGGACCCTATTACTAAGCTTACGATGTCCGTCCGTCTGTCTCCTGCTCTATCTCATGAACCGTAATAGGTAGAGAGTTGAAATTTTCACAGAGTGTGTAATTCACTTGGGTGTAGAACGACAATACTAAAAATACACATTTTTAGAAGCATTGTTCTTTAATTTAACCTTTTGTTTGACAAATTTTTGTTTTTTGTAGTATACTTTTAAGTTTTAGTTGTAGTATACTTTTATTCTATTAAATATAAACATAATTTAATATTTTAAGCAAAAAATCTTGTACGATGGTACGGAACCCTCCGTGTGCGAGTCCGACTCACACTTGGCTGATTTATTTATTCTACATTTTCAGAGAGATGTTGGGAAATTGCTCTGCGTATTTCTTCAGCTGATGTTTCGTTATCGCCGATAACACAGCGTATGTCTGGTTGCGGCTTGCCTTCCATGTTTCCCAATTTGTATTAATGCTATTATTTGTATTGTTTAAAAAATTATGTAAAATACAGGAACATAGTATAATGACCGACGATTTCTCCAACGTATTGTTCATTCCCTTGCCAAGTCGGCGGAACCTGGCTTTCAAATGAAATCTGTAACTAAAATTGCTTGTATGAATGACGTTTACATTTGGCTCCTATTAAAAACATACCGGTAATCAACAAGTGCAAAGAGTACAACAGAATACCAACCCTTATAGTTGTCGTAGTCAACGGCTTCACTTGCTGGTGGCCTAACTTTAATATGACATCCATCTAAGTGAAAAAAATCACATTCTTGTCTGCTATGAAATATTATTTTTACATACCAATTGCTCCGAAACACTGAGGGAAGCCAAGAACTTCAAATCCTTAAACACACTCTTCGATCTTTGCTTGCGTTGTCAAGTCCGGTGACAGGTATTGTGGTGCTAGTTTTTTTATTACTTCACGCAATTATGCAAGCCAATGAACTTGACACACCGAACAGTCCACCCACTACTCGCAATGGCAACTCTTTCATCCACTGGAATAGTCCATCTGAAATTGGTGCGTGCCTTGCCCATACCTTCCATGTGTCCCACCAACATATTGAACGTGGCTCCGTCCATTCGGAAGCTTTCTTTGAATAATTTTGGAGAACCTTCCTTAATGACCTTGCTCCAAAATGTTCCATATCGTTCCTACAATTTCACAGACACATTTAACAATATCAACAAATTTTGCTTACTCAAAACGTTAAATTACAATAGTCCATATGCTCCGTGGAACACCACGACCGCGTCTATTCAAGTAATTCAAAATTACATTGGTAATATCATCTTCTGCTTCGTATAAAATCATTAAATTTGTATTTAAGTGTAGCAACATGCTTGCAATTAATAATATTTCATCATTATTCATTTTTACATAAATTTTCCCTTTACGATCTCTTAATTCAAGAAATTTTTTCTTTGTATGTATAATCAAAACAAAGAACAGCTTTTCGTGATACTAAAATACCACTGTAAACCACAAAACCGAATCTTCGTGATACGAGCCACTGTAAAGCCACTATTACAGAAACAATACTGACTTGGGCATAGTCGTTCGCCTTTAGGAGCTGTCAATTTAGTTCGAATTCTTTTTTAAAAAAAACCAATGGGAGATGTGTAAGCCTATAGTACTTGAAGAATTTTGTAAGTTGCAAGTACATAGTTATACGCTCAGTATATTTTTTGTCAATTTAAAGTATTTAAACTTTCAGTATTGGATAAATAGAATGGAATTGTTGTGGTAGTTGCTCCTGTTGTTGTTGTTGCTCGTTTCGTTGTGACTGTTATTGTTGTTGTAGTGCAAGCATTCCATCCAATAAATTTTGGCGCTTTCTCGCTCTATAGGCCCGTTGATATGCAGCGTTTCTGGCCCTTCTTTCTTCTAATGTTCTCTATAACATTAGTTAAAATTTATGTTGTAATATTATTGAATTTTGAGTTTGTAATAGAATTAATATTACCTGCATTTTGCTTTATTATGCTTATATGCTGTCAACGCTGTTGCAATTGATAATACATTAATCAGCAGTTCAATGACAGAAAGTCAATGATAGAGATTTCAGTAAGTGCGACGGACGCAAACATATTGTCAATGCTTCGCATAAAGTATGAGTATCCAATCAGAATTAACCAGTATACAGTTACTATGCAAATATTTGAGCAATATATAGACTAGAGGTGCCTAAGCCCTATACTCATCATGCTCTTAGGCATAGCATGAACATTCTGTGTACGTACATTGAACGCAGCTATAATACACACACACAAGTAAACATTTTTTTCTATTTCGTTTCTGCATTTTTTCTTATACACTTTCGCGATGACGCAGATTTTGTTATTGTTTGCCGTACGATTTAATACTCATTGAGAAGCACTTAGAGAAATCGTGGTTTGTTTTAAATTGCAAATCTTATTATAATTATTATGAAAGGGAGAAAGAGAGGATTTCGCGCATATAAGATCTTAGTTATTTGATTTATCATAAATAGAGTGTGCTTTAAATCAAAATCATTCTTACATTTTTTTTTTCAGTGTATATACAAAATTTTTTGTTTCTATATATTGTAGTTTTCTTGTACATGGATTGGTATTTGCTTTTCCATAAACATTGTTTGGGCACCTATGATATAGACCATTGCAGCATGCATTGTCGATTTTACCAAAAAACAAAAATAAAAAAACCAACTCAACAAATTTCCGAGCCAAGATTTGAACCTAGGTCCCTATTTACGCTGGCCAGTGCCTTTACTCACTGAGCCAACGAGCCTTGTTTACTTATATATTTATTGTAGGCATAAAAAAGCAGTCGCTTCATTATAATAGAAAAGCACATTGTGGTTTGCTAGCAAATAGACGCCAAATCACATTTTTAATGTTATGCTCTGATACATTTTACATGCTTATGAATGTGGTACATTTCATATAGTTATACTTAAAAAATATAGTTAAAACATATAAAAGTAAATTTATATAAAAATAAAACTGCAAATTGATTAAAAACAAAAATAAAAAAACTAACTCAAAAAATTTCCCCCACAAAGATTTGAACCCGGGTCCTCATTTACGCTGGCCAGTGCCTTTACTCACCGAGCCAACAACCCTCAGAATACTTTGCTGCTTAATTACATATTTAGATTTAAACTTGATTTTTGCACAAATACACTCTCATATACCTCACACCGATTTCGTCTTACTCTGTTTTACATCTGTATTGTGAAACGAGATTTTTACCCCCTGAGCCTAAAGATGTTTACACATCAAAAAGAAATAAATGTATTTAAATAAGGCACATAAATTCATTTATAAAAATAATAAAGTAAAAATATAACTGTTTATATTAGAATATATTGAAAATTATTTTGTTACATATTACTGTGTAAAAATAAAAATAACAGCGTTGAGACTTTGTTCGGTTTCAATAGCGTTCGATGTTCACTTATAATTTGTCATGCTCCTGAGACCACTCTTTCACAAGGCACGGATGTTGCGACGATACAAAGTCTTTTTAAAATGTAAGCATATAAATGATGATATATATGCCGTCGTTCTTGCCACCACTGCAAAGGATCCTGTTTACGATCTACGTATTCTTCTTTTAAATATTTATCTACTTCACGAATGCCAGCCACAGTTTTGCTCCCAGGCCATGTAATTTTACTGATTTCATTATCATATTCATCCCATATGCTACCATCAGTAGTAGATACAGGGGCAAGAGCAGTTGAGCAAGATGCAATTCGTAGATCATCATTTGATTGTAATGTCGTTTTACCCATTTTATTGTTGAGCCCTTCTATTGTGCGTTGGCGGTTGGCTTCATTTTACAATGCTCTTGCTTTGAACAGTGGATCCAAAATTGTGCATTCAGCGTATTATTTTCTATGTCCTTGAAGCGGTCCTCCATTCATTTTTTCCATGCTGAATGTACTGCAATAATTTTCATATTTTTTGAAACAAATTTCCTTAAAAAATTTTGAAGCAGAGTGTTGAACACAGTGGTAATCACAGCATCCTTTATCTGTATTATTCGATGAAGCATATTATAGGTAGAATTCCAACGAGTTGCAACGTCTTGCTTCAGTTTTAGTATGGGTGAATTCATCTGGTTTTGTGTAGGAGTTAATTTTTTTCCCTTGTGTGCTTCGATTAAAGTACTCAACAATACTTTTAACCTGCACTAAAACACCCGCTATTTCCTTAGTAGCATTTTGGACAATCAGGAATGAGCGAAACAACCGATTGATCGCCACTGAGCAAGTTTGACAGCATTTATAATATTTTCACTTGTATGTCTATCATTAAATGCCTCACAAGTCAGTAATAAGGAGCAAAGTTTAGTCTCGTCGTCTATAAAATGTGCTGTTGCAGCCAAATAACTTTCATTAGTACTAGCAGTCCATGCATCAGTAGTAAGACATAATGCAACTGTGGCAACGATTTTTTTTCGTGCATCACTGTTATTCTTCATGAACACTTGGCATTAAATTTGTCGAAAACGTTTTCCTAGAAGGAAGTTGATACCCAGGACAATGAGAAACTAATTGAATTAATTTTCGGATTCTGGCTCTTCAACAATTCGTAGGGCATGATGTCCTTTGGTAATCATCTGGACGGCTTGTCTATCAATTTCTTCGACTTTTCTTATAGGTGTTGGCTTATGAATATATTGAGTTATAGTGTTTTGAGTTTGAGGACCTGTTAATGCCGATGACGATGTAGACATTTCCGAAGATGAAGAAATAACACTTCTCGGTGTAATTTGTGATGAATCTGAATCAGGCAAATGTAGTAAATTGTGTCGTTCAATAGATAGAGGAATTACAGGATGCTTCGTTTTCATATGCCGCATAAGATTTCCATTTGAACCTCCTGCGATACTGATGCGTGACGAACAATATTTACATTTTGCTTTCTGGTCGGTTTCTTCCGCAAAATGAGCCCATATAACGCTGTGTTTTCTTCTAGTTGACATTATAGTATAATACTTAAATCTTAAATAAAAAATGTTATTGATATTTATTATTGCATAATATGTTTACAATAACTAACTAAATTTAATTTGAAGTAACTGAGAAGACAGACATTATTAACAGGGTTTGAATCGCTGGCTTCAAAATAGCAACAGCACAGACATTTTTTCAGCGAAATAAAAAACAAATTGTATATACTGTGCACCAAATATTTATTCGTACACCTTTGATGGCAAACAAAAATGAGCAGTTCAGACCCTTGTGTTTCCATGTAGCAAACAAATCAGCATTGTTGAAAGTGAGGTTAAAATTGCGAGAAAAAACTACATTAAGATAAAAACATCGAAATCTGAATTGAAGACTCTACTTATTAAATAAAAAATCAGCCAAATGTGAGTCGGACTCGCACACGGAGGGTTCCGTACCATCGTACAAGATTTTTTGTATATAATATCCTAAAAGTATACTACAACTAACAGCTCAAAGTATACCACAAAAAATCAAAAAATTGTTAAACAAAAGGTTAAATTAAAGAACGATGATTCGAAAAATGTATATTTAGTATTTGTCGTTCTACACACAAGTGAATTACACACTTTGTGAAATTTTCAACTCTCTACCTATTACGGTTCATGAGATAGAGCAGGAGACGGGCGGACGGACGGACATTGTAAGCTTAGTAATAGGGTCCCGCTAGCTCTCTATGGGTACGGAACCCTAAAATGAAAAAAAAAACTATTATAATAATAAATTGATTAAATTATCAAAAATACAGATAGCAAAATTCACAATTTGGATATTCTGTCAAGCACGAAAGTCTACAAAAATATAAATAATTATTAAAGTTTACAATTGGAAGTAAAAAAAAGAAACGATTTAAATAAAGATAAATTTAAAAATTTATTAGTAGAACAAACATAAACACGTCCGCTCTCTTTTGAATTCTTATTGAATGATGTGGATGATGTTCGTGAAGATGGTGCTATTGTTGATGTTACTGCTAGCGCCGGCCCTTGGGTAGAGTGAGTGGAGCGGTCGCTCTAGGCGGCAGATGGCAAGGGGCGGTAAAAAGACAAATTCCAAAAACATTTTCTAGCGCAAAATACAATTTTAATATCCCGTTACCATAACGTTATGTGCGCGCTGTTGCCGATTTAAAACCTGTGTTAAAAGCGCTGAAGTAGAATTTACGTAAAGTGAAGGTGTCGACCAAAGGGCGTCGAAAGACAATCTCGCTAATGTTCCAACCACCAGCACTATGTGAAATACGCATTGCGAACTCGAAAATTTAATTTAAGCTCGGTGATGATTTCCTCATCTGTTGTTTCTTCAGATGTTGGTGTAAATAACTCTTTTGCATGTGATGAGTGAATTGTGTACACTGATTTCAACTCCTGTGGAGCCGTCGTGGTTGGTTAGCTTGATTAATTTTGCACCTTGCTTTGCGTTTTTTGTTTTAATCAAAGCTGAACCGTTCAGGAGCCTTTTGACTTCTACACAGAGGTACTAATTGAATGAATTAGAATGAGAGGTAGTTTTCGAATTAAATCGAATGTCTACATTTTTTTTTTTAAAGAACAATGAGTTGTTGTTGTTGTTTTGCTGTGGGTAAGGAAAAGAAGAATGAAAATAACATAAAGCAATGGAAAAAATAACAAAAGAAATGAAAGAATACACAATGTGTGCATACAATGATTTGAGTAATTCGAATGTATTCGGCTATGACGAAGTTTTTATTTCGTTTTGCATGCTAATTGACACTAACTCATTTCACTTCTGCTTGGTGAAAGAAAAGAAGGTGACGCCAATTTGGCTTGTTACGCTCTCAAAATTCGCTCAATCTCATTTTTTAGTAAATAAGTACCATCAGTGTATTTAAAACGCTGAAAAACACTAATTTAGTGTTGAACACAACGTGAAAATGCATTGAAAATAATAATAATAATAATAATATTATT
The DNA here is from genome assembly GCA_035041805.1 of Amiota mariae. Classification (NCBI taxonomy): domain Eukaryota; kingdom Metazoa; phylum Arthropoda; class Insecta; order Diptera; family Drosophilidae; genus Amiota; species Amiota mariae. Next base: position 37,216 of record JAWNKV010000398.1, on the reverse strand, counting down.
AAAATAGAATAGCGAATAACCAATGTATGACATACAATAAATCGAATAAAATAACAGATCGACACATAGCGGTAAAAAATTGGCAGCACCTTGTTTTCTTACACCATGTGCCGACTGCTGTCAAACTCAAAACACACTCGCATACATATTCATTCATTGTGTCACTCGCTCACACTATTTGTTTTTACTATTTTTTGATGTCACCTTTTTATATACATACTCGTATATTTTTGATGTTGTTTTGTTGAAGCAGCGAGGAGCTCGAGTTGTCATCTGAGTTTGATTTTTTTTCGCGTTTACTCTTTTTTATGTCACTTTTCTAGCAACCCCACCGGCTTAGGTATCAGAACATTTTTTTGGCTGCTGCGCTGACTTTCGTCAGTGATCATATTTTGCTGTTGCTTCAAAGAATATCATATACGGAAAGCAGATAACGAAGAGCGCAATACTCTTGGATGCTCTCAGAGAGGGAAAAATACAACAAAAACAACACAAAATTCAAAAATTAAAATCGGTTCAGTATATTTTGCGCCAAATAAAAAAGAAATTATAAAAATCTCTAAGTCGGCATGATTTTTTCCGACATCTTCAGCAATTATCGTCAATATTTCATCCAATTTCCTTTATTCTAAACCTTCCTCTTGAATCACTCCGTCCTTAGCTGAAAACCGTATCAAAATTTGTTCAGTAGTTTTTGAGATAATCGCGTTCAGACAGACAGACGCGGTTGGAGGACTTTGTTTTATAATATGTAAGGATATCAATAAAATTTGAATAGCACAGTTAATGGAATGTCACTAGTGCGCAAACAATACTACAAAGATTTTGTCACGAAGAAATTCCTCTGCTTGCATTATTATCAGCAGAAAGATGATGCAAACGGCAAACGATTTTTCTTCTGAGCGTCATTTTTGGACAGTTATTATAAATAGATTTTGTCAAAATAATTGTGCCGTGCAGTGTATGTGTGACCACAGCTGTTTAGTACTCATAAAAACAGAAGCAGAAAGCTTTTTTGATTTTTCATTCTCCTGGAAGATTCCAGCATTCTCTTGATGAGTGTCAGAAATGTAGTAGATAAACACAAGCAACAGTATCAATTGCCTGTGGCCTCAGTTCTACAACGAGTAACGTTACAAAATAGTGTGGGTGCGCTTTGTAAATTTTGTTCAAACATTTGCGATTTTTTAAAATTGTTAGTCGTACATAAACACAATTACATTTTATAATGTAATTGTGTCCACTTGAAGTGTTTAATTTTGTTGGCATCATAGTGAAATATAAATGTATGTGACCTACACCAGTATTAAATGTAAAGTTAATCGTAATGAAATCATTGCGAAAAAAGGGCAAAGGTTAACTTTATTTCAATTTTTTTTTTTTTAATGTTCTTTAATATTCCAATTCTTATTTTTCGGTTCTATTCAGTTTCGTTTTGTTAGGTTTTATGTATAGTTGTGTGGTTAAATGCATGCATATGCATTTGTAAAAAATTGTGTTTATTTATGCGCAAAATCTAACTTATTTTTTCTTTTCTCTTTTTGTGTATACTTCCAATGAGATAACTGTTATTTTTTTCTTCAATACGTATTAAAAATGAATAGGAGAACATAACTGCATTTTTTTTCGATATACATTTTTGTACCGTTCAAATTACTGTTAAAGTGGATTTTTACTGCTATTTTTGACATTGCAAACATTTATGTGTACATACATATATATTACACATGTATACAAATATTCATTCATATCGTACATGTTTAACTATAGTGTCACATCTCAAAGTATTCAACTTTTCTGTAGAGGCAAAACACTGCTTTTGTTTAGATTGAAAGTATATGAAAAGAAAGAAAAACAATGGTAATTTTTTTGGGTAAAGCGTTGAGAAAAAATACCAGATTTTTACAGGGGTGGGGGATGATCATTGTATTTTGCTTTCAACAAAAAATCAAAATTTGAAAATTTTGTGTTGCGACACTAGTTCTTGTGCGATATATACTGAAGACTTTCATACGCCGTTCCGAATACATTCATCAAGGAAAATTATCAGTAGGGGTCTTTACGATAACGCACAAACCTCACAATCATGTAACCGCACAAAGTTATAAGGTCGCTTTTGTAAACAAGACGATTTTGTTGTATAAATCGGTCAAATCAGTGAGGACTGCCAACACTGTGTATTCATTGTGATTGCCAATTCTTTCCGAAAGAGTAATGATTTACCAATTTAATTCAATTATGTAATTGATTTACAGCAACAAGATTGAAAAATAAATTATTTATTGCAATTTGAGAATTTATTTCAATAAATTCGGTTTTTATTTTTCATTTTCAATTGTTTATTTAAATCCAACTGTCCAAATCACAAATTTTTTTTGTATGGAGCAACTGTCAGTTACTTCATGGGTTCACAAAGTTGTGAGGTTTGTGCGATTTCGTGAAGACCCACAGTAAGTTCTTAAGGAGCGTTCAAGTAATACGTAAGCAAAATTTCGATGCTTTTAGTGTTTACACTGTTTTGTTTTTATGCAGTCAGATGTTTTTTGTTTTGGTTATACATACAAAAGGAACGTTGTGGCTAATTGTCAGAAATTAAAATGGAAATTGTGAGAAAAATACATGGTTAAGAACAATTCGCAGTGCGTGCAAATAATTCTTGCAAGTTCCTACTTCATTCCTGCTACTTATTTTATTAAAATGTAAAAATAAAACTACAATTTAAAATTTACTTCTAAATGTTTTTTGCAATGATCAGCTGTTTTATATTTACCGCGCAACGAAAAAAGACAAAAATGTACTAAATAAAATGGCAGAAATTTCCCAACACTGCTGCGGGGCGACCAGTCGACAGTTGTTGAAATGTAGTTTTTTTTTCAACAGTTTAAAAACTCCTTCGATTTCTACAACAACAACCCTCAATTACGTCACTTTTCCCTGTGGTTGTTGTAAAAAAAAACCAGTTTTTTAAACTGTTTCAGGAAAAAAACGGTTTTTTGCTCAGTCTAACTACACTAAGTGAAAAAATGTTGTTATATTGTCTTTATTTTTGTTGCGTATAGTTCGTTTATTAACCGCCTTAGGTTTGTGCGTGGATTTTTTTAACGTTGTATGTATATCTGAATGTATGATGTAAAGCTTTTCATCATTCAAGGATATCATTCGTAAAATTACAACAAATTGATGAATATTATCTGTTTAAAATTTAAATTATTAAGTACTATAAATCCCAATAACATTTTTTGGAGTCAGTAGCTTACAATTAAATAAACATTTGTAATAATTACGACTTTAAAATAAATGAATATTATTCCCATTTTGTACTTATGTATGTATATTATCTAAGTTTAACATATCACACACGTTTAATTAAAGTTTTACTACTCAAAATTTTAAATTTTATATGAAAAGGAAGAAAAGCAATAGTATTTTTTCGGGTAAGGCGTAGAGCAAAAATATAAAAATCAGCCAATTGTGAGTCGGACTTGCACACGGAGGGTTCCGTACCATCGTACAAGATTTTTTGCTTAAAATATAATATTAATTATGTTTATATTTAATAGCCTAAAAGGATACTACAATTAACAGCTTAAAGTATAGTATAAAAAAAAATTGTTAAACAAAAGGTTAAAATAAAGAACAACGCTTCTAAAAAAAATTCAACTCTCTACCTATTACGGTTCATGAGATAGAGCAGGAGACGGACGGACAGTGTAAGCTTAGTAATAAGGTCCCGTTAGCTCCCTATGGGTAAGGAACCCTTAAAAAGGAGTAAAACATCCCCATTAACTCATTGTAGACATGCCAACTTTCTCCAATGAGATTATTAAAACCTTTTATTGAACTTATCACTTTCTACGTATTATAAACAATTATATTTTATTTTAACACGTTAATTAATTGAATTAAAAACAAGTTTCAATCTTCGAAAATGTTAAAATCTATATACAAGCAGGTTGGCGTATTCAGTATTGGTTGGTTTTGCTTATTTTTCTTTTTCTGGAAAAGAGATTTGGGTAAAATGTAAATATATGCTTAATAAGAATTGAAATGTTGAATTCTTTAAATTCTGATTAGTGAGGAAAAGAATAAGCTACAGTTCTTGGTACTTTTTAGTGTTTTTTTTTGTATAAGATTAAGATTAATGGATGCGAAAATAGTGCAGCTAACTTGTATATTTCTTATCATGTAACATAATGATACATAAATGATTTCAAACTTAAAAAATCACTCACAAATGCATCTTGCCCACAAATGAGTGCAACTGCGAACACAACATAGTTTCTCTGTGTCTCTCGCTTTCTTTTCTTCGTACACTCGCAGCGTATACCATAAAAATGGTTTTGTATTCTATTTCTCTGTTTCTCTTACGTCATTAATCTTTCATCTATGTATGTCGCATGACTTGCCTATTAAAATATGTTCATAGCTATCCTTAGTTTTTCACACTTGTTTACCAAAGCAAAGTTGTTCAGATCGACAGTTTGACTACCTGACAAGTGGGTGTACAGAGGTAACTTTAAAGAAGTAAATGCTCCGATCTGGCGAAAAAATGTCCAGTGAATGACTAAAGAACATTCAAAATTTTGTGAACTCAACGACTAAACAAGATATTATTCAATTTGCAGCATCATTCAATTGGTGGGATGCAACGAGATAGGCAAAAGAAACGAATTGTTGTATAATGACCTGAATATGCTTGCATTTCATTCTTCCCAAGTAGAAGCGAACAATCGCTTCCAACAATAATTTTCTCCCACCAAAGTGACACTTGCCATCGGCAGTACCATCGCATAATGTAAAAATTGAAAGAAGCAAATTATGTAACAGCTTAATAAACTGTCATATAATGCGACATCTCGACCAATTTTCTAATGTTACAACACCACTGTTATCGATATAAGTGAAATGTATTGCATATTGACAAATCATAGGACAATGTTTAATGTTTCCTATCAGCCAATAGCTACCTGAAACGTATTTATTATTACATTACAATGAAACTGTATGAAGTGTAATGGAAGTACTGTATTCCCCCGATTTGCAAGATTTATGCGATCCACAGAAAACTATACAAATCAAAAGTAAACTAAAGTTTATCTATTCTAATAATCCACTTCAATATTATTTTTTTTTAAAGTATATCTGAATATTTTGTGTGTCCAATGATTTTAATTATTAATTAAATTAATTTAAACATTAATTGTATACCAATAATAATGCCCGATTCAGACTGAGCAGAAGCAACCTTTTTTGTAAGCAGCTCTAAGGGTAGAAACATAGTGCACACTGAAGCGAAGCCGAAGCTAAAGCGAAAGATGAAGCCGAAATGCTTGCTGCGCTAGCAAGCTGTTGAGTGCACATAGTGGAAGCCGAATTGCTTGCGTTGCGAGCAAGCGATGAGTGTGCATTGACGTCAGCAAGGCGCCGAAAAATAGACTTGAATAAATGAAAAAAAAGCAACAAATTTGTAACTTATAAAAATCGAGATCATTTACAATGTTGTTGTTTTGTTTTTTTTTTTCATATACTAGAAAAAACAACAAAAAATGCACTTTGCAGCAAGCGATTCAGATTCAAAAACAGTACACAGATTCAGAACAGTACAGTTTGAAGCTGACAGCTTGCGTTTCGGCCTCAGCTTCATCTTCGTCTTCGCATGCACACTTTCGAGCGTTTTCATATGTTTCCTTGTGCACGCTTTTTCGCGTTTTTCCATCTTCAGCTTCAGCGCGCACTATGTTTGTATCCTAAAATTTCAGGGTTGCTTTGGGTACTTTGAAGTAAAATTTTTCTACTGCAAAAGTGAAAGCAAAAATTTCAGCTACAAGGGCTGGCATACTTTGAGTAGTGCTGCGAAGTTTTTGGTTATGTCTGCCTTTTGATGACCAACATCCTCGACATTAAACAGCTGATCATTGCAAAAAACAATTTGAAGAAAATTTTAAATTATAATTTTTTTTCAAATATTAATAATATAAGTAGAAGGTATGAAAGAGGAAGCTGCAAGAATAATTTGCTACCTCTGCAAGTTGTTCTCAATCATGTATTTTTCACAAAATGTCCATTTTAATTATCACAATTAGCCAAAACGTTCCAATTGTATGTATAACCAAAACAAAAACAGCTGTTCTTTAAGCGAAACCTCTGTGTAAACTCTGTGTTCATAGAAAAAGCAACAATTTGGAAGCAGTGTGAATCGGGCATAAGTATACTAGGACTGCAACATCGACATCGATGTATCGAAAATATTGATGTGTCGGTTAAAAAACCTCGTTGCTTTACATCGATGTTTCTGGTAACCTATACATCAGAAACAACGATGTTTGCTCTCGATACGTCGGAGATATTGGAGTGCTGTAAGTATTCGAGGAACAACTTTTGGACAGTTGGCAACACTGGTACTGATAGTGATAAGTTTGTTTAATTTTCTATTTTCTTTTCGACAGATTATTATTATTATTAGGTGATGTTGCACTGCGACCTATGAGATCTATTGTGCCCCCTTCACGAACTTAGAGTGCTTCTCCTAGTCCTAGCAGTGTTGTTAGGTGATAGTTCAGCCTATAATGTCCTGTTAATAATCCCGTAATGATTCTCAAGTTGTTCTTCATTAGATTCATTCAATTCTTGTAGCGTTTTACGTTGTATGTCCCTAGCGCTAATTTGGAATGTGATAGCCCCGGTAATTTTTCCCAGTATAATTTTCTTTGCTTATCCCCTTCTTCCCAAATAATGCGGGAGATGTTACCCGATCCTAATCCACAGAATGGTTCGGGCCCTACAAATGCAGTTGATACTCATTTCCTGGATAGTTTATCTGCCATTTCGTTTCCATTAATCCCAGCATGACCCGGAACCCATAGAATCCACACCTGATTGAGTTGATCTAGTATGTTCAGCTTATCAATGCACTCCAACACCAGTTTTGAAGTGACTTGGTGAGATTTGAATGCTTTGATAGCTGTCTGGCTGTCAGTCAGTATTGCTATTCTGCGGTTCCGGTAGTTCCGTTTGAGGTTAAAGTGCGCACATCTATCTATCGCGTATACTTCCGCTTAGAAGATAGAAGTGTTCTTACCTAATGGTTCAGAGTATCTTATCCCTGGTCCAAATACACCCGCCCCGTCTCCATCGTCAGTGAGGGAGCATATCATCACTGATTCATCTTGTATGTTTCTGATAAACATTCCCAATTTCCTTTGCTATCAAGTTCAGTTTTGAAGAGTTTCTTAAAGCTGAACGTTGGGAGTATTGAGTCCCTTGGCATCGAGATTGCAGGAAGATGCTCAATGGGAAATTGTGTCTTCCTTTAGTTGAGATAACTTCCTGTGCTGGTGTTATTCCGAGCTTGCCCTCCTCACTGGATGTGGATATGAAGAGGAGTGAGTTACAAGAGTACCTCCATTGATGCCGTTGAACATGTTCGCACAGCTCCCGACATACATACACATGAATGGAACGTTGTGGCTAATTATGATAATTAAAATGGACATTTTGTGAAAAATACAAGATTGAGAACAATTTGCAAAGAATTCTTGCTGCTTCCTTTTTTATACCCGCCACTTATGTTACTAAAATTTTTTAAAAAATAGTACAATTTAAAATTTTCTTCAAACTGTTTTGGGCAATGATCAGCTGTTTAATGTCGAGGATGACCAAAAGAAGGAGAAATGACCTAAAACTTGGCACGTCTGTTTAACAAGTTGTCAGCTCAGTAGCTGAATAACCTGTTTAATATTTTTAAACAGCTAAAAAGGTACCTTTTTTTTACAACTTCAACCCTCAACCACTCCATTTTTCCGTTGGTTGTTGTAACACAAAAACTGCTGATTTATGCCCGATTCAGACTGAGTATAAGCAACATTTTTATAAGTTGATAATTTCTACAACAAAACCAGGGAAATTACTGAATATCAGGGTTGCTTTGGGTACTTTTAAACGAAATTTTTTCTGCTGCAAAAGGGAAAATATGCGTTGCCACGGCTGAGAAAGTTTGCGTAGTGTTTCCAAGATTTTGGTCATGTCCGCCTTTTTTTGGTCATTCTCGACATCATTGCACAAAACAATTTGAAGACAATTTTAAAATGTAATTTTTTCTTTTAATATTAAAATTAAAATAAGTAGCAAGAATGTTAAAGGAAGTTGCAAGAATAATTTGTATACACTGCAAATTGTTCTCAATCATGTATTTTTCACAACATGACCATTTTAATTATCACAATTAGCCAAAACGTTCCATTTGTATGTATGTTTAACCAAAACAGAAAACAGGTGTTTTTGATGCCAAACCTCTGTGTGGACGTTCGCTGAAAAAGTAGCAGTGTGAATCGGTCATTAGTGAAATAAGCATATGTAATATATAAAAAACTAATTGAGTTTGATGTGAGTCAAGAAAAAAAATTTAATTTTAAAGAGTAAAGCTGGAAGTACACAAACGACTTTAACGACAAGCTGCAATGGTGACAACCGCACCATACCAGGTACACAAACGACGTCGAGGTACACAAACGATTTCAGCGTTATTGACTTCAGTAAACAAAAAAATCTGTGAATTTCAAAATTAGAGAAAGTAATTATTGAAGAAAAACGCATTAAAAGTTGAATTATTTAAAATAGGATGTATGTATTTTCATTATCATGTAATAAATTGAATTGGAATAACTTTTTAATTAGATAGGAAAGTTTGCCATCAAATTTAACATAAAGACTGCAAAGAAATCGCCATTTACCAAATCAGTTTTTTGTCATTCACCTCGCGATCAAGCAGTTCTTTTGGTTCACAACCCAGTTCTTTTCTCATTTATCAATACTGATTTCTGTGGAAGTCGAAGTTGATCAATTTTTGACGTTGTAGTTTTCGCGTCGTAGCTATGTGACTCGCTCCATACGATTTCATACATTTCAACTTTTGTGTTTCGCTGCACGAACGCACCAAAAGTCGATTTGCAAGATAACGTCGTTTGTTTATTTCCAGCTTAAGTAAGAGTGCACAGACAAAACAAAATTCGAAGATAGTAAGATATTTTTTTTATTGTAAATCCGTATTGAATATTTTATTATAATTTTTGAAAATATAGATATTTAAAATATGTAACCAATTTTGAAAAATTTTTAATTTACTATACTTTTTATTTTAATAAAAACAATTTGTTCATCAGAGGAATAGTTTTTAAGTTACTAAAATTATGTAACTATACCATAACTAATTATGACCATTAGAAAAAAAGTTGCCTCAATGAAATTACTATTATATTATATTCAGGTGTTCTACAGAAAACTTTTCCCGACGCTGAAAACATTAAGAGTTTTCTGTAGCACTCCTGATGGGAAGAAGATATAGCAGTACGGTCAGCGCTGCCGTGGGATACGTGCGCATGGCTCCTCTGATTCCTATACAGGCATGATGTTGCTTATCACGCTAGGGAACAGCTCTGATACCATAATCACAACGTCGTCTGCATTCGCGACTACCCTTGCTCCCGTCTTCTCCAATACGTTGAGGATGTTCTCTATGGCTAAAAGCCACAACGGAGGAGAGATTACTCCACCCTGTGGTGTCCCTTTACTGATATATCTAGTTAAAGTCGAGTTACCTAGCTCTGACAGTACTATTTTTTTTTTTAGCATCTTTACTATCCATTCTACAATGCCTTCTTCTACGCCAATCCTAGCTATAGAATCCTGTATAGCACTCGTGCTTACATTATTGAAGCTGCCAGCGGGTATTGTTTGTAGAGAATCGCTCTCTCTGCCGGCGGACTACCTTGTGTAGGGCCGTTTCCATGGATCTACCTTTGAGGTACGCATGTTGGCAGGTCGAGAAGGGATATTTATCAATAGCAGATCGAAGATGGAGCTCCAATACTCTTGCCATCGTCAAGAGGAACGATGTTAGGCTGATTGGCCTTAAGTCTTTTGCGGATTCATGACCAATCTTCCCTGCCTTTGGTATGAAGACTACCTTTGACTCTTCTCCAGTTAATTGGTGTGGTTAAAAAGGTGTTAAATCACCTGTGCAGAATTGAGGACAAATGAAAGTATTGATATTGTTTTTTACTAATATACATGTTCTGGGCTTGCCACATACCTTAGTATACAGTAGTTTGTACCTTCTGTTCTTGAGCTCCAGAATGTCAGTGCCTCTAACCCAGGGCTCTAGAACGACGCAGATGTCAACGTCCTCCTCACTTTGGAAGACGGTAAGATTATCCGAGGCATTCTTGGAATGCTTTAGGTTAATCTGCACGACTTTCAGCATCGGAAGGTCTTGTCGGTGTGCTAGTTGCTTCTTCCTGAAGCACCAGGTCATCCATTAGCCACAAATCCAATTTTCAAAATGTTTTAAACAACTATTGGAATAAATAATCCAATAAAATGTATACTTGTTGGAAAGGTCGTGAGATCTAGTTTTATAAAAAATTTTACAAAATTTATTTATCATGAATTTTATTATTCAGAATTTTTTTAGTGTAATATAAAATAAATATAAACATACATAATATCTCAAAGCATAGATTTTCAATGTAAGCTACTTTAACATATTTCCACAGATATACACACCAACCATGCAAATTTGAAAACTCTCGAACCACTAGAAGGTGCGTGACGACTCGGCGTAGCCAAAGTTAATCTTCTAGTTCGGTCAATATACACTCCCCGCCATAGCGCACCTCTACATAATTTTTTTTTCAAACCACATATTTTCCGATACAGAGGTGTTAGGAACTTAATTTTTTTTTTAAAGACTCGATATTTTTTTGTGTATTATATGACGTAAAATACGTGTGGTAGATACTTCGGCTGATTTTATATGAGAACCAACTACCCCTAATTTGTTCGCCTCTTGAATAGCCCATCCCTTCATAAAAAAAATTTCATCGAACTTTTCATTTGCAAAATCGTTGTTATGAGGCAATATAAACTAATTCATATTAAATAAATTAAAATCATCCGAGGACATCTTTCAACAGAGGCAGAAAAATTAATAAAAAAGCTTATAAGATTGCATATAATTGGTACTACAACTTAAAAGTGCCTCAAGGCACTTATAGTATTTTTTGCATTAACAGAAAAAGTATAAGCTTTTATATCATTTGAATATTTTTTGTGTATTGCTAATATATTTTGTCTGTTCATTTTTGAATTCAGGGACCAAAATTTAACCAAGAAAAAAATATTCGAGTTATTTGCTTTTAATATTTATGGGGTCTTAGAGGGTTAAAATAAAATAAAATCATTCGAGGACATCTTTTAACAGAGGCAGAAAAATTAATAAAAAAAATCAGCCAAGTGTGAGTCGGACTCGCACACGGAGGGTTCCGTACCATCGTACAAGATTTTTTGCTTAAATTATGTTTATATTTAATAGCCTAAAAGTATACTACAATTAACAGCTTAAAGTAGATTACACATTACACACTTTGTGAAAATTTCAACTCTCTACCTATTACGGTTCATGAGATAGAGCAGGATACGGACGGACGAACGGACATCCGGAAGCACAACCCCATATTTTTTGCCTCATTTTACCAGAACTACACGAGCATCACGTTATGTCAAAAATCTCCATCGATTGGGTTTTATTCAAGGTCAAAGTAATGGGTTTTTCTTATTTTTCTCGTAAATGGCAAGTGTTATCGAAAAAATATGTTTAACAATATTGTAGGTCATGCAATTCTCTACAAATTTTAGAAATAAGATCAAATACGCATTTTTTAAATGACTTTGTGGACGCCATACCGAATCCCAAGCATGTAAAGATCATCTTAAGTCCAGATCTCAATTCGAGCGAAAATCTGGCTCCATTGGAATAGGGGGATTCCAAGGTTCAAAAGAGCGCCCACTATGGAAGAATAAGTTTGAGGTAGAGTGCAGCATAAATGGAATGATATCCCCAGTACCCATGATCAATGCAGATAGCTCTGGTTTTTAGGGTTCCGTACCCATAGGGAACTTACGGGACCCTATTACTAAGCTATGTCCGTTCGTCCGTCCGTATCCTGCTCTATCTCATGAACCGTAATAGGTAGAGAGTTGAAATTTTCACAAAGTGTGTAATTCACTTGTGTGTACAACGACAAATACCAAAAATATACATTTTTAGAAGTATTGTTCTATAATTTAACCTTTTGTTTAACAATTTTTTTTTTGTAGTATACTTTGAGCTGTTAATTGTAGTATACTTTTAGGCTATTAAATATAAACATAATTTTATATTTTAAGCAAAAAATCTTGTACTATGGTACGGAACCCTCCGTGTGCGAGTCCGACTCACACTTGGCTGATTTTTATTATTTACTAACTTATCTATTTTATTTTGCACTAAAATGACTTTGTGGATCTTTTGGTAATGATCTAAGGAATACATGGTATTTTTTGTCACAATTTTCTATTCAGATATTCACCTCCAACATACCGAAATGTATAAAAGTAACGCCCATTTACTCATTTTGTTCCCCACTCTTCGCGCTTTTTCTCAAGAATTAATTTTATTAATTATTTAATAAATTATCGAAGATTAAATTGTCTTTCATGTTTTTCGATAACACTGACAGTTTACGGGACAAATGCGAAAAATGCGGGTGCCAAGCATCAAGTGGTGACAACTTGGTGACAATTCATTCCCCTGCAAGTAGGGGAGGCGGCGTAGCTTTAGCAATAACTAATAATTTAAAACATAGAGAGGTTCCTATTGTTAATACGCATATAATTGAGAACGTAGGTGTAGAAGTTATTATTGACTCGTAAAGTTCTATCAAAATTTTTCAATATACTTTCCAGATGCATCGGCGAAATGTCTAGACAGTTCTTGCATTCTGGTAAATGAGAAGTTACACCATAGAAGCTTGTTCAAGGCAGATTTGCTAAAGTTCTCACGAATAAACGGTCACTTTTTATTAGGTGGTGATTTCAATTGTAGGAATAGGCTATGGAACTGTAGTAGAGCAAACTGTTGGGGGAACATACTTTATGAAATGTCCTATATTGACAAATTTTCAGTACTGTACCCCAGGGACCCAACGTATATTCCATTTAGCTACAAGGCAAAACCCTCAACACTAGACCTCTTCATTTCAAACTGTCCAAACTTAATGTCTGAACCATTAGCCCTTAACGATCTCTCATCAGACCACCTTCCTGTTATCATCAAAGTTAATGCTAAGCCATGTGTAAATGAAAATACTTTTCCAGTTTATTCTAGAGCTAATTGGACAATTTTCAAGGAAACCCTGAACCTTAACTTTATTCAAATGCGTTCTGATTTCATTGCTCCTCCTACTATAGAGCTGATAGATAAAATGGTTGACTTAATTAAAACGGAAGTAACTGCTGCACTTGAAATTGCAGTTCCGAGAAAATCATCTAAGCAACTCTGCAAAAATTTACCAAATCACATCTCTGAGCTTATTAAAATAAAAAATATAGTTAATAGACGTTGGATAAGAACAAGGCAACCTATGTATAAAGCTCAGTTAAGTCACCTTAAATATCAAATAAGATGCCAAATCTTTGCTCATAACAATACTACTTGGAACAAAAAGCTTGCGAACCTAGATAAAAATTCCAAAAGTTTCTGGCAAATAACCAAATTAACTAAAAACAAAAATATCTTTATTCCAAACGTATTCTACTCGACAAGAGAAAGCCAATTATTTGCAGAAATATTTCAAGAAAAACACAAACTTACGGAATATCTTTCAGACAGTGAAACCATTAGAACGATCAAGAGTTCCATCAGTGATCTTGACAACCATCGTTCATTTGATGTGCCCTCTGTATCAACTGATGATATTAAGAGTATTATCTGTATGCTTGAGACGAAGAAATCTCCAGGTCCGGACAATCTTCCCAATATATGTATAAAAAACCTTCCACCTAATGTCATCCGTTTTCTTGCCCTTATCTTTAATTATTCACTTCAAATTGGTTACTTTCCCCAATCGTGGAAAGTTGCCAAAATCATATCCATTTCCAAACCTTGAAAACCACCAGTTTCACCTAAAAACTACCGCCCCATCAACTTGTTATGCTGCTTTTCTAAATTATTTGAATAAGTTTTGAAGATGAGACTTAACTCTCATCTCGAAACACATTCCATTATACCAGCTTCTCATTTTGGCTTCAGGTCGCTTTTAAGTTGCATTAACCCTCTTCTTCAATTAAAAAAATTTATAAAACAAAATTTGCAAGACAAAAAATCGGTTGGATTGGTTGCCTTAGATATACAAGCAGCTTTCGATACAGTATGGCATGATGGTTTAATTCATAAATTAATGGTTACGAATACTCCTGTCTACTTAACAAAAATCGTACAAAGTTTTGTTACAGACACTTTTTTATTGAATTAAATGGCATTCAATCGGATACTAAAACCATTAGTGCTGGGGTACCCCAAGGATTGGTCTTAGGATCTATGATGTACCTGTATTTAACAACTGCACTGTTTCTATCTTTGCAGAAGATACTGCGCTTTATTGTATATTATTGCTCCAAAGTTCGTTGACTGAACTAAATTCATATTATATAAAATGGAAAATCATGCTAAATGTCAATAAGACTAATGCTATTTTCTTCACTAGAAAAAGGAAAAGTGAATTTTTACCAAAAAGTAAACTAAACATCAACAATACTGACATCCCTTGGGTAAATAGCATACGATATCTTGGCCTACATTTAGATAGAAAACTTACATTTAATGTTCATATCGGAAAAACCCTGGATAAGGTTAATAAAACTATATGCACACTCTATCCGATTATAAATCGTAAATCAAAACTTTCACAGCATAATAAACTCATTATCTTTAAATCAATATTAATCCCATTTTAATGTATGGTTCACAGGTCTGGGGTGATTGTGCTATAACACATATAAAAAAACTTCAAGTTTCACAGAATAAACTGCTTTAATTGTTACTTAATTTACCATACTATACTACTATTCGACTAGTCAATTACATGTAATAGCCAATATACAAAAAATTGAAGAAAAAATCTCTATTTATAACTCAACCTTTGATAATCGCAATTCAATTATATAGGGTCTATACTATGTATATAAGTTCGCGCATAATTGGTACTTATATCTCTAGTCTATCATTAGAACTATCAAGTACCAATTTACTAGTCTAAGTTAGTTAAGTTAGTGTTAAGAGTCATTATCTAAGGTTTTTTCCCATTTTTCCTTAGCATAAAATGTGTATAAAAATATAGCTTATTTATTTAATAAATTGTAACAATTTTTCAGTACCTAAGTAGATTAAAAACATGAAAACTAAACTCTGTAAAATAGGAAAGATAATTAATTATGTATGCATTGTATAAGTTGCCTATTGATAAGATGCATCAAAAGCATACCTGTAGTGATATGAGCGGCTGACTGTAGATAATAGAAATTCGACTCGCCAAAGGTTTTTTTTTAGTCTGATCAATGCTCTTGATTAATGAGCAGAGTGGTGTGATGATTGGTACCTACTAAATATGTGCAATCATTATAATCGTATTGCGCATTTCTGTATGCACTGTCAATATGTACTACATGTTAATTTAATCAATTCTCATAGTATTAGTAAAATGCATACGCGAGAAGAAAGGTACTACTTTATTATGCACCAACTCCAAAAGATTACTAACAATAATCATACTTATTCGAAAAGTACATATGTTCTTCTTGTTGCTAACGAATTTACGCAACCTATCACGAGCGGGGCGAAGTCTTTGGTTATGCGGAATACCTGACGGGATTTACAAAGCACAGCACAACACAACTCTGGTACTGTATCCCCTCTCGAAAAGTTTGTATGTTGATAAGAGAAGTGTGGTAGGCGAGGGGAAGATTGCTGTTGGACAGCACAACAATGATCGGTTCTGACGACGTTTCTCTTCGTTCTCTTTCACCTTTCTCGTATGTTTGTTCATTTTGTTTGGCTTGCGTACAGTGAGGATGAAATTTTCATACTCATTTTGAGATACATGCGCACATAAAACCACAAATGAATAGGAATGTTAAACAATTTGCTCTTCGACCGAAGTGGACAAATTCACAAAGAAACATAAATAAAGAGGAATGGACGAAAATTTGCTGTACGACATGTTGTTCTGTCTACATTGAAACAACAAAGAGGAATCAGTGATAGTTAACGTATCGTGTAAACCTCGTCTTTGAGAATAGAACTGAACCGTACCAAGAAAGTTCAAACGTATTTATAAATACATACACTTAAATAAAATGTGAAATACTTAGGAAAAATAATACAAGGTAGTGCCAATTTGGCCTGTTACGCTCTCAATATTTGCTCACTCTCAATTTTGTCTTCATAAGAATATGAGTGTACTAAAACGCTGAAAAACACGCATTTAGTGTTGAACATAACGTGAAAATGCATTGATACTTAATCGTCAAATAGTGAATACCCAATGCAAGACACACAAAAAAATTTATAAAATAACAAATACAAATTTCAGGTAGTTAAATATGCAAATCACATGTATAAACAATATGTGATAGTGTTGTACAGCGTAAAAATTTAGAAGAGGAAGAGCGTAAGGATTTTTTTGAGAGAGCGACACACAACTGTAAAAAATTGGCATCATCTGTATTTCTTACGCCATGCGTTGTTGGTTGTTTTGTTTGTGTTGTACGTTCGTTCACTTTGCCTCGCTAAAATTAGAAAGGCATTTCACAGTAGATTACTGAAAAGTACCTTTTCTATAATTATTGCAAAAGTCTAGTACCCATCTAATTATTTTTTTAACTTTTAGTACATTATCTGCATCATTATTATGTTTCTTTACAAAAATAAAACTATTTAACTTAAAAATGTTTTTACTTATTATATATTTAAGAGAATTCCGAGAAGAAGTTAACCAGACACATCTAGGCTATCTCTGGAAAAGTGTGTCATGATTCTCAATGAGCCAATTGCGCCATACCAATCTTTCCATGTTGTCCATTGAAAAAGACAGGAAAGTTAATTAATAACGGAGCCGTTCGTGTAAGTCCTGTCTATTCAAAATGATTTTTTTTTTTAATTTATCATTATTATTGTGTATTTATTGATACCGGGGCAAACTCTCAATGCAGGATCATCATTTAAAGTTAACGAACCTTTTCTTTCGAAGTGGCTTTATTGAATGATCTTTAATAAAATCTTATGCTATGCGCTGCACCTTGAGCTATTACATTATATTCCTAACTTATCATTATAGATATATTGGTGCAACATGCATATGCTTAAACTTTAAATGTTTACCACTGAACTTGCATAAGAAAAGTGTCGTGACCAGGTAAAGCAGTCTTTGTTTTTGTAGTTATTACATAAGTAGCTACAGCGACCGGATATCCATATGTATGCACATTCCACGGTGTAGTTACACATTCATATGTTGGGCATATATGTACATACATATTACGTATGAGTACATTAATATTGTATTGTCAGTGGTAATACGGTCTATATTTTCTACATTTTGCCAGACCTTTCCGAAGACTTTTTCTATGTCCAGAAAAACACCTACACAATATTTCTTTCGTCAAGATCCTTAAGATCTTGTGTATTACTCTGTGGACTTCCTAAATTATGGAGTGACTTTGTCTAAATCCGAATTGGTGCTCAGGTATAATTCTGTTCACGTCCATTATTGGTGGTACACTGTCAAGTCGTTCAAATGCCTTTGATAATAATAAAAATAAAAAATAAAAAAAAAATAAAAAATTGTCCGACATTGGAAATGGATCACTATGAACACGCAATGATTTTAACACATTTCTTTTTCCGTAATTTTCTTCATCTTCCAAAATTTCCGCAATCAAACAACAAAACAGAAGATTATCCATTTTACAGAGCGATAACTGTGCATACAAAAATATAACATAATCATTTCTTTTTTGTGATGTTTTTGAGAATAGGTCGGTACAAGAAAACAAACAGTTGTTACAGAAAAGCTTTTCTTGACATCGCAAATACCCATTAACTCGGTAAGTCTAACCGACCTATTCTCACAGCGATGACAAAGAAATTATTTGTTTGTCAACGCCAAACATACATACAACTGGCTGTTAATGGTTTTTGTGCAATGATCAGCTGTTTATTGTGGAGAATGACCAAAAACAGGCGGATATGACCAAAGACTTGGCAGCACTACTCAAAGTTTGCTAGCACTGGCTGCTGAAATTTTTGCTTTCACTTTAGCAGCTAGAAACATTATGCTTCAAAGTACCCAACCCTGAAATTCAGTCATTTGCCTGTTTTTGTAAAAAATTGTAAATGTTTTTAATGCTCAGTCTGAATCGGGCATTGTACAGCAGGAAAAATATCGCTTAAATTTTCCCACACTAGCACTGAAATTTGTCATTTGTTTGTTATTGTTGTAGAAAATTACAACTTTTTGAACTGCTCACAAAAAATTAAGCTTATTCTCTGTCTGAGTCGGGCATAAATTTCAAATTTATTTATTTATTTATATAATGATAACAAAAACTTAAAACTAATAGTCAACAGTGTTGGCTAGCTTAAGCCATGGCTGCCAGAACCTTAATCTAGTAAATAGCAAATTGTAAATTTTTTTTTTTTAAATTCAATTGCAATTAATTACGTAGAATGATGGAAAAGGGAGCTTCAAAAATTGTTTGCATAGATTGGGATTTTTTTGTTTTTTTTTTTCACA
Organism: Amiota mariae; assembly: GCA_035041805.1. Taxonomy (NCBI): domain Eukaryota; kingdom Metazoa; phylum Arthropoda; class Insecta; order Diptera; family Drosophilidae; genus Amiota; species Amiota mariae. Next base: position 18,551 of record JAWNKV010000398.1, on the reverse strand, counting down.
AAAAGGCCATTTTAATTTCTAACAATTAGCCACAATGTTCCATTTATGTATATGTATATCCAAAACAAAAATCAACTGTTCTGAAGATACGAAAGGCGCTGCAAATATCTTGTGTTGAATGCTTACTGTAAATAGCTTATCAGATTTAAAGTTAATTCACAAGAATAGTGAGGGGCCTCACGCAACCGTGCGAGTTCTGTTGCGAGTTTCGGAGAGCCATTCACAGTCGCCTTTTGTGAGTTTGCGAGTTCTGAACAACTGTTTTTTGTTTTGGTTATACATACAAATAGAACGTTGTGGCTAATTGTGAGAAATTAAAATGGAACATATGCAACATATGGAATAAACGCAGATTATTTTTTTGTTTGATTTTATTATTCTTAATAGACTGAACAACTAAACTAACAACGAAAGCGTACAGTGCTGCTCACTGCATGTATAAGCGTTACCACATTGTTTCTATTTTTAACACTCTTCCTCAATGTGGAACCATACACATTGTTTAATTACATAAATTCATTAGATTCATAAAAAAACAATGTGTCTGTTTCGACAAATTTTTAGTAAGTAAATTGGCAACCATGATGTTCGTTCAAACATATTTCAACTCGATATCGCCTCTCTGGATAACTTCCCGAACGAAATGATGCCGATGAGACGTCTCATGAATAATGCTTCTTTTGTAGCGGATGACAAAGCCATATACTCGGCTTCTGTACTACTCAAAGCCACGTAGTTCTGCACTTCTGATTTCCATGAAACCGGTCCACTTGCCAAGAAAAATGCATACCCTGTATATGGTCTGCGGTGACTCGTATTACCGCCCCAGTCTGCATCAACGTAACCTTCGAGTGCCTGGCTGTTGCTACTAGATAACACATCACATGTTTAACACCTGTAACATGCTCACTGTGCGGGTCATTGTTTCTTTGTGCAAGGCTTACAACTGAGTGATATATGTCTGGTCTACTAACCCTTTTGGCTGCTTCATGTAGACCTCATCATTTAATGTACTGTTAAGGTACGCAGTACATACGTCCATTTGATGCAAATATATTTTCAATTCAACGGATAATGCCATTTCCAGACGTATAGTTTCATAACGTCACATAGGTGAATATGTTTCGGAATGGTTCACGCCAAATTTCTGTGAACACAACTTAGCTACCAAACGTGAATTGTGGCGATCCACATTACCGTCGCTGTGCCTCTTATTGGTATATACCTATCTGGAGCCAAATGCCTGTTGGTCCTTGGGTAGATCCACCATCGTCCATGTTCCGTTTGAAATCAATGCATAAAATTCTCTGTTCATGGCGGCCTACCAGTATGATGCATGTTCACTTTCGATTGCCTGTTTGTAGTTCTGCGACGTCATCAGCATACCCAACTAACTCCACACCACTGGGTTTATTAATCCGCAGGATGCCATCGTACATAACATTCCATAATAATGGACCCAGGACGGAACCTTGTGGGACACCTCCAGTTATCTCAACAAGACACTATCATCCGAATCAGGTAGCTGGGTATCTCCAGTCAAGCTAGCGCATTAACAATATAGCTCCAATCTGCAGAATTAAATGCATTTTTCACATCGAGTGTGGCAACTGCACAGCACTTTTCGTTGCCGCCTAGCCACCTTGTGCCATTTAGAGCCTCCTTGGCAATGTCACAGACCTTCTGGATTGCCCCCACAGTGCCTCTGTTCGGTATGAAGCCGAATTGCAGTTCGGCCACTCCATTTGGTGCCTTTGTATTCTGCTGGAGTCTAGTGCAAATAATCCTTTCTAGGATCTTCCCAGTGGTACTTTGTAGACACAGGAGTCTGCAGGAAGATGGTTGATCAGGGGGTAGGCTCCCTTTCGGGAGGAGTACCATCCGTTGATTATTCTAGCATTTGGGAAAGAGACCTTCTTTTCAGCATCTTGTGAACAACTCGCTGTACACGTGAGGTCTCGCGGCCATGGCTCTTTTAAGAAGAGCATTAGGGATGCCATTCAGACCCGGCAACATGTTCACCTTAGCCTTTTTCAATGCAGCTTCTAGCTCCGATCTGCCGACGGGAGGTACCACTACAACCACAAGTGGTCGAAGTATCCTCAACAATCCCCTTGTCGGTAAGAGGCTGGCAACTATCTTGTCCATAAGAGCAACGAAAGAAAAAATGTTAGACAGGCTCTTGTATCTGCGCATTTTAATTTTATAAGCGCTGCCGCAGGGATTATGATCCATTTCCCCTAGCAGCCTGCAAAAGGCATCCTGCTTGCTCTTACAGATCTCCTTGCTGAGTTGAGACTTCTTACGCCTGAATTCCTCGTGGAGAAGAAGGGTTTCGCGAGAGTCAGCGTTCTTTCTTCTGCTGCGCTGGAATCTTCTACGAAGTTGAACATCTGCCTTCATGTCTATGGCTGTTTGAGAGAGGAGATCCTGCGCCGCACTGCATCGATTTAAATTAAGTTGAAGGCACTTAATCTTTTGAGAGAGAGTGCAGTAGCAGAATTGTGTTGTGCTGTGTTGTGTAAATCCGGTCATACTTCCGCTTTTGATTTCATGAAGTATGTAAATATTCGGCGTGACATATCATCGATGAACATTAAAAAATATGCCGAACCCCCTAGCTATCGTTTTTCAAACGGTCCGCACACATCTGTGTGTATCAGTTCAAGTTGACGTTTTGCTTTGTTCTCAGATTCCACTGGAAAAGGCTGTGTGTGAATCTTACTCTTCATGCAAGTTCTGCATTGCAATATCTCTGAGAAATTCACACCCTCAATTCCATTCACTGTCATCTTTCTTCTAAGATTCGCAAAGCTCGCGATGGCCAAATCTGTTATGACATAATTCTGCGCGTTGATGCGCTACACCAAACATGCATTGCATTTGCATTTGAACACAAACAAATTTTCTTTCTTGTGTGCTTTCAATATCCATGCTGACTATAATCACTGTACACTCTTTGTTAAACTGTACCGAACAACTTCTTTCGACTGCACGATCAACAGAGATAAAATTTCCCTTCAGCTTTAACTTATACTTTTCTGTTTGAATCACATCACCTATGTCTACAGCAGGTATTGTATTGTTGTCTGCCAAAATAACGTTCTCTGCCTGAGAAACATAATTTACAAAAACACTACGATCACTGCACATATGCGTCGTTGCTCCGCTGTCTAGACACCACGTCGCTTTGTTCAAACGCCAAGCATCAGTCGCTGCTAAAACGGTGAATGATCGTTGTTGTTGCTGCTCTGTCGATTTCTCTTTTGTGCTCTCATTGCATTCTTATAGTGGCCTCGCTGTCCATGCTATGATGAAAATGTCGTATTCCTTGGGTAATCTGGACAAAAACATAATCGTTGCTAGATCCCCTCAAATCTTGCTGTCCACTTCTGACAGCTTGTCAAGCGTCGAACAAAAATTGTAAATGTGGTTTGTCATAGACTCACCTCCTGACATCTTAAGTCCGAGCAACTTCTTGTACAAAGACACCTTCCTTTCTGGTCCGCTGGGTCGATGTACATCCTTTACAGTGTCCAAGCACTTGCTGCCGTCTTACAATACTTTATCTAGCATAACTGTGCCGTATTTATGCTTAGAGTTATCATGCCAATGCCTTCTCAATCTGATCGTCCTATTTGGCAAACTCTGCGATTAGTCGCATACCGTCTATCACATGCCATAGTTCTGCATGCACCAGCACGCTTCTCATTTGTATGTTCCAGGAATCATAACTCCCCACATTCAATTGTTCTATCTGGTATGGGGAGCTCATTTATTTTGTTACAAAAACCACACTTTCTTTTTTTTTTAAACAAATCAACCCCTCGTGTCCTGGGCCCATAACGCAGGACGCAGGTTATTTTTGGTTTGATTTTATTATTCTAATATTCACATGCGTATTGTTTGAGAACACAAAGGAGACTGAACAACTAAACTAACAACGAGAGAGTACAATGTTGCTCACTGCATGTATAAGCGTTACCACATTGTTTCTGTTTTTAACACAAATAATTCTTGCAGCTTCCTTTTTTATTCCTGCTACTTATTATATTAATATTTAGAAAAAAAATTACAATTTAAAAGTTTCTTCATCATGTTTTGTGTATGATGAAGAACAATTCGCAATGTATGCAAATAATTCTTGTATCTTCCTTTTTCATTCCTGCTACTTATTTTATTAAAATTTAAAAATAAAATTACAATTTAAACTTCACTTAAAATAGTTTTGTGCATTGATCAGCTGTTTTATATTGGAGCGCAACAAAAAAGGAGTAAGACCGTCGAAAATTATCTAAAAAAAATGGAGAAATTGCCCAACACTAACGCAACTGACCATCCTCAATTATGTATCAAAATCGGATCAAATCTTGATGAAATCGGACTTTGTGCTTTAAGTTTCATCAGAATTTTTTTTGATTCGATGTGCCCTCGCCAAGTAAGATGCCTGTCTAGGTGAATGCCAAGATAGGTTACATTCTGTGTTTGAGGAAATGTAGTTCCATTTAAGTATATTGGATCACAATTTTTTTTTTCTTCTCTTGGATAACCACTCTTCAATTGTTTTAAGATTGTTCAGGTCTGGGCAGCGTTACAGCTGATTATAGCTGTGTCATTGACGAACATTGATGTGACAATTCGAGAATTTATAAGTATATCTGCAGTATGTGATTTATGTAGAATTGGGCCCAGAACACTGCCTTGCGGAACGCCAGCTTTAATTCGTTTGATATGGAATTGTTAAGTCTCACTACAAAAACTCGATTCACAATATATAGTAAGCCTTTGTGCCATACTCGATCAAAAGCTTGAGCTACATCAAGAAATACCGCTGAGCACGAGAAAGCAAGTTTATTTTTGTGAGAGCGATACTTAACTGTAAAAAATTTTTTTTACACCATGCACAAGCATCATTTCGTTTATGTTCCCTATTCAATTTTTTTTTTGTGAGCGCAGGCGGGCATGGTTCCGCGAAGTGCTCATTAATTTGTGGGCACTTCATGAAAACGAAACACCCGATGCACATCTCTGGTATGTATTAACCAAAACAAAGCAGCTGTTTCAAAATAGATACAATATGTCAATAAACCAATAATTGACAAAAGTTTAAGCAATTGCTAAACTTTTTTTGTAGGAAGTTACCTTAAGCGATGCAAAATATAAGCAGTTTAAGCCAAATACACGTTTGAGTAAAGACCCTATATGAGTGTTTATGTTCTATGCGGCAACATGGGTTAAATGTGATTTATATCATTGGAAAATTTAAACTAGAATTGATTCGGTGAGTTCCATTAATTTCAAATATAAAAGAACAGTTTGTACATTAAATGTTTGCAAAATGAAAAATACCACTAATTGTTCTTAAGCGCGTATTAGACGATGATACATGCCTAAGACTTGGTATCCATATGCCATACAAAATTCATCGTGTAATATCATGTCTGATGATTTTCAAAAAAAATTTGATTTTTTGATGTTTGTCGCATACCAATATACTCGTGTAATAACAAGTTTGTCATACCTCATATAAAAATTGAATTCGTTTGTGGATGCTCATGTTTGTGCATCGCTGAATTGTCGGAACAGTGAAAAAGCATGGCCGCGTTTAGAAATACATTGTTTGGTCATATTTCATTGAAAGCTATAAAAATTTACCACAATTGTGGAAAATTAAATTAATGATATGTACCACAACAAACAATTAAAATTAAACGGTTACAATATATTGAAGATTTTTTTTATTTAATAGTTAATTTTACCAATTGTATTAAAATAAGTACAAAAGTCGTTTCGAATATTTTTTGCTGTATGTATGGAATTACTGCTTCTTGCGGCTTGTACATTCAGCAATGAGTCCCTAACATGGCTTCCCTCATATTAGTGTCCTGATATACAATAAAATGGGCCACTTGCCGCAGCAACTCCTCATAAATATCACTATCCATTCTTTAAAAGTTTCGATAGTCTTTAGGAGCGATTACGTCTAATTCCTTCAATAAATTGGTGGGGGAAAAGTGGATCTTTTTATAACCATTCCTTCACCCACATTTTCCTTTTTCTTTTATTTTCATCTTCCTCTTCTTGTAATAGTATGTCATTTATCACAACAACCGCTAAAAGTTGAAACTTCATTGCAATGTTTTCGCTTTTAAAATTTTTGCATGCTGAATTTTGACAGTTTAGTAGCAAATCGCAAGTATGCCATCTTACCAAGTCGTCTAATACGCGCTTTACTCATGCATGTATTATACCACAAATTTTCAATTTTTTTTTATCGCAATTTTCATGTAAAACCAAAACAAAAAACAGCTTTTAAGTTAAGACGAGCCAAAACACGTGCAAGCAAAACAGCTGTCAAAAATTAACTAAACATTTAAAACGACCGACCTTGTCAGCATAAGTGAGGGACATGAGTACCAATATAACGCCACAAGAAAATTGAATATACGTAACCCGCGGAAATTCAAAACCGCGATACTTTTTGAACAAACCTCATATGTCGTTGAAGTGACTTTAAGAGGAATTTTCAATTATGGAAACACCTAAAAGTTCTAAGAGCTTTTATGCACTTTTTCATCATTGTCTCCAAGTTATCCTGAGCGACTTCGAAACAAAGATTTTTCTGCTCTACCAAGAGTACTTTTGGAACGAATTTCGCATACACACGAACTATTCTTAAATTTCTATAATATACACAAGCTAATTTGAACTTCATCTGAACTAGCATGTCCGCTTAGTAACACCAGCAGGTGGTGAGTTCATGAAAGGTCAATGGTTACGCACGAATCCCACATAGGTCGTTCCAACATTCTGACATGGAGTTAGAAACGCATGTTGGATACTTTTGGGACACACTTCGTATATGCAGTTTATCATTATGAACTTATATGGCTGAAATAGAAAATTATTGTATTTGCAGGGTGTTTTTTTACAGGTTCACAACTTTGATTTTACAGCCGATTTAATAGCTGATAGTTGCTTTTGGTTTAGTTTGGTTTGGCATTTCATCCGATACCTTCCGGTAAGTTAAAATGGATCGCTACATTTGACTTCCAGATTGCGCCTTGAACGCGCCAGCCGTGGCGGCCACATAGCCGAAATCATATTTAAACATTAATGTCATAAAATTGTCTATCCAATAAAGCCAGTTTAATTGATATTAATAATATTTTTCTTTGTTTTATTTTAATTTAAAGTTGTGAATCTCTAAAAATCTACCAAGTGTGAGTCGGACTCGCACACGGAGGGTTCCGTACAATCGTACAAGATTTTTTGCTTGAAATGTTAAATTATGCCTTAAAGAATACTAAAAATAACAGCTTAAAAGTATACTAAAAAAAAAAAATTTTTAAACAAAAGATTAAATTAAAGAACAATGCTTCTAAAAATGTGTATTTTTAGTACAACACACTCTGTGAAAATTTCAACTCTCTATTACGGTAAGCTTAGTAATAGGGTCCCGTTAGCTCCCTATGGGTACAGAACCCTAAAAAAGAGACCCTTTAATATGTATAAAGGAAGATCAAAAAACATTGAGAATTACACTTGATTGTATTCTTATATTTAAAAAATTTGGTTTTATAAATATGGCACTAACCATTCCAATTGATTGCATTCTTATTTATTTAAAAAAGATGGTTTTATAAAAATGGCTATAATCCCTCAACATACTACAACCTCATCACAAAGAACGTTCAAATTTGTCAGTAATTTTGAAGCCACTTCATCAGTTGGCTTAGCTCCTGCAGGCAGACTTCAAACCAATACAGCTTCTACTGAAACCATACGCTGTGACAATGCACCAGCTACTGTGTTTATCCCTGGTTCAAACTATTCTGCGTCAAGCAAAATCTCGACTACTCCAAACGTTAATGCCAATGCAACGCCATATTCACCTTCACCACCGCTCCACAAAAATTTGACAGAAACTGTGCAGCTTGCAATAGAACGTGAACGCGTTCGGGCAGAATTCTATGCTACGTATGATGTCATGACTGGTGTTAGAATTGCAGCTACACTGGGGGGTTTTTTCGGATTAATGGTATTTTTGATTGTGTAGAAAAGTCGTAGCAGCTCTAACGAAACACTTAAGGTATTGAAGGATCCTAAGATGGCTGCTGTAGCTGCTGTCTGCATGCAAGAGGAGGAAGAACGGGAGCTTCAAGAGGCTATTGTGGCAACGGGCATGACCATTTATCCGGACGATTATTGCGACATCTTATATCGGCGTCAACGAATGCTGTCCTTGGGTAATGTTAGTGCTCCACCTTTGTTAAATCGAGTCCATAGATTTTCGTCTATCGGTAAGTGTTGGTAGTTGTTGCAGTTTTACAATGTGCAGTAGTTACTTTTAAATTTTCTTTGCAGGTGGGGGGGGTTACAATAGCTTAGCCCCGCCTCGTCGCTTCTCCTACTCAGCTTTATCCATGAACGGTGGCAGTTTGAGGGATGTTCCTAGTAGTGGCATTGGACGTGGTGAACGTCGTCGCAGTAGATCCGATTCTTCGCGCATATACACCAATTATCCTATAGGTGGCAGTTTTGGGGCAAATGATTATTTTGCTGAAACGGAAGACGAGCTGGAACACGAAGAGTATCTACAACGCAAGCAAGAATTTTGTGAAATGGATGAGTTAGATGTATACAAACCCCCAATCCCAACAAAGAAAAATCAAGGGTTTCTTGGTATACCGATATTATGTAACGACGTCAGACGTAGCAGTGCTATGACTTGTTGCAGCACTGATAGTTCGTATTTGGAACGTCGCTGTTCCGCTTATACACTTGGTGTTAGTAATATAACACCGGAATTGCTACAAAACCTATCGTCAACTTCACGAAGTTCAACCATTCAGGACTGGGACTACTATTATCCAGACATTCAGGTGATCCAGCCAACTTCACCGTGCCCATTAAAACACAGCATGTTTGGAAATCTTAAACTTAGTACTCAAAAACTATCGATAAGTCAAATTGCAAAAATGCAAAGTGGTGAAGCTGTCAATAGCTTTGAAAATAGTAAAATAGGTACAGTCGCCGATTTTAGCTCACCAATGTTTGTGCGTAAGCACAGTATCGTTTCTTATGATCCAGAAAGTGCGCAAGCGGGTCGAAAGCAGCAAATACACTCTATTAGTGCTGATACGGTCGATGTCTATCCCTATAACGAACATATGGTTTATGCAAATATAGATTTATTTCGCGGTTTGTCAAAGCCCATACAACCGACACTTACGTCTAAAGTACTTGAAGTCTGTCCACTCACAAATTCAGTTACAGAGGAACTGCACCTTAGTGTCCAGCGAAAGGTTGCTTTAGTAGGAAATACATCTCAAGGCGAACCAGTCATGCGTCTTAACAGCCAAGTACCAATAAGTATGATAGCTACGGAGTCCGTTGGTCTAGGGGCATCCAGCAGCATCAGCCTTGATAGCACACACATCAGTTTGGAGAAATTAAAAGGAAGCAGCAGTATGGGGACATCTTCAAGCAATTCGTTGTGCAACATTCAGAGACGAGCGCCTCTTGCCTCATTAAGTTCCTTCAAAATGTTCTCACTTGAGTACCAAGACTCTGATATGCATTCTTTTGGTGAGGATACGAGTTGTCTGGAGAGTGCCGCCGACACTGACGAAGATTTGCAGGAATTAGATAGTGATAGCGAAGAAATAAATGATATAGATCATATTATCATAGCAGCAGCAGCGATGGTACATCAGGAACGAGCTTATTCTACAAAGGCTGCCCCAGTTAAAGCACAGGGCGATCATCCATCTGTGTCTTTAGCCAATGCAACTTTTTGCTTACAACAGCAGCTACCTCAAAGTAATGGTAGAACATGGCCACAATTACCATCGCGCCAGTATCATCGCATCCCATACGCTTCATCTTGCGGTTGCATTTCGCTGATTGGACAACAGATGCAAGAACTCCAGTTCAGTAAAACTATGTCGCAAGCCTATGTACCTCTAGAAACGCACTTCGGTGCTATCATCTGTACCAGCAGTCTCAGACGAGCACAGTTGCTTCAGCAGTACAGTGATCCACAAAGTTTACCAACAACGACAACTACAACAGAAAACGAACCTTCTTATAGGGATCGATTGTACTTCCCAGTAGAATCCGACATTCTCTGCAAAAGACTACCAACAACATCAGATGATATGATCTGCTCCACATTTAATACTGGGAAGGACTTTGCTACGGATGCGGCATACACTTTACGTGACACTGATATTAAAGAGAAAGTCATTCATGGTGGAGTCAAATCACCCTCTTTCACTCAGTATAGCAGCGAAGATCGTTCCAGTCAACAGATGGACAATTATCTGATGTGTTCTAAAGCGTTAATTCCGGTACTACCTATAATAACATCAGCATCGCCTTTTCTACTTTTAACCAATAAGAAAAGTAAAAATCAGCAAAAAAAATCACACCAATTAGAAGTTGCTGATGATCCTTGCATAGCTTCTATTTCTGATTCTATAGTTAATACAGGCCAAGCCACGATTTCAATGCCAGCTTCACTTAAATGTCTCATTTTACGTGGTTCCAATGAACAAGACAAATCTGCTTTTTATAGAAGTGTTTCAAAATTCAGCACAGAACCTGAAACTAACGGTACAGATATTAGTAAACCAATAGCTGAGGATGTATCTTCTGATCTTCATTTTAATAAATTAGCAGCTAAAGAATCATGCGTAGATGTGGAGATCATGAAAAGTTGCGAGTCAATCGATTATCGCTCGCCAGGCAAAAAATGGTCAAAGGAAACTTTATTTTAGCTGGTCTAGCAACCAACTCTTAAAAGAACATAAAAAAGAGCTTAAGAATACATTTTCTTTAGAGAATACTCCAACCATTAATATTAATCTATTTTCAGTATAATAAAAATGTATGCAAAACTATTATACTTATCACGAAAGTAAAATGTGTATTAAATCAATTCCAAAAAATTGTTACAGGATGAAAGAGGACTCTTCGAGAGAAAAATAAAAAGTAGTTAGATATTTCACCAGAATGCGTTCGTAGTGATTGGTTGGTTTTGTTTATTTCGTTTCATGATACAAGAAAACAAGGTAGCGAGAATTCGGCCTGTTTCTCTCTGAAAGTTGCTCACACTCAATTAAGCAATTAAGTATATCAGTCTGCTAAACCATTGAAAAAACACGCATTTAGTGTTGAACAAAACGTGAAAATTAGTGTTATGAAATCAATTGTTTGCCCTATAATCAGCTGTGTTGTGTCAGTGTGAATTATTATTGAAAATAAAATTATTAAAATAACATTAAAAATAGTGAATACCCAATGCAAAACACAGAGTAAAACCATTAAATTAAAAAAGTACAGAACAAAACAGCAACTTTTCTATTTTTCATATAAATTTCAAATTTTAGGCAGTTAAATATGCCCATTATCACAGTTATGAATTGAATAAACATAAATAACATATGACAGTGCTTTGCAGCGTAAAAATTTTGAAGAAGAAGAGCGTAAGTATATTCTTGAGAAAGAACCACATAACTGTAAACTGGTGTCGCTACCTTGTTTCCTTGTATCATGATTTCGTTTATTTAACCTCAATGGTGATTTGTGCAAAATGCAAATTTATGCCTTGAAATAACTGAAATTTTGAATTCTTAAATGTAGTTTAGTGAGGAAAATATATTACAGTTCATGGTACTTTTTTTAGGCAGATTTTTGTTCAGAAATCATAGTTTATTTAAATTATGTACAGATAATTTGTTACGCAAATCATTTCGTGTGAGACCTGCGGTTGAAAAAAGACGTTCTCGTAGCGTAGCGTCGGGAACAAAAAAAAAGTGACAAGGGGCCAGTTCTGGGGAATACGGTGACTGCGGCATTATTAGTGTGTTGGTTTTGGCCAAAAATTCGCGCACAATCAACGATGTGTGAGCAGGAGCGTTATCATGGTGCAAAAGCCAATTTTTGTTCTTCCACAAATCTGGGCGTTTCTGGCGGATTGCTTCGCGCAAATTGCGCATAACTTGCATGTAATATTCCTTATTGACCGTTGTACCCTGTGGCAAGAACTCATGATGCACCACGACCCTGCTAACGAAGAAATCCTTCACATTCGACCTAACTTTTTTCGGTCTTGGCTCCTGCGGCAGCTTCCATTGGGGTGATTGGGCTTCGGTTTCTACTTCATAACCATAAACCCATGATTCGTCACCCTCTGGAGCAATTTTGGGTCGTCGCGAACAGAGTCCAACAGCTTGTTAGCAATATTAATGCGATGCTGTTTTTTTGTCGAAATTGAGCAATTTTGGTACGAATTTCGCGGCGACCCGTCTCATGACCAAATAATTAGTAAAAATCGAATGGAAGGAGCCAATGGATATGTGTAGGTCCTCAACAACTTCTCTAACGGTGATTCGACGATGGGCCAATACTATTTTCTTCACTTCATCAATGTTTTCGGCTGTTGTTGACGTGCTCGGGCGTCCGGCACGCTTGTCGTCGTTCACATCTTCTCGACCCTCTGAGAACATTTTGTACCACCGATAAACGTTGCTTCGGTCCAAGGTAGCTTCACCACATGCCACAGTCAACATTCGGAACGCGCCCGCGCACTTAATTGTGTTTTTCTCACAAAATTTGATACAGATTCTTTGGTCCATTTTTTGGAATAGGCGACAATCGAAGACGATCCAAAACAGCTGTCAAAAATTAACTAAACATTTAAAATGGCCGACCTTGTCAGCATAAGTGAGGGACATGAGTATCAAAATAACTCCACAAGAAAATCGAAAATTGAATATACGTAACCCGCGGAAATTCAAAAATCGCGATATATTTTGAACAAACCTCGTACTCTTCACGCAGTGAATAGTATTATAAGTTTGTCATGAAGTTTGTAACAGACTGATGGAGATATCGCAGACCCCATAAAAAAAATATATATTGTTGATCAGCGCGACGAGTTGATCTAGCCATGTCCGTCTGTCTGTCTGGCCATCAGTACGTATGCAATCTAGTCCCTCAGTTTTTGAGCTAGAGAGCTATTTTGCACGGAGCTTTCTCTTTACCATACGCAGTACATTTGTCGGAATCAGCCGAATCGACCCTGGGGGTACCCCCATACAAATCAGGATCCAAATGAAAGTTTTTATTAGAAAAACTTTTTTGTTTTTTGTACTATCGACTTGAAATATAAACACTATTAGTTTCTGATCGATATCCACCAACCATATAAATTTCAAGACCCTCGGACTACTATGAGGGGCGTGAAGAGTATTACAACTTCGGCATAGCCAAGGTTAGTCTTTTTTTAAATTGTATTTGTATTGCCATATGAAAAAACGTGAAAAATAAGTAATATAACATAAGATTGTTTTTTTGAAATTTTGTTTTTACGGGCGCAAAAAAGAAAAATCAAACTGATAAACAAACAAAAACTACATCAATATAGTATATTTGCCCAATCTATAACCAATTATCCAACATACAGTGTACATACTATAATGAAAACTTTTGCTGTTTTTTTTCTTTTTCTTTATTTTTATTATTTTCGTTTTTATGCTTTGATAAAGTATGAGTATAAAAATAATCAATTAAATAGCTAGAAATAAAAAAAGGGTACAAACCATAATACAATAAAACAAGGTAGCGCAACTAGTTTACAGTTAAGTGGTTCTCTCTCCAGAATATAATGGGTGATTTTTTAGCAACTTTTTTTTTTGGCAACACTGTTTTTAACAGCTGACGCGGTTTACGTGTCTTGTGTTAATGGCAAACACGTTCAGTTTGGTCTATAATTTAACCATGAATCGACTTACAAACGAACAGCGTTTACAATATTAAATTTTATTATCAAAATTCATGCTCGGTAAGGCAAGTGTATCGTGCACTTCTTCCATTTTATGGTCAGTTTGGTCGACCTTCTGAGACGACTATTCCGAATGTTGTGACTAAATTTCGCACCCAATTTACATTATTGGACATTAAGCCACCAACACGCATACGTAGAGTGAGGACAGAGGAAAAAATCACGTACGTGGCTTTTGGATATTTCGTACAACGAGAGAGTTTGTAGTGCATAGTTGTTTCATTTACGCCTCCATAAGGTGAGTGTGTATGAAAGAGACAAATATAGGTAAGTGGTCATTTATTTGAAATTTTTGAAGTGAGCGGACGTGTGCGCTAGTGTGAAAAATTGTCGTAAAGATATCAAGAAATGGATATTTTACAAATTCGTTGCATGCGTTGTATGCTGTATCACACATACATACGTAATGTTGTATTATCGTGTCTAGGCTGCTTTACCCACCTATTCTTAAAAATATCACAAAAAAGAAATGATGCTGTTAACGCCTAACATTATCATTCGCTCACTGTTAGCCATTTTTCCATATCAAAAAAAGCTCGTACTATCAAAGTTTTTGAAATCAACAATCATTCGGCCAAGATGGTCAGTCGAGCACGTCTTTCGAAAATTGCACAATGCCAAATGTTTCGACAGCCTGTTCTTCAAATCTGCTTAATTTGAATTTGCTTTGCGGTCCTCCGCCAGTCATTCTCGATTCAACTTTCGCTTTACGAGCACGAAAGCGAATATTAATCTGATAGGGTCTGAGAAGATAAATTGTTTATATAAAATGAAACATTTAACATAATTTCAATTACTTACTGCTTTCCACTCTGTTAGGTTCCGTGTGGGTTCTTTTATTTCATTTAAATCCTCCATCAGTTAGTTCATCTACATCCATAAATTTGAAGTCTGGACAAGACGATGGAACATTGGAATTAACAAACAGAAATGTGCCAATGTGACGTAAGCCTTACGGCCTGATGTTTGTCCTGGAGTCTTCATTGGCAACCAGCTGATGGAGCACCATTCGGGCTATAAATACCTGGGTGTGTATTTGAATAGGCGGCTAACATTCAAAACACATATTTCAATCATCACTAAATCGCTTGGACAGAGAATTAGCAAATTGCCTTGGCTCCTAAACAGTAGGAATAAGTTATCCTTTATATAAAACAATAATTGCTCCTGTTTAGCAATACGGATTGCAGGTGTACGGAATAGCAGCGAAATCAAACATTTCAAAGATCAGAGTACTGCAGGCCAAGAGATTACGTATGATTTCGCGTGCTCCGTGGTTCATGCGAACGGCGAACCTTGGGAACGATTTAAAAGTACCAAAAATTGGCGATGAGATTTATCGTCAGGCCAAGAAGTATATGGAGCGGTTAAAAAATCATCCTAACCGACTAGCCAGGCTAAAGCGGCGCAGAATGGGAGGAGTCAGAGTGGCGCGACGGTTAGAAGATCTCATCCTGTCGACCTCTCTACTACATTCTATTAATTAATTAATTTTTCTATCCCACTTATTAATTATGCTAAAGTTGTATTGTAATTGTTATAAGTTTAATTTAAGTTGTTTTACAGAATAACAGAAAAATTAAAATATTTATTGATATATATTAAACAAAAAAAAAAACATAATTTGTGTTCCCCGTGGCGCTAGTCGAGTATTTTTACCAATTTGTAGCTCCAGATGCTCCTTCAGAAGTGCCACGTATGCTTCTTCGGTGTTGTGCGTTGTTTATATGTCCTACAAAGTATCCGCCAGTGTTACTGATGACCCTGAATTATCGATTCGGCGCCGTTCGCTCTGTTACTTGACTACGTGGAAAATTTTGCGAAAGTATTTGGGTGTGAAGCCTTTTAAAATACAGATGGTGCAAGAATTGAAGCCGCGCGTCCTACCTCAACGGCTAACTTTTGCTGAATTGGCGCTGGCAAAGTTGAATGAAGATCGAATTTTTAATCGAAAAATTGTGTTCAGCGACGAAGCTCATTTCTGGTTGAATGGATAGGTGAATGAGCAAAATTTCCGCAATTGGACTGAAGAGCAACCAGAAGCATTGCAATAACTACCAATGCATCCCGAAAAAGTCACTGTTTGGTGTGCATTATGGGCCGGCGGCATCATTGGGCCGTCAAAGACGGCGAAGGCCGGAACGTTATTGTGAATGGCGAGCGCTACCGTACGATGCTTATAAACTTGTTTTTGCCAAAAATGGAAGAGCTCAACAAGATGGTGACACATGCCACACAGCACGCGAAACAATGGTCCCATTGAGAGGCGAGTTCGGTGAGCAGTTTATTTCACGTTTGGGGCTGGTCAATTGGCCGCTTAGATCATCTGATTTAACGCCTCTAGACTATTTTTGTGGGGCTATGTCAAGGCTCATGTCTATAGCGACAAGCCCGCAACGATTGACGCACTGGAAGCCAATATTGAACAATTTATTCGTGAGATACCGGCCGATATGTTAGAGAGAGTATGTCAAAATTGGACCCAGCGTATAGACTATTTGCAGCGCAGCCGCGGCCAACATTTACATAAAATTATCTTTAAACATTAAATTATATCGATCGTTCTATCGACTCAAATAATGATTTCATACATTTTTCTGAATTTTATGTGTTTTTTTTTTTTGAAAATCAAATTAGCAAACTTTTAAAAAATCACCCGTCACTTACGCTCTTATTCTTCTAAATTTTCACGCTGCACAACACTACATATGTTGTTTATTTATGTTTATTCAATTCATAAATGTGATAATGTGCATATTTATTATTTATAACTGCCTCACATTTGAAATTTAGATAATTTAATTTATGTTTGCTTTATTTCCCAAAAAATAACAATTATCGCTTAATGCTTCTTAGTGAAGTAAATTGCATTAGTTTTTTCAGTATTTAACTTTATTTTCCATTGGCTAAAAACTAGATAGGGGAATGAGTGCACTCTGAAGTTTGTTAAGGATCGCATGGTAGGATTCACCTGAACAGTTTAGAGGTAATTTTGGATTGTTTTAGTGAGGTAAGTAGGTGTGTTTATTCTCAATAGTATATGTTTCAAACCGTTATGCCGTATCAAATAGGCTTGAACATATAATACTACATTCACAGTGCGAGTTCTTGCGAGTTCCCGGGTAACCATTCACAGTGGCCTTTTGCGAGTTCTGAGAACAGGTGTTTTTTGTTTTGGTTGTGCATACAAAGAGAACTTTGTGGCCAATTGTGAGAAATTAAAATAGAAATTGTCGAGAAATATATGATTGAGAACAGTTTGTATTGTATGCAAATAATTCTTGCAGCAGTCTTTTTTATTCCTGCTTTATTAATATTTGAAAAAAAAAATACAACTTAAAATTATCTTCAAATTGCTTTGTGCATAATCTGCTGTTTAACGTCGAGAGTGACCAAAAAAAGGCAGATATAACCAAAAACTGGGCAGCACTGCCTCAGAGTGACCAATATCATTACCGTGTTCCAAGCGAGTTCCTAGACGAACTCGAGTTCAAATTTACCACAACAACAACAAATTTCAGTCATTTTCCCTGTGGTTGTTTGAGCTCGAGTTCGAGCGAGTTCGTCGATGATCTTGAGTTCAGCTCAGTGTGAATACACTATAAAGTTACCATTCCAACCGACTTTTTCAGATCGAGTTGCTTTTTCAAAAAATTGGTTAGTTTGTCTAAAGGATGAATGCAGTTAAAAAGGGGTCTGAACCCAAATTGTGCAGCTGGCAGTATATTGTTATTCTCTAAATGACGATTTAATCTGGTTTTAATTATTCGTTCTAAAATTTTTTGAGAATCCGCTGATCGGTAGATAGTTTGCAGGTGAATCAGGTGGTTTACCTGGTTTAGGGATGGGAATGATTTTTGCTATTTTCCAAGTTGAAGGAAAAATTTATATAAAAAATAGAAAAATTGCTGTTATTACTTTTTTATTTTAGTCCTTTTTTTGTGTGTTTTGCATTGGGCATTCACTATTTCATGATTAAGTCTCCTTATAGTGAAAAACATACGTGCCCTATATTTTTATATTGGGGTGACATTCAATATCTTTTGCGGCATCAATGTGCATTTGTAGATAATTTTGGCCGATTAAAATTTTGTCGCCGTTGAATTGCCGAAATATGTGCTCCGTCGCATTCATTTTATGCATCATATGCATTAATGGGCCTAAGTATAAGTTGACCGACACCAACACAGCTGATTAAAGCGCAAACAATTGACTTCATAACACTTATTTTCACGTTATGTTCAACACTAAATGCGTGGTTTTTCACAGTTTTATGCCACCTAGACACGATACAACGGTTGCAAGGGAAAATTTAGGGAAATTTATCTCTTGTTGAATTGGTGTCGTGAGCGGAAATTTTGAACAAAGGAATGAGAAAACGAAACGTTATGAAATTCTACAAAGTGCAATGAACATGTGTATTGTTGAACCAGTGCATTTAAGAAGGGTTATGTAATTTTATGTGTTAAATTTTAATTGTTTATTTCTATCAGCTCTTTAATATCAGTGCGATCAAAAAACAATATAAGTAAAACGAAATAAAATAAAATAGGAAAGTGAAAAAAAAAAATTTAAGTACATTTATTTCAATTTTAATTGCTTATGTCTTTCGTGTATTCAGTTCTTCAGTAACATTGGTAACAACCACTATTGTAACAACAAAAAACATAGTGCGATCATAATTACGGTAAGTGAAGAA
>JAWNKV010000396.1:0-138798 GCA_035041805.1 Amiota mariae | reverse complement strand
TTTTCTTCAGTCTAACTACACTATTACTTCAAATTGTTTTGTGCATGATCAGCTGTTTTATGTTGGAACGCAACAAAAAAGGAGAAAGACAGCCGAAAATGACCTAAAAAAGCCAGAAATTGCCCAACACAAACACTGACCAGCCTTAATTCCGCATCAAAACAGGATCAAGATTTGGTCCGATTTTGATTTGCATCACATTTTGCAACAACAACCCCTGAATGACGTGACTTTTTCTTGTGGTTGTTGTCACTTATGTGTACGTCATCATCAACATGAAAAAAAAATTTCATTTATTTTGTGACAAGAAGAACAGTGACAATAACAATAAAACTGTTAATGCAATCAATTATGTAGTATTAATTTCCGATTATTGTTCTTTCCTTTTATTCGTATGGTCTTCACGCATTGAATATTATTATTGTATAAGTAGTCATGAAGTTTGAAACACACAGAAAGAGACATCGGAGAAGTATATAACTTAACAAAAACACAAATATTTTGGTTTTATGATTTATTATTGAGATGCGTTAGAAGCCTCTTTATTATTTGAGATTTAACTTAATAAATTTATTCTACCCTAAACCTCTTGCTCTTTTGCCTACATGATCATTTTTGCTAATGATCTGATGATCGGTGATGTTAACGAGCGTTGATGTTGCAATGCCAGGTGTCCTCTTTACAATGTCATTTCTATTAGCACCATTATTTATTTATCGACTTTAGATGGCTTGGTCGCGTAAAGAAATTTGCAATGGTACCAAAATGGAGCTGCTGTGCGCAAGTTGTATTCGATGATTCATTAAAGAAAGTCATCGTGACGACCGAACTGTCTTTCTCTATGCTTGCCACATTCTGCGAAACCACTGTTTTCGAAGTGTAGTACAGTTCCATTGGGCGGCACAGGAAAAATACTTATATTTCTTAGGTTTATAATGAAATGCAAAAAATTTTCGTTTTGTAAAACCTCAACACTAGAGACTTCCATGAATTCCGTTATTGAAATATATGTGAATTGATTGTTGATTACAGCTTCAATCCCATTGTTGTCTAGCATTCCGCATTGACAAAAATTAAATTTTCCAACTCCATTATTACTATCCTATTTCGAGCTAATAAAACTTCATACAAATACCGCGTATCCAACTGTCTGTTTCCACTCTTCCTATGATGATGTCAACGCTATCTGTTAGTTTGTTTATCTATTCTTGTGTTTTCTTATTTATGACTATTTGATAATTTTGTCCCAAAATAAGATGCTTTTATTAAATCTGACCCTCTGACCCGTCCAAAACAGGAATATAGCTTAAGTGGGTAAAATTGGTCAGTTTGGCCATGGTTGTCGTAATAAAAAATAAAACTATTAAGAATTCAAGAGTAGCTTTGTTTATCTCAAATTGTCTTTATGTACCACCCTCCCTCTAATGGACCGTGGTTCCTAAATCTGCCTCTATTATTTTCAGCATATAGCGGTGACTATTTGTTGGCTTTTACCAACACACGTTGCAAAAACCCTGTTCTGCCTAGAGGGGTTATTTCTGTCCAACTGTTCCTGCTGAGCTTTTTTAATTCTTTCGATTCTGATTTAGTTACAGAGTGAATTGTTCTATTGCACATCACTGTTGCCAAAAGTATCAGATCAATCGTATTTTCGATCTTTTTGTGATGCTTGAGGCATCTCGCAATCTCTGAGAGGGTGTTATGGAAGCGCTCGACCTGACCTTTTGATGTGCTGTGAAGTGGAGCCGCGTTTACAACATAAAAATCAAACTGGTTGTCTAATAAAGAAATGTTTCCGAATTCAAGGACGGTTCATTGTCACAATAAACTGTCTTGGTATTAGAAAAAACTTATTAGCTGGTTAAATGGTGCTTTTACATCCACGATTGTCCGGGAATGAGATTTGCTGAGCTAGCGCAAATTTAGAAAATTTGTCGATGCAAGTCAGAATATGCTTCTTATCAGTGGAAAAATATCGACATATAGCATTTCGCCAGCATAAGACGGTATTGGTGTCACACCAAGATGTTGCTTCCGTGGATGCCTGTCGTATTTGGCATTTGCACAAATTTTGTAATGTAAAATGACCTCATTTGCCAATTTTGATATTTTCGGGAAATCAGTAAGAATTTGTTTTGTATTTTCCTGTGCGGCTCTGTGAGAGCGGTTAGGCTCCGTGATAACTATGTATTTCTCTATGTTAATTTATATTGGGGATATCTAACTAATTATGCCTTAAAACAACTAAAATGTTGAATTCTTTAAATGCAGTTTAGCGAGGAAAACAATAAGCTACAGTTCTTGGTACTTTAAATACTCTTCACGCAGTGAAAAGTATTTTAAGTTTGTCATGAAGTTTGTAACACATAGAAGGAGACATCGAAGAACCCATAAAGTATATGTATTCTTGATCAGCGCGACGAGACGAATTGATGTAGCCATGTCCGTCTGTCTGTCTGAATGTATGCCAACTAATCCCTCAGTTTTTGAGCTAGAGACGAGAAATTTTGCACGGAGCTTTCTTTTTACCATACGCAATACATTTGTCGGAATCAGCCGAATCGTACCACTAGGGGGTACCCCAGATACAAATCGGAAACCAAATGAAAGTTCTAATTAGAAAAACTTTTTTGTTTTTTGTATTGGGTGTACAAATAAGTTTTGATGATTTTTTTTGTGACTTGGAATCTTTATAAATATATATATAAATATAAAATATATTCAAAATTAATTAAAAAAAAAAAAAAAATTATATATGTATATATTCTCATGCAATTTAGTCATCGACCGGAACAAATGGTAGTCGGAAGGAGCAATGTGTGGTGAATACGGCGGATGGGGTAGGACATCCCATTTTAGTGCCTCCAAAGTTTCCTCAACGACTTTTGCAACATGTGGTCGTGCGTAGTCGTGAAGGAGAATCACTTTGTCGTGTCTTTTGGCATATTAGTGGCATTTGAGCTTCAATGCTCGGCTCAATTGCATCAATTGTTGTTTGAAACGATCCCCAGTGATGGTTTCGTTAGGCTTGATCAGCTCATAGGAGATCACACCGAGCTGATCCCACCAGATGCACAGGATTAGCTTCTTGACCATTGAAGTTGATGCATGATCAGGCTTACCCAATGTTTTTTTCCCCCGTCACAAGTTGATGCAAAAAACCTTTCTGATTATGCCTTTGGAGCAGTTGTTCGCACGTGAAAAACCGACGTTCGACGTCTCTTGACTTGAGTTCATAAGGAACCCAATTGCCTAGTTTTTGCACCATACCCATGGCCATGAGACGGTTTGAAATTGCTTGTTGAGTCACTCCCACGGTTTCAGCGAGCTTATTTTGAATTTGGCATGAATCTTGGTCCAATAACGCCTCCAACTTAGCGTCCTCAAACTTTACTGGCCTCCCTTCGCGTTCCTTGTCGCTGGTGTCAAAATAGCCACTTTTAAAACGCCGGAACCAGTACTCACATGGTTTTGTTGATGGAGTATGTTCCCCATATGCTTAACACAGCAATCGATGCCCATCAGCTCCAATTTTCTGCAAATGAAAACAAAAAAGCAGGGTTTCTGCACAAAAGTTGACATGTTTAGAGAAGAAAGAAAGTTTGTTGTTTACACTTCATCGAAATGACTAATACGGATTTTTGGAGGGAAATACTGTCGCTTTAACATGACTACACTGGCCAGATCGGTCGATGCGATTTAATGTTAGTTATGCCAACTTTTTAAAATCCCTTTATACTTATTTGTACACCTAATACAATAATTTCGTCATTTTCCTTATTGTTGTTGTTGCATTAATCATCGTCTATGCCGCATCAGAACTAGATGGCGCAAATTCTCTGTCTGAAGACAGCATTAGACTAAAAGGTCATTGATAACCAGATATCATAGAAGAGGCGATATAACTCCCCCTGCAGAGCGCCTCTCGTGACCTTCTTCCTTATAGTCGCCGATCCAAGTTTGGAGTTAACCATGCGGCAACGAAGCATGTTGCTAAGCCATCTGATGATCATCGAATGTGAACCAATTTGTCCCAGCGCTTCGGAATTTGATTCAATACTGATGTTATAGAAAGACCAACCACCTCATGCAAAGCGGTCTCAACCGATCTACCCTAAATATACACGTGTTGCGCACCGCTCAATAAGTATGAAGTGAGCTTGCTCCTCATATGCAGATCTTATAATCTCTCAATTATTTTAATCAAAAACGATGAGAGACTAATAGGCCCGAAATCTTGTTGTGAGTTGTGGTTTATCTTCCCTGCCTTGGGGATGAAGACCACTTTCACTTCCCTTCAGCTTACCAGGACGTACCCTGTAAGGAGACATCCCTTAAAAATACTATTCATCCACGGTACCAGAAATGCAGATGCTGTCTGCATCATAGCCGGTATTATGCTATCTGGACTGGGTGATTTAAAGGGCTTGAATGACGTGATGGCCCAGAGTAATTTTTCCTCTGTGGTAAGGTCATTCAGAGCTGACTCATTCTCTATCATCCTCTTCGTAGGGCAGATACGCGGTGGCAAGATAGAGGCTTTTACCATCCTTCCTCTCACATATCACCAGGTGTTTGTTACTGTAACGAGAAGAGAAAAATCATTAAGACCAGCTCTCACCACGTTACAGGTTCTTGACTTACCCACGATATGTGGGGAGAAGAGATGGTATTCGCGAAAACTTAGGCCGTAAACACTATCACTCACGATCCAGGGTTCCTGTAAAAACGCATCTACCATCTTCTTCTCCATGAATCGCAGCAGGTCCTCGGAAGGCACTCTGGAGTGATGCACATTAATCTGCATTATCCTTAGTATTGTTTTTTTGACCTGGCAACATGTCCTAGGATAATAGATTTAATGTTACCCAGATCCAGCTTGAGCTGGCAATTGTTACGAAGTATAAGTTTTTTAACCTCTGATCCAACACTGAACCAGAGATCCTTACCATTATCATTGTCTGTTGTCAGCCACCTGACGAAGGTCCAATGTTCGGTACCGAGCTCAAGATTTTGGCCTTTAATAAGGCTCAGTATGGTCTCATCCTTAGTATAAGGAGGTGGGACCCAAATCTTGATCATGTTTGTAGTATGATTGTCGTCTCTAGGACTACCCAATTAGCATTCTCTTCCGGGTCGCTACAATCGATAATCACCGCGTGGAGATCAGGTTCGGAGCTCAAGCTAACCAGGAGTTCCTCTGGTCGTTGACGCTTATTCTCATCAACGGAATCATCCAATCTCCACCTGTTGGCAGATCCTCTGCTATACTGCTTACCTTCCGACGACTCCTTATAGGGAGCTCCAGTTGACAAGCCGGCAGCTTTTTCAATACCTGTGTATTGATCCCCCTTAAGTTAGCCCCCTTAGGTGCATTACCAGTAGACGGCACTGGGAGGTGCCACTTTTGTTTCGATACTTGGTTTTGACTTGGATGTAGTTGGGACTGGTGCTGCATTTGTTCGAGCGGTGAGCTTTACATCCTCAGCACGAACACTTACAGCTGTACAACTCATGAGGGCCTGCTAACACGCCTTCATTTCCTACCACTGAAGATGATAGTTGAGTTAGTACCATCCTCACCACTATCCGTTGACCGGAGTAGAAACTCCTTCTCCGATTCCGTCGTTACTGTCTTATCCATGCTGTATTAAAAAGACTCTTTCCAGTCCAATATAACTGTATAACGATATGCATTTCAACATAAAAAAAAGTGTTATTTTTTAATGAACAATATTTCAAATAATTATGGTTAAAAAAAAAATACTTAAAACAATTGATAGCATAGCGAAATCAACATTTTTCTTCGGAATAATTAGGGGAGACCTGAATTTTGGCATCGATACATGTGCCGCTAGAAGATGTAAAGGTGGAGGGGGTGGTGGTAAAGTGGCAAAAACAGTTGCTTATAATCTATGGAATACATGGTATTTCTTCATAATTTTCTATTCAGACATTTGCATCCTACATACCGGAATGTGTGAAACTCACGCCCACTTTCTCATTTTGTATCCCACTCTTTGCGCTATATCTCAAAAACCGTTAGTCTTACGAAAAAGGTAATAAAATATTTTTATACTCTTCACGGGAGTGAATAGTATTATAAGTTTGTCATGAAGTTTATAACACACAGAAGGAGACATCACACACCACATAAAGTATATATATTTGTGATCAGCTCGATGAAACTAGTTGATTTAGCCATGTTCGTCTGTTCGCACTCCTAGTCCTTCAGTTTTCGAGCTAGAGAGCTGAAATTGTACATAGGTTTCTTTTTACCAAATGCCGTACAAGGTCGGGAATCAGCCGAATCAGACCACTAGGGGGGTACCTCCCATACAAACACCCTTTTTTAAATTAATGTTCTTATTAGAAAAAGTTTTTTTGTTTTTTGAAGTATCGAACTGAAATTTGGTCACTATAAGTTTCTGGGACATATCCACCAACCATATACATTTCATGATCCTAGTGTTACCAGGAGGGGTACCTCCCATACAAAACTCCTTTTAAATTTTTTTTTTTTTTTTGTTGACTTATTGAACTGAATTTGGACACTATAAGTCTCTGACCCATATCCAAAAACCATACAAATTTCAAGACCCTCGCACTACTAGGAGGGGTACCCCCCATACAAGCCGGGATCCAAATGAAAGAAAAACTTTTTTATTTTTTGTACTATCGATTTAACTTTGGAAACTATAAGTGTCTGACCCATAGCCACCAACCTTATAAATTTCAAAACCCTCGGACAACTAGCTGGGGCATGAAGACTATTACAACTTCGGCATAGCCAAAGTTAGTGTTTTTTTAATATTTTTTATGGGTAATTTTCTTAGCTACAATATTGTCTCTTTTTTTTTTTTTTTTTTGATAACACCGTTACGAGAAGAATACGAAAAACAGTTTTTGGTCACCGTCCCCCTCTTACTCTTCTAGCGGCAAATGTATTGATGGGGACTTTTTGGGTTTAGCTTAGAACCATAAAACAAAGACTCATGCAAAATTTTGGCTTTCCCGTAATGATTCCGCAGAATGACCTTTTTTCGCCAGTTTCATGACCCTTGGGCTGTCAATATGATGACGGACTATTGTTGGGTTCTACGGTGAGATGTATTTAAAGTTCATGATTCGAAACAAACAATATGCTCCTTGAAAAAAAAACGAAACGTTATCCCCACTTATTCAATGATACTAAAATATATAAAAGGCAAAATTCTTTTTTCATTTTATACTTCTCAATTGTTTTATGTTATTTGTTATAACCATAATTATTTGAAATACAGTCAACTCCACTTAGCAGCAACTGCACTTACCTGCATATTTCGTTTAAATGCATAAAACAGACAAAATACTGAAGTGAATTACATATTTTCTTGCTTTTTATTAGCTTTAAATGCATTTTGTTTAAGTGCATTTTTCGCTTAACGCCACCTTTGTTTGAGAAAAAAAATAAGAATTTGCTTACGATCATGTGATTTTGCTGCACAAAGCGCTATCTGCAGGGTTTTTGATTTTTTTCTTGTTGGTGTTTCTAATTACATATTTTGTAAATTAATATGAGTAGCAAATTAACAGTTATGGGTAAAAAAAAGGGTAAAGGTAAAAGATTAACACGCCTAAGTATTAAAACTTATGGATTCAGTGCACGATGGTCAGAGCAGAAAAGTTTTAGCCGAAAAATACAACTGTGACGTTTCCACGATAGGCCGTATTTGCAACAGTGATAGTGAATTGCGACAAGTAGCAACAACCAGTGGTCTTGAAATAAAGCGCCAAAGAAAAGGCGTGCATGACAAAGTGGAATCTGCATTGTATGTGTGGTTTACACAGGTCAGTAAAAAAATGCAATCATTTCCTCGCGTGTGCTTCTGGAAAAAGCGAAAGAGTTCGCAAACAATTTGGGTGATGATTTTAAGCCACAATAATCCTGGCTATGGCGCTGGCGTAAACGGCACAATATTAAGTTTGGGCAAATTCACGGCGAAGCTGGTGAAAATGTCAAATAAGCTGCTGGGGATTATGAGACTGCTGTATTACCTGGCTTAATAAAAAATTTCGATCCAAACGATATTTTTAATGCTGATGAAACGGCGCTATATTATAAGCCAATGCCAAACACCACATTTTTTACCAATGATGAGCATACTGTGAGAGGTAGAAAGTCACAAAAAGTCAGAATAACTTTGCTGTTAGTATGCAATGCTACCGGTAAGTTTGAAAGCAATAATATTCATTATCAAGAGTTCATCTTTTTCTTTGGAACAGGCACTTACAAAAAAGTATTTGTCATTGGACACGCAAAAAAACCACGCTGCTTTAAAAAATCATCAATTCCATTGCCCTACTTTGCTAATAAAAAAGCATGGATGACTGAGGTGGTATGGAATGAAATATTGTTAAGCATAGACGAAGACTTAGGAAAAAGTCATCGTAATATTATATTGTTCATCGACAATGCTGCATGCCACAAATCAAATATAAAACTAAACATTAAATTGTCTTTTTTGCCTCCAAATACTACTGCTCTTCTACAACCATTGGATCAAGGCATTATCGCTTCATGTAAGAGGGAGTATCGACAAATTTTCATATGGAAGCAGGTTATCGCTATAGAACGAGGCAAAACTGTTAAGCAGTTCTTGCAAGAAGTGTCTCTTCTAAGCGCACTGAATTTCAAAAAGAAAGCTTAGGATTTAGTAAAGGTTGAAACAATTTCAAATTATTTTAAAAAAGTAAATGAGAGAAAGAATAGAATTGAAGAGAAGTCAAAACATGATTTATATTTTCTAGGTAGGATTTATCGAGAATGTGCTGCCTTCAGCTGTAAAATCAGAAACGGTGGCAGATTTATCAATTGATATTAGCAATGAGTATGTACATTGCGATAGTGACGTCCAATGTTATGGAGACTTAGGTGACAATGAAATTATTGAACTCGTTAATCAAGAAAACGGTGAGGATGACAGCAGCGACTCAGATAGTGATGCATACGACGGCCAAGTCGAGAGTGGAAAAGAAGTCGAAAAAGTTCCTTCGACAAAAGAAGCATTTTGTGCTCTCCGCACTTTGGAAGTATTTGCCACAGCACCTGACTTACAAGAAGAATATAATTCAATCCAGGAATTAGAAATGAGACTGCATCAGTTTACTTTTAAAAATAAGAAACAGTCTAAAATTACTGACTATTTCAATGCTTAATATTAAAATTTAATCATATAGTATGTCCTAAACTTTACTTTGTTTCAATAAAACTTTAATTAATTTGAATTTTTACTCATTATATCTCTACTATTTTAAAATCTCTTCGCTTAGCTGAACATTTCGCTTAGCTGCACAAAAAATTCGTTATATTGGATTGGAAAGTTTTTTTTTAACCAAAATTACTTGAAATACATTAAAAGATAAAACTGCATTTTTCTTTTATTCAAATACTTAACCTTTCACCTTTATATTCGACTGTGAAAATGTCCTTTTTGACCCATATCCGTTTTTTAAAAAAAATTTGGAAGCCTGTACTAAAGTCTATGTAAAATATAATATATTTTATATAACATTTTTCTTGTTACAAAAAAGTGAATTTTTGTTGACCAGTGTTACTAGAAGAAGCAACCCATACAAAAATCCCTAAAAAATCGTGATTCTTGTTGTTGTATTATTCCATAGCTTACTATAATTAATGAAAATTCCACAAAAAAAATTGAATGGTATATATTTAAGATTCGGTGAAGCGAAATCAATATTTTGTTTTGTTTTTATAAAATTATTTACGAAAAATTTTTTGTATTTTTTGTATTTTTTTTATTAATATTTTTTTTTATAAATAATTTTTTACAAAATATATTCAAAATTAATTTAAAAAAAAAATATATATATATATATGCATATATTCTGATGCAATTTATAAAATTAAAAAAATATATATATTGTATGTATGTATTTATATAAACATACACAAATACATGTGTATTATTAGTACAAATTGTTTTCGTTTTCTTTAAAAATATATAGATTAACAATAATACATTTTTAAATAATTTTATGTTTTTATTGTTGCAATAATTATGTATTTCTTTTTTTTTTACAATTTATATATGTTTTTTGTATAAAGATTACAAAGGCCTGCATTGAAGAAGTTTCTTAAATGATTTTATGCAGATCCTATAGATTAACTCTTCCAGATTTCAAAAACGACCTTCGTTTTGCTGTATCACGTCATTTTTTTTTTATTTACGTTTGAATTTTAGAGATTTGTCAAAAAACCATTTTCACAGTCAAATATAACTGTATTCCAATAAAAAAACAAAAAATTATGGTTTAAAAAATAACATAAAACTATTCCGAAGTATGTAAAAATGAAAAACGGCATTATTAATTTTTGGTATCACTCAATAAGTGGTCATACTTGGAATCTGGAGATGGTGCTAATCTATAGAATCTATATAAAAACATTCAAAAAGCTTAAAAAATGTTGCAGACCTATGTTATTTAATTATTACAAAATAAAAACTAGAAATACCGTACAAAATTAAAGAAACAACACCAACACAAACAGCGAATTTTTATTTTTTAATTTACATTTGGGACGACTACAGAATGAGATTGAGGATAGTTACAAATACAATATAGTATAAAATACAAATATAAATCAATAAATGAAAGTGATTTATTAAATAGTTTCCTTGTTCGTTCCGTGTCAACAAACCACTCAATTTCTTGAAATTTTATTTTATACAAAGCAAATGTTATATTACATATATCCAAATTTTTTTTAGTGGAGTATGTTCGATAAGATGAATTTTTGTCACGTTTCTTAACACAATTCAACAATCAAAGATTCCATAAAACTTTGTATCAATTGTATAGCAAGAGTTAAAGAAACAATATTATCTTAGTCTTTTATGTGACAACAATTAGTGGGACAAATCGGTTCCAGATCATCTTATTTTAAAAATTATTACTTATACGAATTCAATTAAATTAAAATATAATTTCAATATTTGTGTGTGTGAATGGTATGTAAAATTCGGTAGATCCGAATTTCATATTTAATTTTGTTTAGAAACTCTTATTTATACGGAAAGAAGCCGTTTAAAAACGTCTTTTGCATACATAAAATATATATTATTACAGTAACAGTATGAAATTATTTTCCACGAAAAATGTATTTCAACCGAGTATAAAGTATATTTGTATATAAAAATGTATCAAAGTATCAAATAACCAATAAATTTATTTATAATTTATATAAACTTCATTCAACATTTTTAATAATGAAATAAGAGACTTGCACTGTTTTAAGTTATGCACTGCATATTTATAAAGTTTTAATGGGTCTTGTTGTTATTTTTATGTGCTAATAAATTTAAAAAAAAAATCGTAGATGAAGTAAATTACCGTGGTAGATCGAGTCAGTTAGGCAATGCGTCTACAACAATTTACATAATTTTTTGATTCGACAAGCAACCATTGCCGTAAAAAGCTCAAGACTTCTTTCGTATCAGCGAGTTGTCCAATCTATGTATGAATGTATGATCATTTTGACCACAAATGTATGTTACTATGAATGTTATGAACATTTGAGTATTTAATGCTATTATTTACTATTTGTTATTTTCTGTTTTATTTTTTTTAAATTTCCTCTTTTTTCATATGAGTCTGTTTTCCTGTCTGTCTCAACTAGTGATGTAGCGAATAATCGCATATTTCTTGACATTCACATTCGCACAAATTACTGCAAATATGAGCGTCAGAAAAAATATATAACATAAGGTGTAAGCAAATAGTATTAAGTAAATGAAACAAAAACATATTAATTTCTTATCCTTTTTATTAGATAATCTTTTGTAACTTGCAATCATAGTTCCCTCGCGCTCGCTCTCGTTCGTAAGTAAGAGCGTTTTTATTTTTCACACACGAGTGCGAACGAAAGAAATTTTACGTTTTGATCTCGTTCGCGAGAGAGTTCGATTTCTCTCTTATTCATGAATGAAGTGCTCATTAATGAAGCGTTCATTTTCGAACGACTAGCAGCATATGTGAACCAGAGAACGAGTATAAAATTTTCTATTGCACTCGACAAACTGTGATTTTTATTCATAATAGGTAATACAATACTTAAACAGTCAAATTCCTCTATATCGAATTTCCTCTCTATAAAGAGTCCATTTCAAGACACTGCGTTTTTATGATATAATATGAATAAAAATCAGTTGTTATCGAGTGCACTAGAAAAATTTATACTCGTTATCTGGTTCATGCTATGTGCAATGGAGGTAAAAAGAAGGCTCCTGAACACTTCGTAATTAAAAAACTAGAAGATGTCTCGTATTCATGCAGAGTGAAAACGAGCTAGCTCGCACTCATATAAGAGATACAAAATGAAAACGAAGCATGTGATACTTCAGTCTCCTTTTATCTCATATCAAAGTCTGGTTTTCTTCGTTTGGTTAATTTTAGGTCGTTTTATAACTCGTTTGGTTCCTTTGTGTTTCTATTGCTACTTTGCATTGTTTGGCTGGTTTGTTATGTCTAGACAAATTCACATTTAAAAGGTCTTTTGCATGCATTTGTATGTCCGTCTCTTTATGTGCTGAAGTCGACTATTGCTTTCTACCTGCACCCCCTCCATTTCTCGCTCTACATTTACATATTTGAGAGCTCTTCATGAAAACGAAGCACTCGCTGCACATCTCTGATATGCTGACACGCTTCATTAATGAGCACTTCATTTATGAATAATAGAGAAAACGAACTCGCTCGCGAACGAGAGCAACACGAAAAATTTTCTTCGTTCGCACACGTGTGCAAGAGCAAAAAAGAAAATATCAAATCATTCGTATATGAACGCCGAGCAAAAATAGGAAATCTTCATTTATAAAAATGTTCATAAATGTGCGCTCTTGAGCGTTCATACTTGAAAATGTTTGTACCCTGCTTGCAATTATATCTGTAATCAGCCTTCACTTTATGATTTCGTATTAAAAATAATCAACCTCTCATTAAAAATTGGCTAACACTGGACTGGTTTGGCGCCAGATTTAAACATTTAATATTCGTATTCGCATTCGCGTATATGGACGGAAGATATTCGCATTCGTATTCGCGAACGTGTAAAAATTGATATTCGTTACATCACTAGTCTCTACAATCTAAATATCCTTGAATTTGTTACATAATTGTCGAGATTCAATGGTTTTTTTCTTTTATTATAATATATATTTTTTAATTGTATTTTTAATTTTTCATTAATAGTAATATTAAGTTAGTTGTGCTTCTTCCTCTTCACCCTCTTCATTACCATCCTTTGTTGTTGTTGTTCGTATGGAATAATTAATTTTGGTTACTGCATGTTATATTATGTATTACATGCCAGACTCGGCAATACCTTCATCGTCTGTAAGCACATTAAAAGGGGAAAGAAAAACGAACAGCATTATATTATTATTAATATCACTTAATAAAATTAAGTTCGATATTATAGTATAGAAATAAAATAATTGTCTATTTAAATACATCATGCATCAACAAAAATAAAATGTGTAACAAAGCAAAAGAAATGTTAGTTAAAATGTAATGAAAAATTTAATAGTAACCAATAATCTCAAATAAAAGTTTTGTAGAAATATTAGTATTCAGATAAAATATTGAATATCTGTTAATGTTAACTAGCAACAGATGTTAAATTCAGTAAGCTCTGTTAATGTTCATATGCAACACGTGCAACCGATAATCCAATATAAACATTTAATATTTATAATATAATTTTGTTATTATATAAAATGGTACAAACCCATAAAAGGATTGGCGTATATGATGCCACCACTGCAGACATTACCGCTGACACTGTCACCACCGATGTCAATGTTATTACTACCACCAATACCAATATTACTATCATTGGCAATGGTATTTATATTACTAAAAGTTATGGTACCATTAGTTGCCCAATAGTTAGTTTTCTTCTTATTTGTTATTTTTGTTGCTGATGTTATCATAAGCCGTTCACCATCACCAACTAATGTGGCAATATCATCATCACCATCGGCGTCACCATTTCTTGTTGTGTTATAACTGTTGCTGAGCAATTGATCATAACAACTAACATCGGTACTTATTACATCCACTTCAATGTCATCATCGTCTTTTTCAAGACTATTACGATTACTTCCACCAAGTGAACTGTGCAATGCATGTGAATCCTCATAGCTACCGCCGCCGCTATCATCATTTGCGTTATTAGATTTAGTATCGATATGCGTTTCAAATTCATCATGAATGAATAATTCTTCTTCATCAACATCAACAATATTTTCATCATCTTCATCAACAACAACATCATCGACTTCAAGTGAACGACGACGATGACAAAAAATTTCATCTTCAGCTAATTCATCAATATCACCATGTCCTGAACCAATTGATCGTATAGCATGATGTTGATGATGGCTTTGTTTATTACTTGGAATCATAATATCCTCATCAGCAAAACTTAATCTTATATTGCTACGACTACCTGATATGGATCCTTCTCCCCCACCTCTATTAGTGTTGCCACGTTGTATAGCACCGCTGTTGCTATTGCTATTGTTACTGTCATTCATATTATTTCTAGTATTTATGTTGACACCGTGTCCTTCACCTTCATTGCTTCCTCCATTAACAATAAGAATATCATGACTGAGACTATTTTTGATATCACAGGATGATGCACTGAAAGTAATTAATTGTGATTTACACCGATTCTGTAAGGTGGCATAACCATTAGCCAACATTGGTGATTGTTGTTTTTGATGCTGGTTTACCAGTTTGTTATCGTTAATTCCTTCGTTACAGATCATTGAACTTGGTTTGTTGTCAACCAAAACGATAACGACGGAATTGTTGTTATCAATACTTTGGTTGACAACAACTGAATGTCATCTATCTGCTATTGTATCCGTTGTATAAATTTTAGCATCCCCACCAACAGCTCCAGATATACCAGTATCATTTCCTATACTAAATGAGCTCATTGATGCACTTTGCGGTGCTGTAGCATTAAAACTGTGTGTCAATGGTTCTTGATCATCATGTAAAATTGCTGCATTCTCATTATCAATAGCATCAGCTTCTTCTTGTTGTATTTCATGTAGTAAGAGATTATTATCATCAAAATCAACATTATCATTTATCATGTGACCTTCTATTGTTGCAACTATTTCGCCATTTTCATCCAATTGTGCTTGTTGTGCTGTTATTTTTTTTTTTTTTAATTTTTCGGTTTATTTGGAATTCAACATACAAATTTTTTTTGTGAGAAAAAGAAATAACATGTTAGTAACGCACCATTAAACCCATTAACACCTAGTGGTATTTTCATTTTAGTACAAAACATAAATTTTGGCAAACACAATAAAAAAGAAAAGAAAAACAAAAATGGAAACAAAAATTTCATTAAAACCAGTAAAAATAACATTAACTTTGGCTATGCCGAAGTTGTAATACTTTTCACGCCCCTCATAGTGGTCCGAGAGTTTTGAAATTTACATGGTTGGTGGATATGGATCAAGTCGATAGTATAAAAAATAAAAAAGGTTTTTCTAATAAGAACATGAATTTGGATCCAAGTTTGGATAGAAGGTACCCCCCTAGTCCAAGGTTCTTGAAATTTTAATGGTTCGTGAATATGGGTCGGAAACTTATAGTGTCTAAATTCAAGTCCACAGTACAAAAACAAATTTAATAAGAACTTCAATTTGAAGCCAGGGTTGTATGTGATCTGATTCGGCTGTTTCCGACAAATATACTGCGTATGGTGGAAAGCTTCCTGCAAAATTTCAACTCTCTAGCTCAAAAACTAAGGGACTAGATTGCATACATACTCACAGACAGACGTACATGGCTAGATCGACTCGTCTCGTCGCGCTGATCGAGAATATATACGAGTATACTTTATGGGGTCTCCGATATCTCCTTCTGTATGTTGCAAACTTCATGACAAACTTATAATACTATTCACTGCGTGAAGAGTATAAAAAACAAACGCGCTTCACAAAGAGTATATCATTCTCACTGTTCCACTTCCATAGAATCTTAGCGAAATCAAAAACAACTCAATATACTTGACTTTTCCCCTCTCTTTCCCAACATTCATTTTTTGGGTTTGAATTTAACACAACTGGCTACAAAAAGACTCATGTAATTGCAAAAACAAAAACAAAAAAAAAAAATAATTAGTTTTTTTCGACTAATAGTATATTTGTACCGTACTGAATCAAGTTGATTCACTTTAGCTTTCACACTGGCGATTTTGAATCAAGAACAGCTGTTTTTTGTTTTGGTTATACATACAATTGGAACGTTGTGGCAAATTGTGAGAAACTAAAATGGAAATTGTGTGAAAAATACATGATTAAGAACAATTCGCACTATATGCAAATAATTCTTGCATCTTCCTTTTTCATACCTGCTACTCATTTTATTAAAATTTAAAATTTTCTTCAAATTGTTTTGTACAATAATCAGCTGTTTAATGTCAAGAATGACAAAAAAAAAAGGTGGACATGACAAAACACTTGGCAGCACTACTCAAAGTTTTCCCTGGCTGCTGAAAATTGTGCTTTCACTTTTGCAGCAGAAAAAATTTTGCTTCAAAATACCTAAAGCAGCTCTGAAATTCGGCCATTTGCCTGTTGTTCATTCCGAATCGTGCATTAGACTTGGTAATTTCGTGAGCGACAATAACAACGTTACAATACGCACGTAATCATTTAGAGGGAGTATGACTACTACTACTAATCTTTTGCAAAGAGTATGAATAATACTAGTAATCATTTTAAGTTAGTACAACAAAATGTTGTACCATTCTTCTCTCGCGTACGCATTATACTAGTACGATGAATATTAAGTACAATAAATTTGAGTATATATTCATGAGTATTATGAGTATTGAGAAAAGTGATAGTAACCATACACATGTCTAGTATGCAAACAAAATCTTGCAGCATCCTTTATTATTCCTGCTACTTATTTTATTAAAATTTAATACAAAAAAATTACAATTTAAAATTTACTTGAAATTGTTTTGTGCAATGAACAGCTATTTTATGTTAGAGCGCAACAAAAAAAAGAGAAAGACAGTTGAAAATGACCTAAAATTGGCGGAAATTGCTCAACATTACCACGAGTGACCATTATTAATACTTGAATCAAAGCGTATCCATTCTTGATTCGACTATTGATTCGAATCACATTCTACAACAACAACCCCGCAATGACGTCATTTTCCCTTGCGGTTATTGTCGAAACTAATTCGATTCAATAGTCGTATCATGATTGAATCGAATCCCGTCCGGTGTGGATACACAATAACTCTTATTGA
This sequence comes from Amiota mariae, assembly GCA_035041805.1. Lineage (NCBI taxonomy): Eukaryota > Metazoa > Arthropoda > Insecta > Diptera > Drosophilidae > Amiota > Amiota mariae. Next base: position 121,439 of record JAWNKV010000396.1, on the reverse strand, counting down.
TCTTTATCGAAGTTTTCATATACTTTTGCACATCAGCAAACGCAGTCTTTATTTTTCTTCTTACATGAGTGAACAGGAAAAAAAAAACCAAGAGAGTGAAAAAACAGCATGCCTCCTTGGTCCAAAACACATGCTTGAAAAGCTAAGCGATAGCGCAAAGCCGAAAAGAAGAAAACCAAAGTCTTTGATGGAAGCTTTCTCGGAGTTACTGACAGTATCTCTACCTAACCCAAAATACATCGTAATGTCCGCAGTAGACATCAAAAAGTTCCTTTCCTCTTTTTCAAGCTTTGCTGTACACATCGCAAATAAACAATAAAATGCAAAATATTTCAATGTTTCGTGATAACAACTTATAACGATTCGTCGAAAAGTCATCAATTGCCAAAAAGGTTTATTGCAACAAAAGAGCTTCATGGTATCTGCATAATAATATGTGAATATCACGGTAATCTGAACTTTTGGAAAGGCATTGTGTATGCGCTATACCTCAACAACATTCCTGTAAAAGAAATTCTTGAAGAATTAAAATCCCAGGGAGTCGTAGGGATATTCTAATACATCAAATAAATTAACAATAAACTCGTCTCAGCTGGAGTTGTGCAGCTCACCTTCGATTTATACAACCTACGAACAGTGAAGTTGTGATTAGCGCTCTCTAGCTCTGCGTGAGAAAAACTTTTCATATTCATAAAATTAATCAATATTAATCGTGTGCATATAATTATTATTTTGCTTTTCCAGGGGAACCATTTCATGTGTTAAGTGAAATTATATAAAAACATTATAAACCAAGAACAACAAACAAACCGTTATCTTAACTTTTTGCTCATCAAAAAATCCAGAAACTACCTACAAAGACAGTAAGAAATGCATATTTCTCTTTTGTCTCTTCTGGCCTCAAGAGCACAAATTAATCTTCGTTTCTAATCGCCAAGTCGCCTGACCGCAGAAAAAGAAGTTCTTGCTCTCCTGCTCTGTGCTCTGGCAGCGTGAGTACCAGCTGTTTGCTACCATGGAGTACCTAATGCACATCCCCGCAAACACTTCTATACACAGCCCAAGCAAATACTGTATCAGCAGCTACAACAACCACAACACAAAGCACATCTTGCACATCAACAGCTTCAACAGCAGCAACAACAACAACAGTTTCCTCAACAACTGCTTCGATCGTGTCATCGCATGCAGTTACCGCATCAACAACTAATACGGAATCCTTCACACCAACAATGCATTGGTCGATTCATCGTATGCAGTTACCGCAACAACAACTAACACCGAAACCTGTGTTCTCAACAACAATAACGCTTCGATTGTGCCATTGATCAACTCTGTGACAGTTACGCCTTCAATAAATACACCCACGCAGGTACTAAATGAAAACAATAAAAACAATAGACCTGCTTCTGAACAGTTAAAATCAAACAAGAGAAACCGTAAAACGCAATCACCAGACAAATCGACAGAATAAACGCAAAACAATAACAAAAAGCAAAGAAGAAGTAAAAAATGCAAAGAAGAAGTAAATTACAGAAAACCACACAAAGAAAATTACAAGAATACTGGTTATGCAAACCTAACACACAAAACAGGTTTGAACTACTTGCAGACGAACACGATACAAATAACGCGCAACAGAACAGCTCCGGAAAATGACACCAACCAAACTTCAAAAAAAGCTAACAAACCACCACCAATTTATGTGCAAGGTGTAGAAGACATTAATGTACTTACTAATGCACTGACTGAATTACTTTGTCACAACTACGAGTATGTACTGAAAGCACTACCCAATAACGAAGTTCGTATCCAGTTGTCGGAACCCCAACATTATAGTTTAAGTATAAAAATGCTAAAATCCAGAAGCACTAAATACTATACGTACAAGCTTAAAGACAAACGTGGTTTTAAAGAAACCTTCATTTATCATCGGACACTGAGGAAATATAACAAGAACTAAATGAATTAGGATACAAAGTTATAAATATACACAATATACCACATAAAATAACCAATAAACCATTACCGCTGTTCTCAATCGAACTGGCAAGCAGCGCAGCCAACAAAAATATTTATAAAATAACTAAATTACTTCACACCAAAATCCAATTTGAGGCCCCCCACAATAAGCGGACGATAGAGTAATGTACTAACTGCTAGTGATGAATGGTACAAGATTTGCACAAATTGCAGTTACCTCTTCCCAGCCTCACCCAACCAATCGACCAGCACAAAAGGTAAAAGCAAGCTCTACTGACAATCCGACGACCCTGGAATAAGTTCTTCTCAGCAAAACAACACTAACAACACGCCAATTGACGATACCACAAAACTTAAAAACATTATGAAACAATTGATTCAACAGGTGACTAACATGATGCACATAATAATACTCTTGGTAACTTAAAAACAAAATGAATAAGTTAAGAATAATTGCTTGGAACGCGAATGGACTACAACATATTTTAGAGCTTCAACTATTCGTAAAAGAAAATTTAATTGATATAGCATTTATCTCTGATACTCATTGCAAAAATAACCACTATTTAAGCATTCCTGGGTATAACATATATAAAACAAACCACCCGAATGGTTCAGGGCATGGTGGCTCTGCTATTATTATTAAAATGAATATACGCCACGTTGAGCTTGAGAGCTTCCAACACATTCATATATAGTCGACCAAATTGCTATTGTTGCAATTGTATGACAAATATGGTCCATTTACAATAGCAGCTATTTATTGCCCACCTAGACACTTAATTTAGAGACTACTTTAAAGAGCTTCGCCCAAGGTTTATCGGAGCAGGATCTTACAATTCTAAACATGTAAACTGGGGATCTAGATTCACAAACACTACGGGGAAAAATTTACTAAGTGCAATTCATATGATTGGAGGGAAGCATTTAAACCAATTTGACCAACCGACCGGACTATGATACCGGAACAAATTGATTTTTGTATACTAAAAAACATAACACATTTTAAAATTGACTCCCGACTTGAACTTTCTTCAGACCATTCTCTAATCCAAATTGAATATAGTTGCGCAATAAAAACGGTTCCACTCGCTTGCAAAATGTACAATAGAAGAACTGACTGGGATGGATACAGGGAATTTATTGACCTTAATCTCTCTATAAATGTACCTCTTAAACAGGACGATATTGAAAAGACAATGATACACTTGAATGACAACATAAGTGAAGCAGTATATAGAGCAACACCAGAACTAAAACCAACAGAAAACTTTATTATCCCTCACTCAAACTGCGTAAAATCTGGCAAAGGACGAGAGCTCCAAATGACAAAGCAATGAAGCAATCACAAACCTGAAAACCAGTCTAAGGAAGTTCAAAAATGAACAATTTTCTACTTACTTAAAGTCACTATCTCCGACACTAATTACTCTTTGTGGAAAGCCGCTCAACACCTTACGAATCGTACTATCCACTAGCCGCCACTCAAAAAGGCGGATGGAACTTGGGCTAGAACTAACTTAGACAAAGCTTCTCTAATTGCTGACTATTATGAACAAGCTTTTACTAATAACCAACCTAATAGTAACCCCAATTTGGACAAACAGGATTCCTCCATCGCAATACAAAATAAACAAAATGACTGCCAACGAAGTCAGACACTGTATTGAAAAGCGCACTTCCCTGAAAATATAGCCAAGATATGACCAAATAACTGGAAAGTTACTCAAAGAGCTCCCTACAAAGGCAATAATGTATATTAGAAACCATTTTAATGTGATATTAACACTAAGGTACTACCCATCTTTATAGAAAGTAGCTGAAATAATAGCTATACCTCAAATGGGTAACAATCACACCATGACGTCATCGTACAGACCAATCAGCCTACTACCCTCATTATCAAAAGTATTTGAACGACTTCTCCTAGACAGAATTCAACCAATTCTGAACGTGAACAAAATCTACCTGACCACCAATTCGGATTCGGATAAAATCACTCTACAATTCAGCAAATTCACAGAGTAACATACAAAATCTCAAGGGATCTTGATGAAAAAAAGTATTGTGTAAGTGTGTTTTTGGATATAGAAAAAGCCTTCGACAAAGTCTGGCATGACGGCTTCGATGGCGATACAGTACTAATGTACTCGCACAATAATTTAGCTGTAGCTACAACTAAGCTGCAAGACATTTTGGAAGAAATATGCTTTTGGTTTGATAAATGTCGTGATATAGACGACACGGGCAACTTATCAGGAACTAAAAATAAAAGGTACTGACATCCCACTAATAATGTAGCAAAATACCTGGGCTTGCATATTGACAGTATTGACTTGGAAGTATCACATCCAAAAGAAGAAAGACCAGCTTATACTTAAATATAAGCAACTATACTCACTGTTCTACAGCAAATCTAAACTGTCAACTAGTAGAAAACTAGTGATATACTTAAGTGTAATTAAGCCTGTATGGACGTACGGCATTCAACTATGGAGACAACAATCTAAAATGCTCCGAGTAATTCTTAACGCGGATTGGTATATAACTAACTACAATATCCATAAAGACCTCGGTGTAGCAATGATACATGAGGAAATTGTTAACGTAAATAGGAGATATCACAAATCCTTAGAGCGACGTTCCAACGTAGAAATAAGTGACATTCCATCTCACGAATTGACAAGACGTAGACGTTTAAAAAGAAACAAACCAGTGGATCTAACAGTTCACATATTATATTTTTATTTTCCCCCCCTATTTATATATAAATTACGTATGCGTATGATTGGCCTTGGTTGCTGAGAGGAACGTTGCGGTATCTCAGGAGAGTGGGGCAGTCGCAAGTAGTACTTAAAAACGAGGCCCTAACCACTCATACCTTCATAAAACTGACCATTCGATAATGATCGATATTGTCATATTGTTATCCCTCCGTTCATTGTTAAAAAAGTACGTATTGTTTGTCTTTTAGATTAGAAGTAAACAAATGTACATAACCAATCAATAATAAAAAAAACAACCAAAACGTAAAAAACTTAATAATCTTAAAAATCCTCCAAATATTAACGGATACTCAATTATAGTCCGCTGCAAATACTAATAAAAAACAACAAGCCAAAAGTAATCTCCCTTCAAGAGACCCACGATCATACTATACAAAACATTCCTATCCCAATCAACTACACACTGTACCACAAAAATTCAGACAAACGGATACGGAGGGGTGGCAATCCTAATCCACAACTCTATCCAACAACAATAACTAACACTAAAATCAATCTTTTTCGACACAATAGCAGAAACGTTATACTCCAAAATGAAATTCACAATATTATCATCGTATATGTAAAACACCTTAAGTATTTATAAGATATTTCTTTATTAATGTTAAAATAAGACCGATAAAAATTGATACAAGTTAAAGTAAAGTTTCGCTTCATACAACTTTAAGATTACAAATGCGTTCTAAGCAATCGTTCGCGTTCACTTGTGACTGATTTCTACTCGCTACGTGTTTTTTTCTCACAGTCGACGAGCCAACCACATAAGTATACTACTCGCTACTTTGATCGCACCGTTCTTACATATATAGATTCCAGGAGATTTTAACAGCTGGCATAGAAGCTGGGGTTCGCAAACCAATATCATCAGACACATTATTTAGATATATAAACAAATCTTCCCTGACAACCCTAAACAATGGATCCACTACTCACTTCAGCACACACCACACTTTCACGCACATAGACCTCTAGCATTACACTGCCAATGAAATACAACCATTTTCTGTCGGGCAGCGGCCACTACCTATATTACACTCTTAGAAGAGATTACTGCAAGCAACTCGTCTCCTCCAAAATTAACCTAAATAATGCCAACTGGCCCCTATGCCTGGAGCTGACAATGAAATTCTCCAATAATAGACCACACAGTATAAACATAAACAAATAAATACCCAATATAATTCAAATAATTAGTCAGGGAACCACCAAGGTCCCCCACAAATCCATCCAACTATGGTGGAACCATAATATACAAAAATTGAAAGAAGAAAAAACGCTGCATGGCACAAGCTAAAAAGAAGCGTTAACAACAATACCATTTTTATTTACAAAAAACAAAAAAAATGCCAAACTAAAGCGCGAAATAAAAATTACAATAACAATAGCAACACAAAAATTTACCGATGAAATAAATCTACTCGTAAACTCCTGTATATCGAAAATATGGTCGAACATAAATCGTTTTTGTGGATTAAAAACCCGTCATAGCATTCATTACATAACCAACCCTTACACAAAATATTTTAAACACAAAATATATAGTCGATGGTGGCGCCGAATTGCTTGATGTTATTTAATTATTGATATTTCTCTCTTTCAATTGAATTAAATTAACTGCTCTTTGGAGTTGATGTAAATTTTATTGTTATCTTGAATTCCCTAAGGTTATGTAATTCTCTTATGTTCGACTCTTCTCTTTAACTTTCTTTAGTTATTTGAGATTATCTTATGTTGGACTTGGACTAGACTTTTTAAGGAAGAAACGAACATCTTTGGAAGACGTGACATTTGCTAAGGACCGTCAACCACAGGAATCACCCCAGAAATGGCAGACCACTGGTCAAACTCTGCATAAGATGACAATTTCCACCCAAAGTTTTGCCAGAATCAAATATTAACCACTCTATTACTTACAATCCTTCACATACTGCGCTTCCCTAGAAAAAGACATAACGATGTAACAACTCAAAGCAGCTCTTAACCAACTTAAAGGAAAAAAGGACGAGACCGTATTAGCTACGCAATGTTGAAAAATCCACCCCCAACCTACTACAACGATTCCTAAACTTCTTTAACAGCATCCTCACAGTCCCCAACAGTTTAAAATAAGCAACGTTGTTCCCATACTATAAACAGCAAGCTACTTGATAGCGGCCAAATAGGTTTCAGGAAGGGTAAATCGTCATATTACTCTCTAGTCATGATAGTTTATCAGGCCACCATAGGTCTTTCTGGGAAACACCACATCTCCGTCATATCTTTAGACTTTAGACATATCCAAAGCCTTCGATAGGGTAGGCATATAACCTATCTTAAATGAGCTGTTCGAATGGAAAATAAGACAAAAAATAGTTACTATACTAACTAGCAAGCCGCCCGGCTTAGCATGGGTAGCAGCATTTTTTTCACTGCTGCTGCGATTTTCATCAGTAATAATTTTTTGGCGTTGCTTCAAAGAATATCATATAAAGAAAGAAGAGAACGAAAAGCGCAATACTCTTGTATGTACTCAGAGAGGAAAAAATACAACAATAGCAAAAACAACACAAAATTCAAGAAGCACATTTGTAAGCTTGGCTTTGGAAAAACATTTTAAATCTTAATCCCAAAAAAAGTATATTTACCTTTAAAAAATGAAAAAAAGTATGCAACTCCTTTCATTAGCATTCATTTGTTGTTTAAAAAAAAAATAATAATAATTAAAATTGCTTCAATTTACTTTGCGCCAAATAAAAAAAGAAAGATATATAGGCATGATTTTTTCCGACAACTTTAACAATTATTGTCAATATTTCAGCCAATTTCAGCAAAATCTTTATGAAATATACACCGTAACCTTCCTCATGAATCACTCCGTCCATTGGTGAAAACCGTATGTGTTCGGTAGTTTTTAATATAATCGCGTTCAGACACTCGCGGTTGGGGGACTTTGTTTAATAATACAATATGGTCGGATATTCTCACTAACAGAAAAATAAAAGTACAAATGAACAACAAATACTACTACCCTATTTGTTATACATACTATTCACAATTGCCTTCAACAAACTTATCAAAATAACATCAAAGCATAAAACATTTGACTTATTGCATACGCCGATGCTTTAATTCATAGATTAAAATAAAAAACAATGGTGGTGCTATTCTGGCGCATCAGTTTCAGTACCCAAATGTAAGCATCTGCATATTTGTCGCAAAAAAAAAAAAAAAATGCAGTTACTGCACAGTAGTTCCAAGCACTGTATTTCAGTGTAGCATTGACAGCGAATCAAGCTGGAGATACATAAGCCTGGCGGTAGGCCTAAAACGCGGAAATGACCGATCCTCGTCACGTCACGCTGGGAGTCTCCGAATCGTTGTTAACTTTTCCACTAATTATGGTGAAGGGGAGATGTGAGCCTGCTCTGCCGAGGCGGCAGGCATGACATGGGTCAGAAACCAGCCACTTTGGACCCTGGCCAGGGAGTGTACATTGGACGCAGTTCAGTAAGCTGCGTTGCCCCGGGAGATCTCCAGTCCGTCCGCGTATTCCGGGACTGGTAAAGCGTAGGTCAGGCCTCAGGGAACTGGGGTAGGGACTGTGTCCCAAGGGTATACCTGTTCCTAACTATTACGGCCCGCCCCTCTGCACACGATGCGCTGGCAAAACAAATCAAGAAATGTCGAATTTTTCCGGGAAGAATACCACTACGGCAATGGCCAACTTGGTTGCCGCAGCGGACAAAGCTACAAGTTTATTTGGAGATTTGGCCTTCAGACGGAGAAGCAAGATCTGCCGCTCGCCTCCAAGAAAGGCCGAAGATCCACAAACGATCCCGTGGGAGGTATCCTGCGCAAATGAAGTGCCCTCTCCTTTCAAAGTAGGATCAGAAATTGTGCCAGAGGTGGTAACCATAAATGCCGCAGTGGAGAACACGACGTCGGCACAAGCGAATGAGGATGCAGAAGTAAGGGAGAAAGAGGTGGGTGTTGCATTAGGTGAGCCTATCTCAGTTTCTACTAGGTCGTCCAAGTCGAAATCACCTCAGCCAAGAAAGACGACGGCTGATAACAGTAGGCAAGTGGACGAAGATTGTCCGGAGGAACCGCATACATCAAGCGCAATGAGGAAATTGGAGCAGCTTGCTGTGATGATGGAGAAGCAGCGGCACGTTATCAACGAGATGAGAGAGCTGTTAGCTACGGCAATAAATCTTCACAGAGTCGAGGTTAACACAAAGTTGCATCCTGTCCGGCTAGCAGTGAGCGACGCCACGGTCGGTGTACTGACAGATGGGAGAGCACAGGTGAAGCGTGCGGTTAGCGTAAATATAGCGAAGGAGGATGCATCCTCTGTAAAGATATCAGGTATAAATAATAATCCTGATAGCGGCACGTGTACATTGAGGGTTGCAGATGAAAACCCTAAGCCAAAGGAAAATAAATGGCAAGTAGCTGAGCATCGGAAGAAGCGGAAGAAGAAGACGAAAACGAAAACGCAGCGACCACCTAAAAAAGTTGAAGTAAGGTCTCGCCGAACACGGTCCTGATGCTCTAGTCGTTACTAAAGCGTAGGAGTTATCCTATGCAGACATCCTAAGGACGATAAAAGGGAAACCTGAGCTCCAGAAAGTTGGCGACAACGTTAGCAGGATACGCAGAACGGTCAAGGGAGAAATTCTTCTCCAACTTTCTAAGAAGGGTAGCACAGACGAAAGCCCTAAAGGAGAAGATTAAAGAAGCCCTGCAGAGCTGTGCAACGGTGAAATCGCTTTCCCAGCTAGAAGTCATAGAATGCCGTGATCTGGATGAAGTAACAGTGGAAGAAGAATTGAGGGCAGCCATTACCAGGCAATTTCCTGCAATCAAGCCCAGCAGCATTGCCATTAAAGCAATGAGATTTGCTAGAGATGGGACGAAGACTGCAAATATAACCTTACCGGTCAAGCAGGCAGAATCTCTGCTTAAGGCGGGATCGTTGAAGGTGGGTTGGGCTCGTTGCCGTCTGAGACAACATATAAGTCCCACAAGGTGCTTCAAGTACTTGGAGTATGGCCACATTGCGAGAGGATGCAAGAATAGTGCGGACCGCTCAAAATTATGCCTGAGATGCGGAGCTGAAGGACATGTTGCAAAGATATGTCGGGAAAATCCCACGTGTCTTATTTGCCCGGAAGGTAAGAATACACATGCTTCTGGGAGTTACAAGTGTGAAGCCTTTAAGAAGGCCATGCCTGATCTGAAAGCTAGGCATGATTAAGTGTCTGCAGCTTAATAAAAATAGGTGCAGTGCAGCGCAGGACTTACTCTCTCAAACAGCCATAGACAGGAAGGCTGATGTACTGGTTAGTGAGTTCCATAGGCCGAAGGAAGACTTAAATGTGTGGACGCAGGATGCTAGTGGCAAAGCGGCTATTTGGTTACAAGGCAATACTTCCTTTAAGCATAGAGACCCCTGCTCGTATGATGGTTTCACCTTTGCCAAAATACGGGGTATCCATTTCTGCAGCTGCTACACATCGCCAAACGTCAGTCATGATTCATTTGATGACTTTCTGGATAGACTGGTTAGTGCTGCGAGGCATAGATCCCCACTCATAATCGCCGGTGACTTAAACGCATGGGCGGTGAAATGGGGTTGTACTAGCACTAATAGGCGCGGACGGGCTTTTTTGGAAGCATTTGCATCGCTGGATATGGTTCTACTTAATAGGGACAACTCAATCACGTTTGACAACGGGAGAGGCAATTCGGCAATACATCTCACCTTCTGTAGCACATCGATTGCCAGTGCTATAAAATGTGAGGTTGCAGATGTCTACACGCATAGTAATCACCTTGCGATACAAATTTATATTTCCCCTCTGGCAAGGTTTATTATATTAAGATTGAGATTGAATAAGCGGGCTCTAGGTATCGCTTGGAAAACGTGGAAGCTGGATAAGGAAGCTCTGGACTTGTTTATCTCCGAGTTTGAAGTAGCGCCTGGTAATGCGAGTCAGCAATCCGGGCAACTTATGCAGGGCCTCACAAGGATGTGCGATGGCTCTATGCCTAGGAAGACTAGAAGCAATGGCAGGAAACCTAAATACTGGTAGAATAATGAAATAGCGGAACTTCGCTCGCAGTGCCATCAATTACGGAGAAGATTCAAGCGCCGCAGAAGGAGGAATCCTGTTTCTCACGATACTCTTCTCTTCCTCGACGAATTTAGGCACAAGAAGTCTCTACTAAGCTAGGAGATCTGCAGGAGCAAGCGAAATGCCTTTTGCAGACTGATAAGAGAAGTAGATCAGAATCCTTGGGGCAGTGCTTACAAAATTGTAACGCGCAAGTTCAAGGGCATCAAGGCGTCAGTCCCTTCCTCCGCCTCGCTAATGGAAAAAATAATAGCCGCCCTCTTCCCACCAAGAGGATTGTTGAAGATACTTCAACCACTTAAGGTTGCAGATGAGAATGTGCCCACTATCACCACTCTTGAGCTAGAAGCGGCTTTGAGTAGGGTAAAGGTAAACAAATCGCCTGGGTTGGATGGCATCCCTAATGTCTTCCTTAAGAGAGCCATTGCAGTGAAACATCACGTCTTCTGCGAGGTTTTCTCAAGGTGCATGAGAGAAGGACTCTTCCCCAAATGCTGGAAGAAGCAACGGCTGGTTCTCATCCCGAAAGGAAACCTGCCCCCAGAGCTACCATCTTTGTATAGGCCCCTGTGTCTCCTGAGTACCACTGGAAAAATCTTTGAACGGATTATTTGCGCCAGATTGCAGCAGTACACTGAGTCGCCAAATGATCAAATGATCTGGCTGAAATGCAATTTGGCTTCAGACCGAGAAGGGGTACCGTAGGAGCAATCCAAAAGGTCTGCGGCATTGCAAGGGAGGCTTTAAATGGCACTAGATGGCTTGGCGGTGACAAGAAGTATTGCGCAGTGATCACACTGGACGTAAAAAATGCTTTCAATTCTGCAGATTAGAGCTGCATCATAAACGCGCTAAGCATTTTGGACATACCGTGTTACCTAATCCGGATAGTAGTGTCCTATTTCAGAGAGAGAATCCTGGTCTGTGACTCGGAAGAAGGCACTAGGACATTTGAGATTACTGGAGGTGTCCCACAATGTTCGGTACTAGGTCCACTTCTGTGGAATGTCATGTATGATGGCATTCTGAGGATTTGTAAACCTGATGGGGTGGAGATTGTCGGATATGCGGATGACATTGCTATTGTCGTGGTAGCAAAGACTCTGAGTGAGGTCACATCCAAAATAGAGAGGACAGTAACAGCGTCGAGGAGATGGCTAAACATCTGGCGGAGCATAAGACCTAGTTGGTTCTTATGAGCTCCAGGAAAAAAGTGGAAACACTCTCGGTGAGCATTGGGAGCCATTCTATTGAGTCGAAGCCTTGCATCAAATACCTGGGTGTACTCTTGGACCATCGACTATGTTTCAAGTGGCACTGAAACGAGTCAGCCAAAAAAGCAGCTGCCATCACACAAAAACTGGTCAGGATTCTCCCAAACATGGGGGGACCCAGACAACAATCTCGGGTTCTGTTAGGTTCGGTGAGTAAATCCATATTGCTTTATGCGGCTCCAATCTGGGCCGGGGCACTTGCAACCAAGTCATACCTCCATGGTATATGGAGTGCTCACAGGGTTGCTAACCTCAGGATCTGTAGGGCGTATCGCACTGTGGAAGACGATGCAGCGGGGGTACTTGCAGGCAGACTGCCAATCGATCTGGAAGCCCTGGCTGCCAGGGACAAGTATATCGCACGGGCATCCTCTCAGGTAGCAGACATGGAGGAGATTAAGTCCAGATACCTGAACATTTGGCAGCACAGGTGGAGTAGGGCAGAGTCGCGGAGGATACACCAGCTTATCCCAGATATTACGAATTGGCTTAAGCGTCGTTCTGGTGATGTGGAGTTTGAATTTACTCAATTCGCAACTGGCCATTGCTGTTTCAGGCAGTATCTTCAAAGGTTTGGACTCGCTGCGGATCCGTTGTGTGGTCTGTGCAGAGATGTCGTGGTGGATCCGGAGCATCTTCTTCATGAGTGTCCTCGTTTCGAAGCGGAGCGACGAAGAGTGTATGCGCGCCTTGGATCTCCTTGCAGCTCACATGAGATTGTAAGGCGCATGGAAACATTGGTGGATGACTGGACATACTTCTCTTCTGAAATTGCCAACATTATGAGGGGTACTCGAATGTACGAGCGAACAATGGCGTCTGCTTAATTTTAAGCTTACTATCCCTCCCTACGAAGGAATGCTTCGGCGATGCCGTAGGAATTGAAAGGGGCTTGAGGCGATATGGAGTTTTTTAGTCGGTAAGCTAATGAATCTAACATAACTTGTGGCACGGGTCATAGGTATCTTTGGATGATTTTTACCTCCTTGTTTCGCATAACAAAAACAAAAAAAAAATAAAAAAAAAACTCACAATACACAAACGACTTCAACGTTATTGACTTCAGCAAATAAAAAACAGCTGTGAATTTGAAATTTTAAGAAAGTAATTATTGAAGAAAACTGTATTAAAAAATGAATTAATAAAAAAATCAGCCAAGTGTGAGTCGGACTCGCACACGGAGGGTTCCGTATCATCGTACAAGATTTTTTGCTTAAAATATTAAATTATGTGCATATTTAACAGCCTAAAAGTATACTACAATTACAGCTTAAAAGTATACTACAAAAAAAAAATTGTTAAACAAAAGATTAAATTAAAGAACAATGCTTCTAAAAATGTGTATTTTTAGTATTTGTCGTTCTACACACAAGTGAATTACACACTCTGTGAAAATTTCAACTCTCTACCTATTACGGTTCATGAGATAGAGCAGGAGATGGACGGACGGACATTGTAAGCTTAGTAATAGGGTCTCATTAGCTATCTATGGGTACAGAACTCTAAAAAAGGAAGTATGTATTTTTATTATCATGTAATAAATTGAATTGGAATAACTTTTTAAATAGATAGAAAAGTCTGCCATAAAATTTGATACTTTGCATCACAAACCAGTTCTTTTCCCATAGCTCGCTCCATACGATTTCATACATTTCAACTTTTGTGTTTCGCACGAACGTACCAAAGCTGATTTGCAAGATAACGTCGTTTGTGTATTTCCAGCTTTACCGACCTATTCTCAAAATTATCACATAATTGGACAAAAAGCTCGTTGAAAGCTTCGCTGTTAAAAAAAGCTGTTTTTAACATCAGTACGTAAAGTGTATGTTACCAGTCTGTAAACTTAAGTTTATGCAGGTTTGCCAACTTAAATAAAATGAAAATATGTTGAAAATATTAAATATTTTATAAAAAAAAAATATTATACAAAAATGAAAACAGGTGTTTTTTAGGGGTTCTCCGAGTAGTTCTGACTATTTAAATTTTTTTTTTCTGAATTTGATATTTTTCCCCAAAGTTAACAAGCCTGATTTTATCTTATATGTGTTTGCGAATGTATGCAATTGATGGCACAATATTTTTGAAAATCAATAATTTTTCACAAGAATATTCTCCTAAATTGAAAATGGATTACTATGATAACGCAATGATTTTAACATATCTCTGTTTTCGTAAAAAAAAAAAAACAAAACACAAGATTATCCATTTTACAGAGCAATAACAGTGCACACAAATATTTAATATTTTTGTCCAATTATCGAAAGACATGCTCGACCGACTATCTTGGCAAATGATAGTCGATTTCAAAAGCTTTGATGATAAAAGCTTTTTTTCATATGGAAAAATGGCTTAAAAGCGACTGCAACATAATGTTAGGCGTTGTCCAATTGTGTGATAATTTTGAGAATAGGTCGGTTAAAGCGCTCTACACACGTTCAAACTGGTGTATACAATTTTATCATAGTGTTAGTATAATGTTATGTGTATTCGTGTGCATGCATTATCTACATGTTGCTGTTGTAAACTTTGCTCTTACAAAAAGAAACGGCCATCATATTCCATAATAATAAGCATTAAAGTTTGGTTCTATCTTAGTTTTGTTCTGCTTGTTTTGATTCTATTTCGGTTTTGTTCTACTTCAGTTTTGTTTTAAAGTTCTAAAGCTTGAAATTTTTATTGCTTGTTCAGATAGTGTTCTTTTTCACAACAAAACATTTTCTCACTTCAGTATTTGTTTTGTTGTGAAAGAGAACAATAGAGACAGTATTTGAAAGCAGTGTTTCAATTGCTGGCTTCAAAATAGCGACAGCACAGAAATATTTGCTTTACTTGCATTTTTCCCAGTAAAATAAAGAAGTAAATTTGCAGTCGCAGTAAGACTTCCTAAAATAACGAAGTAGAAGCGAAAAGGAAAGGCAAAAAGAGAAAAGAAATTACTTGCTTGATCGCAGCCAGCCTTTCGCTTTCTACTTATGCAGTCAGCAGTAGTGACATTTCTCAAAAGTAAGGCGCCGCTGCGAGCAAGCAAGTAATTTCTTATTTCATTTCGCCTTTGCATTTTGCTTTTTACTGTTTATTTTACGAAGCAAGTCAGCAGCACTATTTATATATACTAGCAGCAGAGTTTGGCTGTGCATGTGCTTGCTTGCTGTTTGTTTACTATTACTGCTGTTTCTTTTACTATTTCTGCCGTTTCTTTTACTATTTCTGCTGTTTCGTTTAACTATTTCGGCTGATTCGTTCGACTATTTCGGCTATTTCGTTTGACTATTTCGGCTGCTTCGTTTGACTATTTCGGCTGTTTCGTTTGACTATTTTTGGGTAGAGCAGCGTTCGGTTTAGCTGTGCAAGCAATAATTTCATTGCTGGTTCGTTTATTATTCCCTGCTGTTTTGTTTTCAATTTCTGGGCAGAGCAGAAGCAGCGTTCGAAATTTTTTTGTGCAACAAATATTGTTTTGTTAAATAAGTAGATGGGCATTATTTATTTATTTTATTTATTTCTAATATTAAAAAATGGAATATGATATAAATGTAGTAGTAACAGAAATAAATATTTTAATATTAAAAAATGGAATATGATATGAATGGAATACTTAGTAACAGTAAGGAATAATTGAAGTGGACAGTCGGTGCAACAGAATCATGAAATCGTTATATTTTCTCTTCTTCGATTGCTTCATCTAAATATACAGAATTTAATTTAACCAGTAATATGTCTTTAAGTGTTTCAAGTGTGGACAATGAAAATGAATAAAATGATGCTTCTGTCTCATTTTATTTCATATCGTAGTCTAGATTTCTTAATTTTGTTAACTTTCCTCATTTGAGGTTCGTTTGGTTCCTTTGCGTTTCTAAAGGTAATTAGCATAGTTTCGTCCTGTTTGTCATGTCTAGATAAATTCATATTGCAAGGTCATTTGTATGCATTTCCATGTCCGTCTGCATGTGTGCTGCAGTCGATCATTTCTTTTTTGGCGCGACAAAACGTTGCAATGGAAATCCAAAAATTAGAGAGAGAGAGGGGGTGGAACTATTGGAACTATTTGTCGTTTTGTTTGATTGTGTGTTGCCTATCGCGCCAAAATTTTTGTTATTTTTGTTTTAAGCTGACAGTTTCTTTGTCAATGCCATTTCAAATAAATAAATACTGAAAATTGTTTTTCACTCAGGAAACTTTCAATTATTTTAATTAGGTATTAAGGAAAATTAGAGTAAGACAATTTGTATATTAAGCCCCTATGCCACACTGAATGAAATGCAGCTTGCACATCCAAAGCAACCATACGAACGTAACTCCTGTTTAATAAAGACTTTCAGACTGTACAAAGAGTGAATGAAACTAAGTTGATACCTGAATCCATACAGAATTGGAGGTAGAATGTCATTTTCATTCAGATGCCTAACTATTTTAGTTTTAATTAAGAGTTCTAAAATATTAGAAAACCCGCATAGTAAGCTGGGCTTCCCAGGCTTGGGAATGGCTATTACTTTAGAAACTTTTCAAATTCGTGGAAAGTATTCAATGCGTATGGAGTGGTTAAAAATTACTGTTAAATAATTTACAGCATTTTTTGACAAGTTTTTAATGCAGACATTTGGTATGGAATCTGGACCTGGAGCTTTCTCATTTTTAAGGGAGCGGATTTTGTCATGTACTTCGGCAGCGGAAAAACTAGGAACATTGCAGTTTTCAATAATTTCCATCTATTCAAGTAATGCATTTACTAGCTCAATAGTGCTAGGGTTAGAAAGTGACTCAGTCAGATGGTGTTTTTGCTCAAAAATTCCAGCAAGATTCGATTTTTTATCCTTAGTGGTATAAACATGCGCATTATAGCGGAAACTGGGAAAAAAACAGTTTTTTATTTTTAATATTTTTTGTAATTTTCCAAAACGGTTTTGAAGAGGGCTCAAGATTTGATAATTTGATATTCCAATTTTTATTGTGCAACTCAATAAGCTTAGATTTCATTATTCTATCTAAAAAGTTAGTTCTAGTTTTAAGAATTGGGTGCTTATTTCTAATCCACAGCCTTTGTATTGAGTTTCTATCAATCATAAGGGCTTTGATAGAAGAAGGAAGTTTTAATGAAAATGGTCTAATTTCTTTTTTGGGAATAGCAAGTTCAATAGCATCTATGACTGCAGAGGACAAGTTTTTAACCATACTACCAATTAATTCAGTAGTGGGATGATAGTTTAACGATAGACTATCTTCAAAAGTTGAATTTAGCATTCTTTTATACAGTTTCCAATTGGCTTTGGAGTACTGTACAAATTTACTTATTGTAGGATGTATTTTGTGTTTTAAGTATGTGATAACTGGGATGTGATCAGACGAACATCATTGAGTGTTGTAGGTTCAAATAAGTAGTTTGAAGAATTTGTTAATACTCGTATTATGTCTAAAGGGGAGGGCTTAGATTTATAATTTGCTTGTAAATAGGTGGGATCTTTGGGATATATTGAAAACCAGCCGTAGCGCACTCAAGCCGAAAAAGGGCAAGTCGGAAGCGATGGTTAAGAAGAACCTGTACCAAAAAGCTCTATTAATTTTAGGCAATATTGCCAAGAATGAGGAGAATGGGACGGTACCTGAGTTTGACCACGCGGACAAAGCCAAATACCAGGCCGTGGTGGACGAGTACGAGGAGTACCTGTAAAGGCGACTAAGCGTAATCGGTCACAACATGAGACCATTACGAATTTGAGGAAAAGCAAAGTCACAAAAACATCGAGTAAAGAAGGTCCCTCAACAAGTCCCAAGAGGATTTTTAGCGAAGTCGCTCGGGATGAGCTTACGGTGGTACTTATTGACGAAGTCACCAACGGCGGTAAGATGGTATTGGAGAAAGGGGGGAGATTGAACCCAGGTTAACAGAGTTGGTGATCCTCTCTGATCTAGGTTCTTCTCCACCTGGTTTCGACTCTTTTGATGTTCTCCGAGGCTGCAGGGTGATCAAATGCGACGATCGACCGTCTCTGGAGTTTCTGAGCAAATGTATTACTACGATCAGCAATCCTTGGGAGAGCTTAAGGATTAACCCATCCCAGCTCGGGATATCCCAAGGCGGCCGAGAGCTCGCATTTGGTTGCCTGTTATAAAGCTGGAGCATGACAAGGTACTACAGCTTCTGCAGCGGCAGAATCCTACCATACCTATGAGTGACTGGATTCTCATCAAGGATGAGAGTCAGCAAATCAGCAGCATGTCTCTACTCCTCTCCATTAATGAAGACTCCGTTAAGTAGCTGGAGAAGACTGACCATAAAATGCGATTTGGGGTACCTTACGCCAAACGAAACATTTTCTGGTCATCAGACGCGGAGCCAGTTGATTTGCTGGTTGCAAACAAGCTAATGGATGCCCTGGTGCTTCAGGAAGAAGCAACAAACACGACTAGAAGATACTGAAAGTCGTGCAGATTAACCTTAAGCATTCTAAGAATGCCTCGGATAAACTTGTCGTCTTCCTAGGTGAGGAGGACGTTGACATCTGCATCGTTCAGAGCCCTGGGTTAGAGGCACTGACATTCTGGGGCTCAAGAACAAACGGTACAGATTACTATACACTAAGGTACGAGTATGTGGCAAGTCGAGAACATATATTTTATTCAAAAACAATTGTCCTCAATTCTGCACAGGTGATTTAACAGCGGTGAACATCGAAGTGTCAGGGAAGAGAGACATGCTGGTAGCATCCGTCTACATGACGCGCAACAGGAAAGCACCACTGGATGAGGTTGTGCAGTTGACCGCCAGTGCAACAACTACTAACACTGCCCTACTCCTATGTTGCCAATCCACGCCATACGCTATGGGGAAGCACCGAGGATAACAAACGGGGTGAGTCCCTTTTTAATTTTATTAGTAGTTCAAATCGGTTAGTTTCCATTAGAGGAACTACACCCACTTTTACATTCCCTAGTACAGTAGACTCCCCGGGATGGGAAGAGGTACGAGACATAACTCTTCTGTCGAAGAATTCAGAGGTTCAGATTTAAAATTTGAGGGTGTCCAACATAATATCTTTCTCGGATCATAGCTGGATGCTCTACAATCTGAATTTGAAGATAAAGGTTATTGTTCCATTAAAAACCCACGCAATATAAAATTGGATGTTTTCTTAAGGGTAGCTAAATCGAAATTTAACTCTGTTATGTCTAAATATTGACTCTAGGAACGAAATTGAAAAGAAGGTTAAACATCTTAAGGAAGCTTTCGGTAAAGCATAGAAGATATCCTGTCCAATTAGAAGGATTCGAAAAAGTATCCCAAGTAGTGGAACGAAGAGCTCTCTAAGCTCAGAGAAATGACGAGAAGGTCCTTCAACCAGTGTTATAGAAATGAAAACTGGAAAGTATACAAAGAGTGCCTTAAGACTTACAAAAAAGCCATCAGGAACGCCAATAAAGACTGACGAAAAGAACTTTGTGAGTCAGTTGAGTCCACTTCTGTCTCAGCAAGACTTAGTAAGGTTCTGTCCAAGGAATGGGTGGACCCCTCTTTCATTAAAAGGAAGACGGAACATGGACAGAATTATCTGCTGAAACACTTGACCTTCCACTTAAAACACACTTCCCTTACTGCAAAAATGTGGCAACTGGTTCTGAAGTATCCGTACGGTTACGGCAATCTGCGCAAGACCTTGACTCGATCTATACAGATAAGAAGATTTTCCATTCCATCAATACTTTTCACCCTATGAATCGCCTGGTATTGACGGGGTTCTCCCGATAATGCTACAGAATCTTCAGGACAAGGTAGCCCCTTGGCTAACGATGATTTTTAGAGCGTGTATGTATTCCTTTTAACCACATACCAATCAGCTCTAGAAGAGTCAATGTAGTCTTCATACTAAAGGCAGGGAAGATTGGTCATGAATCCTCTTGAAGACGATGGAAAGAGTATTGGGTTTTGCTATTGATAAATATCCCATCTCGACTTGCCAACACGCGTACCTCAGAGGTAGAACCACGGAAACGGTTCTACATGAGGTAGTCCGCACGGCACAGAGAGCGATTAACTTCAAACAATACTCGCTGGCAGCCTTCTTAGATATAGAGAATCACTTACCCACTTTCTACGTCAATGAACTAGAAATAAGTTCCTGGGCAAATATATCTTCGATCACTTCTCGGACTGTTCGGTCACATGTCCGGGTGACCTTCTAAAATACCTAAACTCTACGGAATGGATTTAGCAATAGTGATTGTGTTCGGCGAGGAAGTGGTTTCAAACGGCACTTAAGTGCTAATTGTGCTTGAGTCAACATCAACTTGTAACCCAATGTTTTCAACAAGATGGGTTTTTAGATCATGAATTCTTTATGATTAATAGAATTTTTAATAATAGTCGCACGTATCCGCCTCTGTTGTCGTAATGGTCAAACCTATAGATGATGTAATTTGAAAGAGAAAAACGATCACTGGGCTTTAACCATGTTTCATTGAGTAGGCAAATGTCGACTCCATTTTGAGCAATAAAATTTAAGAGTTCTAATCTCTTATTACGAACGGCACGCGCATTCCATGCCATAATACAATATATAATATGTTATCTTTCTTATTTGCTACCATTGAAAAACTTATTAGTTAGTTGTCTAATGAATGTGAACTGCTCGCTCTTACTAGAACGTCCTTTCAGTTTTTCAAGTAGCTCAGTAGTGAGTGAGGTGATATCATCTATAGTGAAGAGATCAGGTGTTGCTTGTTCTGTGGGCTCTCTTAAATGGTTGCTGAGGAGAGATTGCTTGAAGGTTGGATAAGTATCAGGTTGAGCTGAAGATAGTCCGCTACTGTAGTCAAGCGGTGACCGTATATTTTGTCGATGTGTGTAGTTTTAACGCCTTTGAAGTTATCGTTGCAGTTTTTATTACGACAACTGGTGCCGTTTGGGAAAGTATTGTTGTTGTATTTTGTAGCCTGTTTATAATTTGGTGCTCTTTTCTGCAGTACTGCAATGTAAGAAGCGCGACACGGGCATGATAGATCAGTGAAGGGGTGATCCCCTTTGCAATTTGCACATTTGAATACTTAATTGATTTTGCATGTAGATGTATGATGCTGTCCAGCACAGTGGGCACATGACGATTTACATGACAACTCTGGATCCATTGGCCAAAGAGTTGGCAGTTGTAGCATTGGGTAAGCTTTGTATTTGATTTTGCCTTGTACTCCCAGCGGACTACAGTGTGGTTTATGCAAGAGTGCTCCTTTCGTAGTTGCTGGAGCGTTATGGATTTTGCATTAAAGTATACTACGTACAAGAGTACTTTGTAGCCATTTCGAGTACTTTTTTCCACTGTTTTAATATCAGAACATTGAAGGCCTAGACCATTAAGCATGGATTTGATATCTTCATTTGGTAGTTTGTCCAAACCAGACAATACTGCTTTGTAGGGGTGAGTTTCCTTATTTTCATTGGAGAAAATCTCGATTTTTTGGTTTTTAAGTTTATGGCAGATGATATTGTGCATTCGAGTGTGTCTACAAAAACCTTTATTCCAATGGAGATGGCTTTAATCGTGTAATAACTTATATGTACACCTTTCAATATCTCATGGACCGGCTTTAGGGTTTTCTTAAGGATTGTGATTGGTGGTATCTCGATTTTAGCAGGAGTGGTGGAGGTGAATTAATCAATGTTATCATCTCTAACTAACTAATCGTCAACTTTATCGTCATCCATCACCATTTGGAGCGAACGAAAATAGTTTGTGTAGGAACTATCAGCATTTGTCTGTGACGTGTTTTTTAATTTCCTTCGCTGCTTTTTAGTTTTGTTTTGTGTTAGTTCTGTCGGTTTGTCTGGAGACTGCGATTTACGGTTTCTCTTATTGTTTGCACTTTGTACTTTCGTGAACGTTTCTGTTGTAGGCGTAACTGTCGATGACGCGATCGAAGTCTGATTTGACACGTTGTTGTTGTGATTATAGGTTTGAGTGTTTGTTTTTGTTACTGTAATCGATGCAGTTGCTGAGTACACTGATGTTGTTTCTATATTAACTGTTGTTGTGTTTTTTGTAGTTGATGAAACATTAGTTGATGGAATTGTGCAAAAGGGAGTTTGCGGGGATGGGCACTGGTTTCTCCATGGTAGTGAATGTCTTATGTCTCGAGGAATCGCCTTGAACCTAGTAACAACCAAAAATTGCTTTGATCTTCTCTCAGACCACTGTGCTGTACTAGCTTGGATGAATATTCCTTTGATCTTATCAAAGAAAACACCAAGAATAATAAGAAAAAACACAAATCTGAGGAGATATAGTAATTTTCTGGAAAATACTATTGACCCCAATGTGTCCATGAGTACTGGTGAAGACATTAAGGATGTGATTGAGGCCTTATCTCACAAGATTCACGTAGCGGCATTGCTTAGTACTCCCTCACTGTCTAACATGCCTTGCATACCAAAGCGTGACCATCATCTTTGGTCTGACGAAATTATGAGCTTGGTTAGAGAGAGCCGAAGACTTCGCAGAGTGTGGCAACACAATCGTAACCCACGTGATAGGACCATGCTCAACAGGTCCACCAAGATGTTGAAGAAGATTGGTGATTTCCTCGCAGTGGTGGAACCAGGCAATGTTGAGCATAACTTGTGAAGCACAATAAGATTCCTGAAGCGTCCTACTAAGAGAATACCTCCACTCTTGGCTTCCTCGATGTAGCCTGCCAAATGGATCTCCCTATCAGGGAAATTCAATTTGAGGAAGATGCTGTAACAAGCCTCAAGTTAACCAAATCTCCAGGATATGATAGAATCGATGCAACTGCCATTAAAGCGCTCCCAACCAACGTACTTCGGTTGTAGATACAACAGCATCTTGAGACAGCCATTTACCTTTTCAGTGGAATCATCTCAGCACAGATTATCATAATTCCTAAACTTGGTAAGCCTAAAGGACTACTAAGTTCTTATCGTCCAATCAGCTTGTTAGCGATACTCTAGAAAATATTCGAAAAAATATTTTTGTGCAGAGTACTGCCTATACTGGATAATAAGCGAGTGATCCCGGAACATCAATTCTGTTGCGGAGATGTTATGCCACCCCTGAACAGTGCCAAAACTACCATTATCGAGCTTCTGGTAGCGGAAGTCAAGAAAATTATGGATGTGGGACATATACGAGTGGGATGGGTTCGGTGTAGAATATGTGAAAACCACACGCAGATCAGATGCTATCGCTGCCTCACTTATGGGCACGTTTCTCACCAGTGCAAAAGTCCAGTCGATCGGACAGGCGAATCCTTACGCTGAGGCATGACCTTTTATGCCAGAAGTTGTGAAGCAGCACCGAAGTGCTCAATCTGTACAGACGGCGACAAGAATAACCCTACAGGCTGTTTCTGGTGTCCCATGTACAAAAGCGCGATGGTGAAACTAAACAAACATGGTTAAGATGATCCAAATTAACCTGAACCATTGCAAGGCCGCCCAGGATCTGTTACATCAGACCATCAGGGAGACACTGACATCGAGAGACTGCAATTTGGGCTTGTGGCCAACTCCCGATAGGGATCTGCGGCGCATTAAACCATAGGGGTTTTGTCCATGAAAGGATCAAAGGCATTCACATATTTAGCTGATAATCTCGTAACCAGTGCTCGCGGTAAAATTCCACTCATAATTGCAGGAGATTTGAACGCTTGGGCGATTGAATAGGGTAGTACTAGGACCAATGCTAGAGACCTAGCTATCTTATAGGCATTTCTAGTCTGGAAATCACCCTCCTTAATGCGGAAAACAAGGCCATTTTTCCCAGTAGGTCTCTTGCCCACCTCTTGCCTGCTTTTCAATGTGGGAAGTGCTAGAAACCCTCAAGCTCAGTGAGCACAATGCGATTGAAACTAACACCTCGCCGCGCGCGCAGACCAATCCCAAGAGCGCAAAAGAACGGATGGAAAGTTGGTATGCTAGATTACATGCTAGAAGGAGTTGTTGCCTTGCAAGGGTCAGCGCAACAGCAAGTTAACGGCTTAATGAAAGCTGTAACTGATACATGCGATGCCTCGATGCCCAGGAAAGCTCGAAACAGTCGGCGCACACCAAATTATTTGTGGAGTGCTGAGATTGCGCAGTTCAGAAGGAATTGCATCAGCTCTAGAAGGAAAGCACAAAGAGTAAGAGGAACGGAAATTTTCCTTCTCCGGCAGACCGAATATAAAGCGAAGCGTGCGGAACTGCGCAAATCCATCCGGAGGAGCAAGAGCGTATACTTCCAGGATCTACGCGAAGACCTCAATA
The DNA here is from genome assembly GCA_035041805.1 of Amiota mariae. Classification (NCBI taxonomy): domain Eukaryota; kingdom Metazoa; phylum Arthropoda; class Insecta; order Diptera; family Drosophilidae; genus Amiota; species Amiota mariae. Next base: position 97,027 of record JAWNKV010000396.1, on the reverse strand, counting down.
ATAACTCTTGGGGAGGAGCATACAAAATCGTTAATCGGCACATTAAACATTGTTGAACTTTGTGGAAAACCATTAATTGCGAGAGGAGGTCTCGGGTCCCATCCCCCTTATTACGGCAGATGAGCTCCTAGATGCCTCCAAAAGAACTGATAGCAAAGAGACCTAGATGAAATCCCAAACAGTGTCTTAAGTACGCAATACAGGGGAATACAGGGGCTTCCGTGTAGTACTTGCTTGGAAGAGGGTATCTTTCCCTCCTGTGCATAAGCAGAAGTAAAATCAGAAGAAATGAAACTTATTGCAGTTTTTTAAACACTGCATTAAACATTGGTTATTCTAAATGTAAACAAATTAAACATCATATTTAATTTCAAACAAAAATGTTAATCCAAATATAACAATATCCTTAAAACCGGTGTGACAAAACTAATGCACGAAATCAAATATAAGAAAATACTACTTTTTTTCTGTAGCGTACCCTTTGTTTTTTTGGTACTGCTTCACATTTCTGTGGCATGAAATCAATTAATTTAGTTAAAACTTCAGCATAAATGTTTTTCCCAAGGCAATTCGACCTGCCAGAAGAGAGAATCCTTGTTACTAAAGTCGGATATTCTGTTATATGTACAAATTTCCAATGATTTTCTATGGGACTGAGATTAAATGATTGAGCCAGCCACTTCAAAACTTCGATTTATTGTGCAATGAATCTATATTTTACATATCTAGCATTGTGTTTCGGGTCGTTAGCATGCTGGTATTTCCACTTTAACGACATTTATTTGTCCGCATGAGGGAGCATGGTGTGCTGAAGAATGTCTTTGTACATGAAACGGTCTATTATAGAATTTTGTTGACAAATTGGACCGATTGCATTACCAGAAAACTATTCCCAGACATTGCATCCACCATGTTTAACCGTGCATTTGAAATAGCGTTGATTAAGGCGTTATCCTTTCGGACTTCGTACAAGCCTTAATCTACCGAAACCATTGATATTAAACTTTGATTCATCAGAAAATAATACATTTTACCATTTGTCTATAGTCCATTTGACTTAAGACCTTGCAAATTTAAGGCATGCTAGACGATTCTTTTTTAAAATAAATGGCTTTTCGTAGGATTGTTCTGCGTGAAATATTTCAGTCCAATTCATTTTGTATTGATATTTCCGGCGATAAAAGGATCTTTTTAACAATTCAAATTATTGCTTTATCATCACGTGATGTTGTAATCCGAGGTCTACCACAACCATGGTTGGTTTTTAACGAGCCAGAACACCGAAAACGAGTTATGGTTCTGGAAACAACACTGTAATGTAAGCCAGAATTGTTCGCAATATGCAGCACGGACTCTCCTTTATTAAATTCAATAAGAATTTTTTCTCTGAAGACGGCAGAATATTTATTCCGGGACATTTTATTATTGTTTTTTTATACGGGAGACGGGTAGAGTCTCTACAAATGGCATGGAAATCACTCCAACTGATTCCTGGCAGCAGCGGTGGCATAGCTCAACAAAGGGGCGTTGAACGTTCGAGTTCCCAGCATTGACTGGACTCTAGAGTATTTCCATGTTAGAGTGCGAAGCAGAGCCCCACAGCTGTATACAATATGTCCATACAGGCATCAGAACTATCTTGTAGAGTAGGAGTTTGTTGCGCAAAAACAGTTTTGTACGAGGGTTGCTACTTAAGTCTTGAGATATGGTAACACCAATGTTGATATGTCAAATCTGACATTGGTATCGTAAAGCTTGTCGTTTTTAATGATAAATGTACTCAGAACGTTTTGTCATACGAGTGCTATTTTTATTGTTTACAGTAACTTGAAAAATTCGTTTCGGCTAAAAAATGGTATTAAATCGTGAACATTTTCGTGCAATGATTTTTTATGATTTTCGACGTGGATTAACTCAACAAGAGTGTGCCAATCATCTCGCTTCGACTTTTGGTGATGAAGCACCATCCAGGGCCACCGTGTTTCGCTGGTTTTCTGAATTCAATCGTGGTCGTAGTTTTCTCCAGGACGAATTTCGTGAAGGTAGTCCAAAATCGGTTGTTGTGCCACAAAACATTGATGCTGTGCGTGAACTGATATTGCAAGATCGTCATGTGACATATCGTAAGATAGAGACATGTTTGGGCATTAGTTCCACTCGCATACATTCAATATTGCATGAACATTTGGCAGTCAGAAAGATTTGTTCGCGTTGGATACCGCATAATTTGACAATCGCTCAAAAAATGGCTCGTGTCGATTGGTGCAAAGAAATGTTGAAAAAATTCAATCGCGGTGCTTCAAAAGACGTCTATAAGATCGTGACAGGTGATGAATCATGAATCTATGCATATGAGCCTGAAACTAAACAGCAGTCGACTGTATGGGTCTTTCAAGATGAGCCAAATCCAACAAAAGTTGTTCGCGCACGAAGCACTTCGAAGCAAATGATCTGATCGCCTGTTTTTTTGGAATAACCGGACATGTCGCCACCGTGCCATTAGAGAAACATAGAACGGTTAATTCTGAATGGTACACCGTCATTTGTTTGCCAGAAGTGTTCGAAGAAATAAGAAAAATCAACCGCAGAAGACGAATCATTCTCCACCATGACAATGCGAGCTCTCATACATCGGCTCAAACAAGTGACTTTTTAAACATTCAAAACGTCGAATTGATGGATCATCCGCCCTATAGTCCAGATTTGGTACCCAATGACTTCTTTTTATTCCCGCACACCAAAAATAAATTGCGAGGTCAACGTTTTTCGACGCCTGAAGAAGCGGTTGATGCGTTCAAAACACATGATTTGGAGATACCTCATTCCGAGTGGAAAAAGTGCTTCGAAAATTGGTTCAATCGCATGTGTATTGATCTTCATGGAGAATATTTTGAAAAACAATAAAGTCATTTTCGATGATACATATTTGTTATTATTTGTCTGTCTCAAAACTTAAGTAGCAGCCCTCGTATTCTACTTAAGAAGCCAGTAAATTTTCCTCGTTTTAAAAACCAGCTGTTGACGCATACGTTTGATATGAACCTTCCAGATTAACCGTCTATCCAAGGTAAGCTCCAGGTATTTAGCGTTGAACTCTGAGGAAATGGTTTCATTGTTCAGGGAGTCAGGAGGACAACTTCCACGTCTTCATCCATAAACATGTAGTTAATGACGCCATTTGGTGTAAGGTTTCCACTCAGCCGTGATTAACTCTCTGTGGTGTACAAACCGGGAACAATCCATTAGAACATGACGAGCATTATCTCGCTGGTTTGTACAAAAAAAGGAATGTGGGTCATCTACATGCTTGAATTTATGCAGATACTCCCAGAAATATCCATGTCCCGTGAGGAACTGCGTCAGATGGTAGTTCAGCGTACTTGTCTCCTAGACGCCCAAACAACAAGGATAATGTACCATTTGCACAGACTCTCTTTTCATTACAAGCAATAGAAAGCATATACAGTCAAGTCCACTACAATATATCCATCAAAAAAATATTAGCCTCCAATAATAAAAAAAATACTGCTTGTATGGAATTCCGAACACTGCAAAATAACAGGCAACGAATTAACAGATGTAACGGAAAGAGATGCATGCAAATTTCCTCTTACAGTAACAAATAACGTAAGTCAGATATCAACTTGACTAAAGCTAAACCCCAACAAAACAACTACAATTCCATTGTCACGCACCAATACAATAGAATTGATGAGACTATGACTAGGGCACACCAACCTAACGCATAGCTACATCTTAACATAAACTCCGGCACTAACATGCACAAACTGACACACAATTCTGACCATCCTTACAACTGTCCCCTATTTTAACAACAAAGAACCCAATTCCTTAAATCATCCATACAATAAATTACATCATTCAGCAACATACATCAAATAAAAGCTTAGTTGCTATTGACCATAAGTTTTATAACTAAATTATAATTTATAATTATAATAACAGTTCTAAAATAAATAAATAAATAAATATATTTAAAAACTTTAAATATCAAAAACAGCAAATAAATGGATTTGAATACTGAACAATTAAAAGTGGAAGACGAGAGGGCATTTGACCAATCGCACAGTGGGCCAAACAATCTCGCTATCTGCACTTAATTAAAATTTTGAAATTTTAAGTATTCGTTTTTTTTCCTATTGATTAGCAAGACTCCAAAAAGCTTATTACAGATTTTTAAAAGCTTTCCGATATGATAATGAACAGCTGTCCGCTTTTAAACACAACGTATGTTTTATAAGCTGTGCTACAATAAATTCCCAATTACTATGTTCTGGCGGTATAACCTTACCATCTGCGACTAAGGAAATGTTGTCGCACAAAGCCAAAAGTTAGCAGCTCGTCTGGAAGATAAAGTCGGCAACCCGGCGCCAGAATCGGAAAGGTAGGCTGATAACCTGCTAATCTTAAACTCATCTTATCAACGAAACCACAGCAAAAAAGCCTCGGATAAAACGAATGATTTATATGGCGACGACCTTCAGCATGAAAAACAGGACTAGATTTGGAACATGAAATATTAGGACGCTCTTGGAAGCATCACGCCTAGCCCAAGTAAGCAAGGAGTTTATATTTACAATCTCCTATTTTTAGGACTCAGTGAAACCAGATGGCCGGGCTCCGGGACAATAACAACAACAGACGGCCTGACATTCCTATACTCCGGCAAGCCCAGTGGTCAACCTCGATCGAGCGTAGGTTTCCTGCTATCTAATCAAGCGCGTGCAGTATTGATAGAGTGGAAACAATAATCGGATCGCATCATAGTCGCTCGCTTCCGATCTCGTGTCAGAAACACAACCTGTGTCCAATGTTATGCTCCAAGAGAAGCAGCTTCCTACCCCGAAAAGGAGGCTTTCTACAGTCTCCTGTCAAGAGTGTCATCAACCATCAACAAAGGTGACATAATGCTGCTGTTAGGGGATTTCAATGCGCAAGTTGGCTCAGATAACAACAGCATTGAGTTTGTAATGGGAAGACATGGTTTGGGCAGAATGACCGAAAACGGAGATCTGCTCACTGAGTTCTGCGCCAGCAATAATCTGGTCATTGGAGACACGCTATTTCCACACAAGCACCTCCACAAAGTAACATGAGTATCACCCGACGACATTACTGAAAACCAGATCGAATAAATAATACTCGTGAAACACAATCTCAAAGAAAATTCAATGTTCATAACCTCCAAAATCTGACAATACGCCAAAAATTTGTACAATCACTGCAAGCTGCCACAAACGCTCTAAACAACGAGCAGCGTCACGATTAGTCAACAATTAAAAACAACTTCTGCGAATCTGCAGTACAGCACGAGCGAAACCGAAAACAGTGGCTATCTGACGCAACATAGGAGCTAATACAAAGAAGAAAGCAGTTAAAAGCTGAATTAAATGCAGCTAGAACCCGTAATGAAAAAGTGCAGCGACTGCTACATACAGCTCGGCAGACAAAGAAGTGAAAAACAGTGTACGTCGGGACAAACGTGCCATGACAGATACACTAGCTTCAGAAGCTCAGTCGGCTGCAGAAACCAACCGCAGCAGGGACCTATATAAGGCAGCAAAAAAATTGACTAATACAAATAACCACCTAGTTGACAGACCACTCAAAAGTTCTTCCGGGGAACTCGTCACGGCCACAGAACACCAACTCGCGATCTGGGAAGAGTACTACCAAGTGCAGACATTGACAACCGCATAAAAAAAAGCAAAACAAGCTTTCGACACCCTCAAAGCAGTTTGGAGTTCCTCAATTATAACACGACGCACAAAATAATATTCAACTCGAATGTCAAATCCACTCTTCTCTACGGCTGCGAAACCTGGAATCTATCATCTTCGGATATTCAAGCCATACAGGTCTTTACAAACCGTTGCCTCCGCACAATCCTTCGCATCTTCTGGCCTGATACCATATCAAACACCAATCTGAGGGTCAGAACCAACCAAATACCAATGCGATTGGAAATAATAAAAAGGAAATGGGGCTGGCTTCGTCATGCTTTAAGGAGAGCATCAAACGACATCACCCAATGTGCAATCGACTGGAATCTGCAAGGAAGCCGGCGAAGAGGCAGACCTGCACATACCTGGAGGAGAAACCTGGAAAGCTGGAGCGAAATCAAGATCTTGACAGAAAAGAATGGAGGAAACTTGTTGTGGCCCTTTGCTCCTCCGTGGAACCTTAGGACATTTATATATATATATACTATGTTACCTTTAAAAGTGAATTTATATTAATTTCAAGATATGTATTACAGAAAAACCAAAAAAAAATGTTTGTGGCCGGTCTGAATATGTGTTATTTATAAACTGTAGACAACAACATCCTTTTCTATTGTAATTAGCATACAATTTTCTCTAGTAGAGTAAAATTAAAAATGTCCACAAATACCCAAGATAGCTTCGACTTCTTTTGTTTTGCAAAATCAGCTTCTTATATTTGCTAGGCTTCAATCTGTAGGACTTTTCAGGTGCAATGTCAGTATAAAAACGAAGCCTCATTTTAATGTGGGACAACGAAAGCAACCCCACACAAAAGTTTTGACAATGAAGAACTATGTGTTTGGTTCTATTCTAGTTAACAATATCTATAGTGAGCAGGAACGATTGAAATTGACAGGAAATTAAGAAATTATACAAATAAGCTTACTTTGAAATAGAAGTGTGGAAGAAACATGATTTTTTCGAGGAAAGCAACCAAAAATGGCCAGATGCTCCTCTCGTATTATTTAGGAAAATCCATGATATTGGATCGTCCTGTAAAAGATTTTTCAGAATTTCCCAGTAGAAGTCAAGTCAAAAAAGTATCAGGCTGATACAAAAAAACACTTGTAATAAACTAATGGTAGCAGCGAGCTTCAGCTTGCACAAGGCTGGAAGGTGCAACGCGTCCAAAGTTGTGTCATTACTGAATGCTGACGAAAATGCTGGTGAATAAATGAGAAAGGTTGTAGAATGTGATGAAAAACTTCCTATAAAATGTACTCCAGAGGAAGTCTTAATCTATACGTTGATGGAGGTTTCACAAAACACTCGTACAATATAATGCGATCTGGTGCCAAAGCTTGAAATGCCAACATATCACGTTACTACGTTATCACGCTTTGCAATTGGCTAAAAAGAAGTGCTATCCCTCTGAAATCTGGGTAACAGAAAAATCAGCTGAAGTGACCCTATAGAGCTCGGTTGATCACACTATTGCTGGGATCATTGAAGCACATCCTTATTTATTCGAATATGTTATAAGTTCAATTATAAATTGAAATAATCTTATTGGTGAAAGTTGGCATGTATGCAATACGTTAAAAATGTGTTCAAAACCCTCCCTAGTGGTCCGAGGGTCTTGAAATTTATATGGCAGGTGGAAACGGGTCAGAAACTTATAATGTCCAAATTTCAAGTACAAAAAGCAAATAAGTTTTTCTAATAGGAACAAGAATTTGGATCCAAGTTTGTATGGGGGGTACCACCTTATTTTGTAATATTCTTTGTTTATAAATTAACAGTCTGTGCTGAAGCTCATCCTGGACACATACTATTAAACATGTAGACTGGACAACTCGACTACGAATTTGTGTCTCTAAGCTTTATATGCATATTTTGATCCACCAATTACGACTCTTTCGGTGGAGTTTTACAAATATAAGTATACAAAAATACGACCATCAGAAAAGTACATTTCGAGTTCATAGGTCATGAAGAAACATTTACATTTATGAAGCATCACTTTCTTCATTTTCATTATCCATTTCTTTTATGAGTGCGAACTAGCTCGTTTTCACTCTGCATGAATACGAGACTTCTTCTGGCTCATTTATTTACGAAGTGTTTATGAGCCTGTTTTGTGTCTTCATTGCATCTTCGCTCTTCTGTTGAATGATATTTGTACGCATGGAGAGATAGAATTTCCTTTACGCTTTTCATTTGTGTGTAAGCCCTACACGACGCTGATCTCGTATATTAATTTGATTGCATGCCGCTGAGGCTTTTCTGTTATACATATGTATGTCATACAAATAAATACGTTATTTGCCCCAATTATTAGGTTGGTGCAAAAATAATGGCCGTTTTCAAACAGCTACTTTAAATGAACGTCACTCAGCTCAGAATAAACTTTATTGATCGAAATAAAAACCATTACAATCAATACATTTTTGCCAACGAGAAACAAGTTTATTTATGCCGGTAGCATAAAAGTCCGGAGTTCTGGTCGTCTTGATTTTTGAAGCATTTCTCGCGCAGGAAATTGTCGAGGTGTTTGGTAGTCAGTGGGTGAGCGGTCCGGTGAATATGGCGGATGAGGTAGAGTCTCGTAACCCAATTCGTTCAACTTCTGCAAGGTCATTTGTGCGACGTGCGGTCGAGCGTTGTCATGGAGCAGGATTGGTCCCTTCATATTGACCAATCTCGGGCACATACGTCGAAGCTTCTGGTGCATTTCGTCGATTTGTTGGCAGTACTTCTCTGCCGTGATCGTTTCGCCTGGATTCAGAAAGCTGTGATGGATGAGACCGGCTGCTGACCATCAAACAGTAACCATAATCTTCTTTTAGTGCAGTTTCGGCTTCGGGCCTCGTCGCTGTCCAACCACTGCGCGGAACGTCGCCGATTGTCGTAGAAGATCCATTTTTCATCGCACGTTACGATTCGGTCGAGAAACGGGTCATTTTTATTGCGGTGAAGAAGAGACGATGACACCTCAAAACGACGAATTTTTATATTTTCGTTCAATTCATGCGGCACCCATTTATCGAGTTTTTTTGACTTCCCTATTTGCTTCAGATGGCGTACGACTGTTGAGTGATCGACGTTGAGTTCTTGTGCGACTTCTCGTGTGGTTTTACGAGGATCGGCTTCGATTAAGTCTTTCAATTCGTCATTGTCAACCTCAGATGGGCGGCCGCGACCCTCTTTATCTTCAAGGCTGGTATCACCTGCGCGAAATTTTTCAAACCATCTACGTGTGGTACGTTCGTAAGCAATATCCTCGCCCCATGCTTTATTGATATTTCGTGTCGTCTCCGCAGCATTGTGGCCAAGTTTGAACTTGTGAAGCAAAATAATGCGAATTTCTTGTTTTGATAGCATCACAAAAAGTGGTCGGAAATCAGAAACGTATGACGATAATAAAAAGATAATTAGTCTAAAAGATAGAGCGAAAAACGCGCTTTAAAGCGACATATTGCTTGACCACATTCATTAAAAAATTTATTCAGAAATTCATGCATAAAAATAAACAAAATGGAAACGGCCATTATTTTTGTACCAACCTAATATTTAGACTTTTAATTATAATTAGTCTGTAAAATTTTTTAAATAAAATGGGTAAAAATGTTTGCGAAATTGTTAGAAAAATCACAACAAAAATTTTATAAAAATAATATATAATATATTACATTATGTGTTTTATCGCTTTTCAAATATATATATTATATAAAAATATTAAAATTAATTCACATAATATGTATGTTTACAAAATTGTTGTATTGAATTACATTAAGCATAGCTAAATTTAATTGTTTAAGCGATTGAAGTCTATCGGACAAAATGTACCGATAAATTGAAAACGAACATTCTACATCTACAGATGTTCTTGGTGCATAGTGAAATTTAATTTTTTGATCCATTGGTAATTTTTCAATGAGGTATACATTTACATATTTTTTAATAAAACTTCATTTAGCATAGCTGTAGGTCAGTTCCCGATTATTTGCTTTTGACTGACATCAAAGACTATCAATTTCTCTTGTACGGTCAATCCTCGTTTTTCCAATTTGGTAATGGATTCAGTCAAGAACTTGAATTCATATATTCTGAACAGCTCCTTTTGTAGATTTTTGTCGTTTTGTTCAACACAATGACGGGCTTTGAATCACTTCGAGAGCAAAAAGGTTGGACAGCCCTGCTATACTCAATCAAGTGTACCGTTAGAGAAAAAGAGTTAGAGGAGACTTCTACTCGGTGTTACACACTGTGACGTATCACAATACATGTTCATTTTGCACACTCGTGATCGTGTGTTTCGCTCTTCCACATTACTGAGATTATGAAATTATATAGACTGGACAAATCAATCGCTCACAAAGAGAGAGATCTTTTTTTTAGATAACATTTTTGTATACCCGAAAACAAATTGTGTGGAGTCTCGGGATATAGAATAACTAAATTACACACAATTTGTTTTGGCAACGCAAAAAATTTAAAATAAGAAGAAGAGCTGGACAAATGTCCAGTCTATATAATTTAATAGTTTTAGGCATTAGGTAAACATTTTTTAATAACAAAAAAATCACTTTTGGCTAAAATGACGAAAAATAATTTAATAGTTTTAGGCATTAGGTAAACATTTTTTAATAACAAAAAAATCACGTTTGGATAAAATGACGAAAAATGGTTAAATCTCCATAGAGAATTATATAAACTGCCACAAATAGTTGTTTTTTCGAAAATGGGTCAAAAAAAATATTTTTACAATAAAAACAATATTTACAGGCTCTAAATATAATATGCTTTCAAAACTAAAATTCCTTGTATATCTTGTTTGCATTTTCGAACATAATACTACATACTTCCATTGAAGCAATTAAATAAACGCAAAGACTAAAATTATATAGACTGAAAAAATCGCTCACAAAGAAAGAGCAGACACAATTTCTTGTTGGGTATCACGAGCTTAGAAAGAAGAAGAAGAAGAGCTCTCTCTCTTTGTGACCACTTTGTCAAGCCTATATAATTTCATAGTCCTTTGACATTTGACACAAGACAAAACGAAGCGCAACAACAAAACATGGAACAATAATACCGAATATTTGTGTCTCATTTTAATTATCAGAAGCCTCTTATAACGTTTGTATCACAAATTAATGAAATAAATGAATAATGTTATAGAACACAACTCTGGTAATAATTTGAAAACTTTATTCTTACAATTTTGTTCAGCACTTCAATAGTGTGCTTATATAGGTGAGGCATATTACTATTTTTTTTTTTAGCTTTTTTCAAAATTAAGCTTTTTTAAACATATTTTTCTGCTAATCTAGCATATTTTTACTTTCAATAAATGGCATCACTGATCGAAGACTATGAAATATGTATACATCCTCTCACAACAACAACAATTGCACACAGATTCTTCGAAAATGTTGCTGTGAAAAGTAGCCGGTGAGAGCAAATGTAGTTGGGGAGAGCAAATGTGTTTACATACCAACGTACAACGCAGTACAAAATAACATTCGAATATGAATTCAATTCAATTCGGCACCGCTTGGTGTGAATGAGAACATGGAACATTCTCTCAGCTACATTCAGACATTGAAATTCATTTGAATGAATTCGAATGTTAATTTCATTCATATGAGCATGAATACCAAAAATGCTCTTTTGAATCAATTCAAACAGATGACTATTGCAGACAACAACATAGCGGACTGTGATAATCAAGTATTACCAATCGAAAATTTGAGAACATCTTTGAAGTTCTTAACTAAAAAATTCACCAACACGGAATAGGAAGAATCAGTTATGGTTCGGTCTTTTAGCAATCAGATAACTTACCAATGAATGTGGCGAATATTCTCTTCAAAGTTCACCTTGTGCGAAGCTTAATTGTAAGCATAGAATTCATCCGAACCGCATCGAAATTCATAAGGTTATATGTCAACAACAAAACGCATTTTGCATTCACTTGACGCTCACATTAGAAGCACAAAACAGACAAGAGAGAGAAAGATAATTAAAAATATCTATTATCAAATTCGGCAGTTCGTATGGTGTACGTAATTTTCCAAATTTTACTATTCCAGCCGCGCAGTACGTTTCTGATTTTTTATACTCAATTTTTAGTCTTGCATCCCGTTCGCCAAGTATAATTCAAAATTCCTTTGCTACACTATTATTTAAAATTAAAGATCTATCTTATACTAGCTGGCCCGGTCACGCGTTGCTGTGGATCAGTTCAAATATGCTGAATTACAAAACTTTTGAATGCAGTGAAAATATTAAAAAAAACTTTTAGTCGTTTAATAATTTTATGTGGCGGTCTGGTCACACTGGTACCAACACGGGAGAAACAAAAATGTATTCAAAAAATCAAAGAAAAAACATTATGATGGTTGAGTTGGCAGCATAGAAAATAATAAGAAGAAAGGAGCCAATGAATAAACCCCAAAAATCGTGTTTTACGATTTAATATCTCTAACAAAGACAATTCACTTATATAGACTGGACAGTTCGAAGTAGAATGATGCCGCACTTATTTTTCTCTTTCAAATAGTTTGTACGTGTTTCCAACAACAAGAACGTATGAAATTGTTGAAGTAGAATGATGCCGCACTTATTTTTCTCTTTCAAATAGTTTGTACGTGTTTCCAACAACAAGAACGTATGAAATTGTTGAAGTAGAATGATGCCGCACTTATTTTTCTCTTTCAAATAGTTTGTACGTGTTTCCAACAACAAGAACGTATGAAATTGTTGAGGGAATGCGCAGATTTTTGTGAGCGATTGTTGTTGGTTTGCTCAGCAATATTGAAAGCGAAACAGAAATATTGAAAGCTAAACCACAATTTTGATAGTGAAACAGAAACTTTGAGAGCGAAAATGCAATTTTGAGAGCGAAAAAACAAAATTTGAGAGCGAAACACAATTTCCAAGTTCGAATTGTCTATGGTATATATCAGCGTTTCTCAAACTTTTTTCGCTGCGACCCGGTACGAGATTTTAAAATTTTTCGCGACCCAATTTAGGGAAAAAATCATTTATGAATCAAAATTTTGTTTTTTAATAAAAATCAAGTTATTGGGTTGCTTATTTCATAAACAAAAGTTGCAAAATAATTATTTAAGAAAAATATAAGTAATTAAAAAATTAACAATTATTATTTATTTATTTAACACATTAAACCTAATATATAATACTAGACTAGTTTAACGAGCACTAGCTACTGGCGCCTTCGACTCGAAATTAACAATTATATTCATTTGAAACTTTATTAAATGTAGCAAACTTTCTTTCCACATATTTTGTATTTAATGCGATGGACGTTGTTTCCCATCACACAACAATTTCAAATTAGGAGGTAATGATGTTAATTTTATTCGCAAATTAGGTTCGACATTCAATCTGTTTCGATACTTATTTTTTAAGTACACTTTTTACCTTTTGACAAAGCAACTAAAAATCAATTAGTGGTACAGTTTCAAACCCTTTTTTTACTGAGATTAAACATTTCTTCCTTTTCAATTTCGACAGAAAAAGGATCTTTAATCCACATATTATTTGAAGGAATATCTGGAAAGTAGTCTTTAAAACTATTTATTAGCTCCGAAAGGTGTTCTTGAATTGAGACTGATAGTGTTTCTAGATGTAAATCTCCTTCATCATAGTTTGCATGGCTTTTAATAAATTTTTGTAAAGTTTCAAAAGATTTAAAATTTCCTTTTGAAAGTCGTTGTTTCCACGGATTAATTTTTTTAATTATTGCAGCGACTTTTTTAAATACTTTGAAAATATGTATTCCAAAGCCTTGCAAATTTAAATTCAATCCATTGAATATACCAAATATGTCGCACAAATAAGCTACTTTTAATAACCACTCGAAATCTTGGAACCTATCTTTAAATGGAAAAATAGCATCTTTTTTAGATGGTAGGTGCTCATTCAGAAATAACAAAGCTTCGTCTTTTAACTCAAACAGACGTTTTAAAAATGTTTCCTTTTGAAAGCCATCGTGAACTACAATGCAAAAGGAGATGTTTATGATCACTCCCCATTTCCTTGCATAATTCGGTAGTTTACAAACTTGACACATTCTAGCAAAGTTATGTTTAAATTTAAGGGTACGCGTTTTACCGACAACGCTTGTCTATGTAAACTACAGTGCACCCATACACAATTAATGGCTAATTTGTTTTTAACAAACCTTTATGATAGCCTGCCATTGCACGTGCTCCGTCGCTACTTAGACCAACACACTTCATCCAATCAATTCCGTGACCAGTGACAAATTCATTGGTAAGCTTAAACATCTCATCTGATGTCGTTCTTGTCGGTAGCCTTTTAAAAAAAAAAAAAAAATCTTTGTATGCTGTCTTCATCATTATATCTGATAAAACACATTAGAGTTGCATTATCCTCGATATCTGTGCTTTCATCAACTTGTAAGGAAAAAAAGTGCTTTTTTTACTTCAGCAACTAGTTCTTCTTCCAAATGTTTCGCAATATCGTCAATTCTTCGTTTAACTGTGTCATTTGGTAATGGTATTGCCGAAAATAAACTTTTTTCCTATATTCCACATAAGTTTTTTGCGACAATTTTTAATTCCAGAAATATTAATTTTTCTCCAGCACTATAAGGATACCCAGTCTCAGCTATTAATTTGGAAATTTCAAAAGCTGTCAAAGTGAGGTTTTCATTTGACTGGTGAGGAAAGAGTGCATTTTGCAATGATTTCTGAGCAGCAATTAATTCCTTTTTCTTATCAGCAAAAAAGTTAATTGGCTTATCAGAGTATTCAGAATGAAGTGTGCCTAAATGACGTTTCAACGTTGACGGTTTCATACTTTCATTTGAAAGTTTGTCACTGCAAATAACACATAGAGGCAAATTATATTTACTGCCATCAGCAATGAACCCATACCGTAAATATTCGTCACAATATTTGCGAGTACAATTAGCTTTACGCTTGTTGTTTTGGCGCTGAATATCTGCTTTAGGGACTTCAGACAAAGAATATTCTTCATCAAGATGTTTAGCTTTGCTCGTACTTGGTTAATCATCATTTATAAAAGGTCAGAAAGTTTTATAAAAAGAATTTATATATTGTAGATCCACTCCAAATAACACAACATTCACAAAAGAAGAGATCTAAGGTAGAGAAAGATAAGCAGAACAAAACCACATTTTTACAGACACAGATAGTCCCGTTACATTTCTTCTCTCTCAACATTTGTGCTCTCTCTCTACATTTCTGTTTTACTCAGTTTTAATGCTGTTGCACAAAAGAACAGCACAGCAACAGGACAACATTGGGTGCGTTCAGCAGAACCAATCGCTGACGTTTTTCCGATTACCTGGTAAGCGATGACTGATTTATCGTTTCTGAACGCAGTGCTGACTACTTGTAAAATTACGTCGTGCGGCTTAGAAGTCTGACGCAATTTAAATTAAATAACGTTTATTTTTCGATGTATTTTCACTCTGAATTATTTCGCAAATGTGTCTCTTCACATCTGCGTTAATGATCTTCCCAACAAATATCATATCCTCCATTTCACACATCTTTAAAATACATATTAACAACATACACACTTATAAACAAAAATTATATTAATAAAAATATTATTACATTATACTTACTTTTCAACCAACTACTAATAGAACTCAATTTACTCAAATTTACTTAACAATTGCATTTTCATTCATTCATTTCAAAGTATTTTTACGATAATCGCAAAAAGTTAACGATTGGTTCTGCTAAACGCGCCCATTGAGTTATTTTATCATTGCTGTAAATATTAAATATTTTTTTTTTGTGTTTTTAAATTTTTTTTTCGTGACCCATCAAAATTTTTGTACGACCCAGTGGTGGGTCGCGATCCACACTTTGAGAAACGCTGGTATACATGGTCTTTGATCTCTAAATACACCTTGACTTATATCTGCTATGCAAAAGCAATGAAAGCACGAACAACGAAGCACACAATCTTTCTCTTGGGTAATCTCAGTGACCAACATATACAAAAAAAAAAAAGATAACGAGAAGCGCAATACTCTTGTGCGTACTCAGAGAAACAACAATAACAAAAACAACACAAAATTCAAGAAGAAGCACATCATGAAAACGTACAAACGTTTCTGTGCTTGGCTGTGGACAAAATTTAAAAATCTTAATCCTAAAAAAATTAGATTTAATTTAATTTAACATATTGAGCTAATTAATCGAGATACAAACTATCCTATCATTTATTCTGGACCGATTTACATAAAGTAACAAAATTTTGTCAAAATCTGTTTAGTAGTTTCGGAGTCCATAAGTGACAAGCAATGTAACACGAAATTTTTATATACAATATATATATAGATAGATATAATTAAACGGCAAACATTGAATTTTTGAACGCTTAAACCACTGAACCGATTTTTTAAAGAAATATATCATTTGAAAAGTAATTTTCGATAGATTTGAATCCGTTTTATGTTATCAAAATATGTCCACAGGTTTAGGTGTAAAAAGGTGTTAAAGATAACGCTTTATAACAATAACAACAAACAGTCGTTGATGTGTGCTCGCAGTAGAATGGGAGAATAGAGAGGTTTGTGTGCTTCTCTCTTCTCTCTTCTGTTCTATTACAGTACGATTATCAGTTGTGTGAAGTCGTGTTATTGTTGTTGTTCTATTTTCTTTATTGATTTTAAAAGAAAACTGTATTGCATTATTAATACGAAATTTAAATAACGGAAAAGCATTAGTTAACGGAACTCGCATGCGCGCAAAACGAATGCACCGAAACTAAATAGATTGCGAGGTTTTAACAGGTGTAGCGCGTGTACGCGTAATATCCGATTTTAATTCCCCGTGTTCAAATTTCAAAGAACTCAATTTTCAGTCATTCCAGCTTTTGCGAAGACTATCAATATATCTTAAGGTCAAACGTTTCAAAAAGTTGGAATTTTGTTGAGACAGTCTGTTTTAGTCACGGACAATTGTATATTGCCGCCAGTAGAGTTCTATCACTCAATCGATTGCGATTTTCAGATCAGGTGATTGTAGAGTTTTCACGAACTTTCGAGCAGTGAAGACGTGTCTAAATAATCATGAAAATAAAAATCAATACAAATATTAATTAAATAGTGAATGTAAAGTGCTAAGATGTGTTCTGCTCAACAACTCAGCCAAAAGCTATCAACAAAGACACGCATATTTCTCATTCGTGTCTGCTGAGCATAAAAAAGCTTTCTTTTTAAGCACAAGGTCGCATGAGCTTAGAGCAAGCTCAAATAACGCAAGCAGACACTCATTACCATGGAGCGCCCAGGGCCCATCCTCGCAATCTTCATTTTGCAAAACTCCATCAACAACTGTTTTAACAACTACAACAACAAAAAAACAAAGCACAACTAATACTAAATCAACATCAGCAACTATGCCCCAGAAACTGCATCTATCGCATCATCGCTTTCAGTTACCGCAACAACAAACACGCAAACCTATAATTGCAATAACAACAACGCGTCCAATCAAGCTTTGATCGCGTCATCGATCCAACCTGCGGCAGCTAAGCCTACAACAAAAACATTCAATCATGTACAAAGTGCTAATAATAAGAGAAACCGTAAATCATAATCTCCAGACAAATCGATAGAACAAACACAAAACAAAAACAAAAAGCAGCGAAGCATATTACAAAAAAAGTCATATGCTAAAGTACAAGAACACTCCTCAAATTATTTTCGTCCACTGCAGACTTTGGACGGAACTCAAATAGATGAAGATACCATTAGTGTTTCAACTAATACTGATACAAATATTGATACAATTAAAATAAAAATTGTGCCAATTACAGTGCTTAAAAAAAGTGCCAAGTTTGTTCAAGACGTCCTAAAATTTGCAAACATATTAGACTATTTTATTAAAACAATTCCTATTGGTATAAAAATGTTTCTTAAGTCTACAGAAGCTTACGTTAACATCTGCAATGAACTTAAAAAACAGAAATTTGAGTTCTATTCGTATGATACTAAATTCACTAAGCCATATAAAGGGGTTAGATAAGCAATCAAACGATGAAGTGAAGAAATTATTAATTCACCTACGCTTAAAATATACCGAGGTTAAAACTAGTGAAAAGAGTACAAACTCAGGTCTGAGTGTACTATTAAATTTGGTATATTTCGAAAATAGAATTATTACCCTTCAACAATTGAAACAAAATTATTTCTGTATAAATCACACGAAAGTGAGATGGGAATATAAAACTTTATGATACATTTTATTACGCCGATCAAATACAAAAGTACCTTTAAAACATAAGTATCAAACGTTGACTGGTGAATTGAATTATATTAAGTCAAATATTGTGCCCACGGCGGAGATCTGCTGGGTGAAGCCTCTTCAGACGTATTTGACAACTATGGGTAATCAGTTCAGAAGCAAGTGGATTTTTGTGAGAGATCAACTGATCGTTGTATCTACTAGTGTGTCTGTTGATTTCCTCCCAAACTGTAGCCATCGTTTTGTGAGTAGGATATCAACCAACCAACCAGGATGCCAAACCCCAGAGCTGAATGCCGAATGTAAAAGATGGCTTAATGATAGCTTTATACACAGTTAGTTTAGCGTTTAATCTTAAAGTACTCGTGGGGCGTAGCAACCAGTTTAGCCTGTGAAGCTTGGTTATACATGTTTAAGTAACCCCAGTGATGTGGTGTCTCCATTTCAAGCGTCTATCCAAGTGTATACCGAGATATCTCACATTATCAGCATAGGGAATGTCAACACCAGCCATATTGACTGTAGGGCACCTGTCACGACGCAGCGTGAAACAGCAGTGTTGCGACTATGCTGAGTTAAATCCCACATTCCAACGCTTAGCCCATCCATGAAAGCTGTCAAAATAATTTTGTTTATTATTCGAAGCTTGAACATTACAGTTGCTTCTTGTTAGGAACGCTTTATCGTCAGCAAAGGTTGACACCATTCAGTCATCATCCTCAGTTATTGCAATGGTAAACATCGATCCACTGATCCTAACTGTCCATGGAGTACTTCATATCTATATCTCCTTCGAAGACGTATGTCCAACAATAATCACATCCTCAAACCACAGAGGAATAATCATCACAACACCAAGAGCAACATAAATGGAATGTACAATAACGGCAACTATGGATCAGACTATCCGAACTTAACTAGCAATGCAGTTCGCCATAGCTTGCACACGTCATGTATCATTTCTCCTGCTATTGGCTTGAGAGACAACATCCCATCCAGCAGCAACAATCCTCCGCATATGCATGACTACAGAAATACCCTACTGAATAAGTCAACGCAATCAAATTCGAAGAATCTCTTTACTACTGATGAAATTAACTCGCTCACCACTGAACTGCTTCAAAAATTGAGGAACTGTACCAGTAAGAGCGAAAAATTTAATGTCATAACTCAGTTAGCTTTAAAATACGTTTATGCAACTAAGTAATAACTATCTTAATATTATGGCATGGAATTCACGTGCCGTACGTTCCAAAATAACAGAACTAATTTTGGAACCATAACAATATTCATGTGTTTATTAAGTGAAACTTGGTTGACACCAAAGGATCGGTTCATAATTCCAAATTATACAATTTTAGGCATAAGTAATAATTTAAAACATAAAGAGCTTCCGATTAGAAAAACGCATTTAATTGAAAACGTTCGGGCACGCTCATCGATGCTTCTTCAGTATGGATGAGGGTGTCCCTAGCCCGGTCATGCGTAGCGATATATATAATTTTTGAGTTGTCGGAGCGGCGCATTGTCTTGTCACCACAACTCAGTGTGTCCACTCTTGCATCTCTCGAAACGAAAAGCATGTTAGGAGTTGCATAGCAACTTTGATTTAGATTTATATCTTTCATATCATTTGAAATGTCTTTAAAAATTATTCAATGGAACATTAACGTCAATATATCCCATACAAGGTATGGGGGTCTGTCTCTTGGTGCATAAATCAATTCAACATACCTACATCTGCACATATTATCCTCCAAACAAAAACTTTTTATTAAAAGATTTGGGAAACTCATTAAGTTGCTCCAAAACTCCCACGTTAGTCACTGGTAACTTTAACTCGTGGCATACAAGCTGGGGATCTGTTAAAAATAACCGTAAAGGTATACTGATTAACAAATTTATCACTAAATCCAATTTTATCCTACTAAATAATGGATCGCCCACCCATCTTAGCACGCTTAATACTCTAACATTGACCTTTTTTGATGCACAGCTCAATTAGCCGTTCACACTTATTGGAACACAGATACCTCTCTATCCACTGCGGATCACTTCCCAATTATTCTATCCCTTTTCCCCTCAAATAAAACCAAATTTTCTAAAAGGCCTAAATTTATTCAAGAACGTGCCAATTGGGAACAATTTCAAGCAAACTGCGTCAAATTCCTTACCTCTTTTCTATCTAGCAACCATGTAAACAAAGAAGCAGCCAGCATTAATAAAATCATCCTCTGTGCAGCTAACTCAACTATCCCACAAACAGCTGCCAGTTTTCATCGTAAAAACGTTCCTTGGTGGAACAAAGAAATTAATGAACTAAAAAAGAATAAAAATAAATACTGGAATCTCCTTAAAAATAACATCACGAAAAATAATATTCTGAACTACAAAAGAGCGAATGCTCTTCTGAAAAGAGAAATCAAGCGTGCTAAAGACCAATCGATTACCAAATTTACTTTTACCATTAGTCCCCGCACCCCAGTTGATATAATATTTAGAAATATAAAACACTTCTCTGGCTATAAATCTAATTTCAATATTCATTCCATGACATCCTAAAACAATTCTCGTCAGTTTTTAACTGACGGTTTAGATATCTCCAACGAACTTACCAATTTTTGGTCTAACCTATCAAAAGATACGAACTTCCCAAGTAACTTTGGTCTACACAAACAGAACGCGTTAAACAACCTCCCCACCTTCTGTGGTAACCCAAAAGCCATGCCTATAGAATCTGACATTAATGGCCTAGAACTTCCTGCAGCAATCAACAAATTAAAAGGTAAAACCCCGGGTAATGATCAAAAACACTCCCCAATTATGTAAACCTCGAATGCTAAACTTCTATAACAACATTCTTAACAAGCAGCTCCCGCAACAGTACAAAAAAAGCACGGTTTTACCTACAGCAAAACCAAAATCTCTTAAACACCTGCCCCAATCATACAGACCAATGTCTCTTATCCCGTGCTTAGCAAAAGTTCTAGATAAAATAATAGCTAATCGACTCTGGTGGTTTATAACAACATACAAACTACTCAACAGTCGGCAGTTTGGTTTCAAAAAAGGGGAGTCTACAATCGATGATCTATTATATGTACATCACGCAATTGCAGATAGCATCTCTCTTAAAAACATATTACATTCGTGTCTTTAGACTTTGAAAAAGCTTTCGATAAAATGGGGATACATAGTGTTGTTGATCAATTATTTGGGAGTCGGCCCTAGAATCATAAGATATATAATATCATTCATATCTAATCGTAAAATAATAGATCGTGTTGCATCTAATTAGTTATCTGCATACCCGCTTCATAATGGGATTCCCCAAGGATCCCCCCCCCCTCTCGGTAATCCTCTTCTTAATTGCATATAATAAGCTGTGTTCTATGCTCATGCTTCTTAAAGAAATAGACTTCTTGGCATACGCTGACGATTTCAATATAATTATTAAATCCAACAAAGTAAAAAATCTCAAATTAAACTTAACAGCACTATTTATAGACATACAAAACTGGTGTATCTTATCAGGCGCTAAACTTGCCCCAGCTAAATGTAAATACAAGCAGAAAGAAAAACTGTTCTTGCAGATTAGTTATTCCACACACTCAACTCCAAAAAGTTACTTCCTTAAACATATTAGGCATTCAATTTAATAATAAATTCCGTTGGAACTCTCATATACAGTATCTACCCACTGCAGAAACTAATCAACTTAATGTAATTAAGTGTCTATCTAATCCCAAACTAAACTGTAATGCCTCAACCTTACTTTCATTCGTAAAAATATTTCTCTTAAGTAAACTTAATTACGCTTTGCCGATTTTTGGATTTGCACTCAAAACACTCTTAAATGGTTCCTTTCGCACAACTCCAATTAAGAATCTTTTTTTTTTTTAGGCAAATTTCCCTCCCCTAGAACTCGAAAGAGATTTAAACTGCTCCAAATTGTGCAAAACCCTATTTCAAAGCAAGGACACCCCTTTAGGTGTAATAGTCCGGAGAATAGCTAGATCCAAGAAGTATCCTAAGATCCCTTCTACTATTTATAGATTAATTCATAGCTGCAGCACCCTTAATCTACCATTTCTCCCACTGCATTCTCAAGATTTACCTCCACCCCCATGGAACCTTTTCCCAACATCTATTACCTGTTCTCTCCATAACATTCCCAGCCAATTTCGAACACTTTTCTATAACTTAAAAGAAGAATTTACACAGACGGCTCTAAATCAGACAACAATGTTAGCTATAGTGTCAGTTATGAAGACTCAAAAATCAAAACCGCAATTTTACCCGACCATAGCTCCATCTTTACAGCAGAAATTGTCGCTATACTAGAAGCTGCATCTTTTGCCAAAAATAATAGAGGTAAATTTGCTATTTTTTCTGACTCCCTCTCGTCAATCAAATCCATCTCTAACATCACATCAACTAATTTTTATACAACCAAAATCAGAAGTATCCTTATCCGCAACCCTTCAAAAATAATTTTAGTTTGGATCCCAAGTCATTGCCTGCTACCTCTCCACTCTTTACAATCCCTAATTATTCCTCACAAGACACTCAATTACATTAAATCTCACTTTAGACTACAATACACAGACTTGTATCAAGCAACATCAAATTGGTACAAGCTTGTTAACCACAACAAACTTTCAGCCAAAACTTTCCTCTCAGATGATTTCAGAAGACTTGACATTATAAAATTTTTAAGGATTCGAGTAGGTCATACAAAATTAATCCACGGACATCTGTGCTTCCCATCACCCCCTGAACCATTTTGTTCCTGCACAGATAGCTGAAGTATCAAACATTTTCTTCTGGAATGCCCTAAAACCAAACCAATACGTAGTTTATATTTCTCAAACACAGATACCCTTTCCATTCTTTCCTATCCTACGTCACATAATATTAAACTCATTTTGCAATTCATAAAAAATCAGCCAAGTGTAAGTCGGACTCGCATACGGAGGGTTCCGTACCATCGATTTTTTGCTTAAAATATAAATTATGTTTATATTTAATAGCCTAAAAGTATACTACAATTAACAGCTTAAAGTATACCTTAAAAAAAAGAATTGTTAAACAAAAGGTTAAATTAAAGAACAACGCTTCTAAAAATGTGTATTTTTAGTATTTGTCGTTCTACACCCAAGTGAATTAGTTCATGCAGTCTGATGAATGACAAAATACACCATAAAAGCTTATTCAAGGCAGATTTACTTAAGTTCTCATGATTATCTGGTCACTATATAATAGGTGGTGATTTCAATTGTACGAATAGTCTATGGAACTGCAGTAGAGAAAACTTTTGGGAGAACATTCTTTAAGAACTATCCTATATTGATAAATTTTCATTATGGTACCCCTAAGACCCAACGTATATTCCTTCCAGTTACAAGACAAAACCCTCAACACTAGACCTTTTCATATCTAACTCCCCAAACTTGTTGACTGAACCATTTGTCTTTAATGATCTTACATCACACCACCTCCCTGCTATTGTCAAAGTCAATTCCAATTTTATTTGATAAAATTTATAGACTTACTTAAAACGGAAGTAGCTGCTGCACTTGAAATTGCAGTTCCAAGTAAACAGCTCTGCAAAAAGTTGCCAAACCATATCTCTGAGCTTATTAAGACAATGAATATAGTGAAGAACAAGGCAACCTATCTACAAAGCTCAGTTAAGTCACCTTAATTATCAAATATGATGCCAAAACTTTGCTCACAATAATGACACGTGAAACAAAAAGCTTGCGAACCTAGATAAACATTTCAAAAGATTACTAAAGTAACAAAAATAAAAACCACTTTATTCCAAGCTTTCAATACAATGACAAAACATAGAGATATATTTCAAGAAAGACATAAAATAACGGAATCTCTTTCAGATAGCAAAACCATTCGAACGATCAAGACCTCCATAATTGTTCTTAACAACCATTGTTCATTTGATGTGCCTTCTGTTTCAACTGATGAGATAATCTGTTTGCTTAAGGCGAAGAAATCACCAGGTCCAGTCTATCTTCCCAATATATGCATAAAAAACTTATCACTTAGTATTATCCGTTTTCTTACCCTTATTACCTTATTATTGTCTTCAAATTGGATACTTTCCCCAATCGGGGAACGTTGCCAAAGTCATAGCTATTTCCAAACCTGGAAAACCACCAGATTCATCTGAGAACTACCGCCCCATCAGCTTACTATGCAGTTTTTCAAAAATATTTAAAAAAATATTGCAGGTGAGGCTTAACTTTCATCTCGAAACTCATTCCATTATACCTGCAACTCAATTTGGTTTCAGGTCGCACTTAAGTTGTATAGATCCTCTTCTTCAGCTTAAAAAATTCATAAAACAAAATTTGCAAGATAAGAAATCAGTAGGATTGGTTGCTGTAGATATACAAGCCGCTTTTGATACTGAACTTAATTCCTACTATAAAAAATGGAAAATTATGCTAAATGTCAATCAGACTAATGCATTTTTTTTTTACAAGAAAAAGGAAAAGTGAGTATTTACCCAATAACAATATAAATATCAACAATACTGACATTCCTTGGATAAATAACATACGATATATTGGGCTACATTTAGATAGCAAACTCACATTTAATGTACACATCGGGAAAACTCTGGATAAAATAAAACGATAAGCATACTCTATCCGATCATAAATCGTAAATCCAAACTTCCACTGCACAATAAACTCATTATTTTTAAATCAATATTTAATCCAATTTTAATGTATGGTTCACAGGTCCGGGGTGATTGTGCTATCACACATATAAAAAAACTTCAAATTGCTCAGAATAAATTGCTTAAATTATTATTGAATTTACCATACAATTTTTCGACTAGTCAATTACACAAAAAAGCCAATATTCAAAAAATTTGAGAAAAAATCAACAAATATAACTCCTTCAATCATCGCAATTCATTTATATAGGAAGTATACTATATAATATTGCATATAATTGGTACTTATTCCTCTAGTCTATGACAAAAACTATTAAGTGCCAATCACCTAGTCTAAGTTAGTGTTAAGATTGAGATATCTACTAAGGTTTTTTCCCATATTTCCTTAGTATAAAATGTGTATAAATATAGTTTAATTAACAATTTTTCAGTAGCAAAGTAGTCATAAATAAAAACTAAACTCTGTAAAAAGTAAATTAAGAATGCGTGTATTATATAAATTATGGGTTAATAAATAAATAAATAAATAGAGTTTTCACAAAGAACATTGTTTACAAAGAAGCTATTAGCACTTAAAAAAACAAATGTTTTTTTTTTTTAGATACAGTCTATTGTGTCAGCCGCACAACGAAGTTTGCCGGGCCGTCTAGTAACAATAAATGGGCGAAGCATAGCATATCTAAAATAATTTGTTCAATAAACGTATTTAAAAAAGTACCAATGGTGACGACTCCACTATCATGAACATCTTAAAACACAGAGATACGAGACTATGAAAAAAAATCGCTTCAACCGTAATTGTTTTTGCGTGAAAACGTTTTTCATGAATTATATTTATTAAAATCAATATATATATATAAAACGAAAGAGTGTGTATGTATGTACAGCCTTTTCACTATACCCACCCACTGCCACCCACTTATGATTGTAGTGGTAAATAGGCTTTGGTCTGCACTTGTAAGCAAGGGAATTTGGGAAAGGCGGATGGAAGTGGGTGGATGCGATTGGTAAAAATGTGTGATGGGATATATTTCTATGGCTATAAGTATGTTTCTGAGTGGCAATGTTTAGAACTTTTCTAGAATAATAACGTACTTATTTATACTAGGATTCGCCCAGTGGTATTCGACTATGAATATACTCGCTTTTTATGTTGTATAATAATTAAATTATAATTAAATAAACTCAAAAAAATGTTGTGAAAAATATTATTGATAAATACATTATCATTTAATTTATACAATTGTACATGATATAAATGCTTTTAAAAAGATGACTTGATTGATTTTGAAATATGTCTCTAAGCCTTATGTGCAAAATATTTATCAAAATATTAAATATTTATACAAAATAAATATTTTTATTAAAAAATAAAAAATCAGTCCCGGACTGGCGTTAAACCTACACTCTCTGCTTATTTATATCACGAACCGGCTCTTAACACACAAGCCTATCAAGGTAGTATTATTTCTAGCAGCGAACGCATGATATGAACTTTACTTTTGTATTTATTCACATTTTAATACCAAATTTTTCCGGTGGATTTTCCAAAAATTTTCTTACATATTCTTCTAATTGGCCTATACGAACACATCAATTTTTGTTACCTTTTTGAACGCTCCTCCCCCTTGTTGACATAAGCGCATAATGACAAAAATCCTCTTACAGACATTACCACATCCTATATTTTCGGAATACATAAATTACTTGGCGCTACGGCTTTTGAGTCACGAGATACTATATTTAAAAAAGACGACAATTTCAAGTTAAAATAGGAGAACGTTTCAATGAACAAAAATCAATGGATTTCGCTTCCCATCCAAGTTGCTTTCACACCTAGTATATTCCCCAAATTTAAGTACTACTAGTTCCTATATGCAAATACGAACTAAAGGTTGGACGCAACAATATTTAATAGCGCAGAGAAACAAACCTAACAAATAAAAAATATTGAAATAAAAAAACTATTATTTACATTGACATTGAATTACATTGACAAACCGTCGTATTAATAAAATAATCAATGAGATATGTTTATGAAAGTGGAAATGGTTTATGAAATAGAAAAGGAATTTAAAAATAGAAAAGGAAGAAAAGACCCTTCGTTATCTAAAAAAACAAAATTTACCATAAAATTTTGTAAAATATGAAAAGCTATAGAAATTAAGTTGGTTAAAAGTTTTAAAGCTCGCGCGATAAATAAAGCAAATACTGCAATGTTTTAATGTGGATGATTCCAACATACCTTCATAGCCTTCGTTATCATGCATTTCATGAGCAGGCCCAACAATGTTTTCTTTGCCCTCCAGTACAGCCAACAAACATTGATGTATACAGATATATTGTTGTTCAGTTTGTACCATCCAAACGCGTTCTATAAAAAATGTAGACATTAGATTAACTAATCACTATTTTTATACTCTTCACGCAGTGAATAGTATTATAAGTTTATCATGAAGTTTGTAACATACAGAAGGATACATAGGAGATCCCATAAAGTATATATCAGCCCGTCTGTATGTATGCAAACTAGTTCCTCAGTTTTGAGCTAGAAAGCTGAAAGCACAAAGCTATCTTTCCACTACACGCACCACAAGTGTTGGAATCAGCCGAACCGAATTTACTTGGAGGGATTCCACCCAGACAAACACAACATCAAATTTTGTCTGTTTTTTGTAATATCGAACTTGTAAATTTCAAGACTTTCGTGTTTGTATTAGAGGTACCCCTCTTATTAGAAAACCTTTTTTGTAAGCGGTGAGCCATATTTTATATCGGCATGTAACAATTGAATAACTTTGACATTTGTCAAACGATTGACTTGAGTAGACATGTGTTTAAAACTTCAATTCAATACAATATTAACTATGAATCGCTTCACACTGAAACAACGCACAAAAAGATGCTGTACATTGAAAATAGTCGTTCAGTTGTGTTAACTCAACGTTCATATCGTCGAGGGCAACAGGCACTGTCTGACCACACTATTCGTCGTGTGGTGTTGAATTTTGTTGAGCACGGGACGGTGGGAAAACGTCAAAATGCCGTTCATCAAAGACCAAGACGTTGCAATGAACTGATTGAAACGGTCTGAGACAGCGTTGCCCAGAACCCAAAAGTGTCGTATTGTCACCACGCTCTGGATTTGGCGTTGGAACCTTTTTGCAGTGCATTTTGATGGATGATTTGCATTTGTTTTCGTATAAAGTGCAATAAACACAAATAATATTGCCGACACTGAACGTCCACGTCGCTTGGAATACGGTCAAACGTCTGATGTCAAAAAGAGGCGACATTGACTGGCTACCCAGATCTCCAGATTCGACCCCTCTGGACTTCTTTTTGTGGGGTTATTTGAAAAGCAAAGTGTACGCCAGCAGACCATTGAAGAGCTCAAGGAAAACATTCGTTCCGAAATCATCGCTATACCGCCCGAGATGCTCGAAAATATAATGGAAAACGCAGCAAAAAGGGAACATTTTGTTGTGGCCAATAAAGGCGGCCACTTAATTGATGTTGTATTCAAAAACTATCCCAAATAAATTGCAAAGGAACAAATTGAATAAAAGTATCAAATATATAAAAATCGTTTTTTTTTTTATTCAATGTTAACATACCAACAAAAAAGATGGCACACACCGTATTATCGAACTTAAGTTTGCACACTATAAGTGTCTAACTTATACCCACCAACCATGTAAATTTCAAGACGCTCGGACCACTAGGAGGGGTACCTCCCATACAAACCCAGATTCAAATTCACCAGAAGCGCAACGTCATGGGTGGTGAGCAAATGAGTTTCATGTCAAGTACATAGTTGAAGGCATGGTCATTTTAATATATATACTTAAAACAAAAATCAGAAGATATGAAAGGTTTGTGAAGAGTATTACAACTTCGGCATAACCAATCTTAATCTTCTTACTACTTGTTTTAGATCACTATGTAATGTTGTACTCACCTTTACGCATTGCATAAACAATGCTAAATATATCCACATAATCTGACGTATTAATTTGTTGCAATATACGATCAAGTGTAATAAAAGTACCCGAACGGCCAACTCCAGCACTACAATGTACAACAATTGGACGTTGCTCGCTACCAATACGATCACGAAATGCTCGCACGAAACGCACTAATGTTTGTGGTGGGTTAGGTACACCAAAATCTGGCCATGTAGTAAAATGGAAATGGCGTAAAATCCGTTGTTCATTACCCTGTTAAATAAAAGTGAAAAATAATCAAATTAAAAATTGATATGAGAAACTTACCCGACACAACATAAATTCAGTCATTACCCAGTCAGCATAATGACTATCGTTTAATATTTGCACCTTAATGTCACCATAGAACATTGGCACAGTGTCATTTGGCCAATATTGGTCACATTTCTCACGACCTTTCTCAAAGCAACGAGTCAACATGACAATAGCTCTTGAATTACTCTCCCAACACATACGCCAAAAATCGTCACGAGTTGAGTGCAAAGGACCTTGTGTCACAATAAATTCACGAGGCGAATTATGACCTGGCACATAGTTAGCATTTATATAATCCGATCCTTCATCATCATCGACCGGTTGTAGCTTAAAACGTGAATGATCATATGGTAAAATATTTGTGAAACGATTCTTTGGACGATTACAAGGTAGATCAGCAAATGTACATGGTTGATCTCGTCCCACATGTTTCAGTTCTTCAAATTCTTCACTAAAACGAAAATCAGAATCGGCCGACATGAGACGATAATGTTCCGCAAAGTTCTTTATTAAAATGGGACGATTTTGTTCGATGACACTATCTGGTAGGGACATGTTATCATTGACACGTGTATCTTTAGTCGTCTTTCGACATTGATGACGTCGTCGTTTGTAGAAAATAAATGTAACTAATAGCACAAGTATAATTGTTAAGGGAACCGTAATAGCAACAATTAATGATGTGTTATCCTGATCTGAAAATTACAAAGAAATTGGGATAGAAATAAACATATTTTTGAAGTGTTTCAAATAGGACTTGGTAACAAGATTAAAAGTTGTTTACCACTCACCAGGTGAACTTAAGAGTTCTTTTTTTCGTGAGAAAGACATGAAAACAAAATGTTTTTATTTTAATATATGTTTTTTATACCTTGCACACTTGTTTGAACAGGATTATAACTTTTGCTTGTTGATCAAACCAGGTTATACCAGGTGTCCCCGTCCGCCCGTGAACAACCCCCATGTAATGTGATCAACTTTCAAAGAAATCAATCCGAAATTTGATAGAAATACGTTTTTTGTTGAATGTAGATTTAATGTTAAAATCAGAGTTCTCCTATTAATGAAAAGGCAGTTCTATGCAAAAATCATGATTGTGTAGTTTTATTTTTTCATAGCCCGACAATAATTGAAATTGTTTGTTTTCAAAATATATTAAACCAACAAATAAATCTACATATACATATCTGTGTCAACAAGTCAAAGTAGCTTACGTCGAAAATTGAGTAAATTAAGTTAGAACGTTATTATTGTTCACCGCTTCTTAACACAAAATGGGCAATATCTGAAAACATAGATTTTCGACATAAGCTACTTTGACTTTTTGACACAGATGTATACAAAAATTCAGGTGTGAAAGGTAAGCAAGCGTCGGTGTACCGAAGTTGATGTTCTGTCTTGTTTTAAGTTGTCTCACTCATTATTATTGAAGTTGACTTACCAGTTTGTATGGGAAAACTATATGCTGTATCTGTGAATTTATCAGGTGCTGTAAAGGCACGAACTTTTACGCGATATGTTGTGCCTGACTTCAGGGGTCCGTTGCAGTAGCCATGTCTATGATTATCACAATTTTCTGTACCAATAGTAAAATCTTCAACAGAACGGTTCTCAAATGGATAATATGGATCTATGGCCTGATATGGTAACCAAACACTGTAGGATTGAACATCATGCCAACTGGGCATTTCTAAACCAGAAGCATTTTTTGCATCATCTTCGGCAACAATGATCGTATACATACGGACTTGACCATTCTGATCGGAGAAATAATTCTTACGAAAACGTATCTGAATTGTTGATGAACTACGATAGACCTCAGTGGGTACCACCTGCGTTGCAGGTCGTGGCGGTGACAATATTGGCATTGTCTGTTTGTATTCCCTTTCGGGACCATAACCAATGGCTGTCTTTGCTTGTATTTTAAACACATAAGTTTCACCAGGTTTAAGATTTTTAATAGTGCCAACAGATTGTTCTGACTCGAAATCAAGTATACCCGAATCGGAAAGATTGTTTATATTCGTGTATGCAATTGAGAATCGCGTTATCACACCATTTGCTTCGCTTGAGGGTAATGACCATTCAAAATTTATTTCACTTGGTTGTACATCTGTTGGATGAAAGCGTTCTACGCGACCTGGTACCGCTTCATTTGTTGTAAAACTTGCCGATAAAGGTGAACTGCTACGCAATACTGAAGATTCAGTTCCAGAACGTACTACCACAGTGAAGGTATAATTTCGATGCGGGCGCAAATCGGTTATAGTTATCTCAGGTCGTATTGTTATATTCTGCGCCAGTATATTGTCTGCAGTCAAATATTGTATATCAAAATCATTGAATTCGCCTTTAGGCAGATCCCATTGTAATGAGATTTCGGTATCTGTAATGTTTATGGCACGTAATTGTGTTATTGGTTCAGGATAAAGCCGATCTTGACGTTGTATGGGCAAACTTGAAACGCCACCACTTACTGTCCAAACGGTAATATTATAGAGACGTCCGGGTACAAGACCAGTAAAAGTTACCTTCCGGTCAGTATCATTTGAGAGTTTTTCTTTATCTTTAATCTCTGGATCACCCAATGAAAAACGATAAATATCAAATTTTGATGAGGATTGTGGTGTTGGTGTGTATGACAATGTTATAGTATCACGTTCATCTTCTTTCTCGCCATTAGCAACAACTACATCCGACTGTATAAGCGGCATTGTTCGAGGGTGTAGCGATGTAATTCCAGACAATATACCATATGAAGAGGTCTGAATATCGAACATATACTGAACGCCAGGCATAAGATCACCGATTAAAACACGCACTGCCGATATATCATCAGCTAAAAGAAATATTAAAATTTTCAATACAAAAAGAAAAACTTCGTTTTGTAAAAATGTCTTACTTGATTTATTTTCAGGAATATTTTTCGTTTGCACCTTTGACAGATTATCATTGGGCCACCATTTCAGACCATACGACTCAACTCGCCCTTCAGGCTTTGGCCATTCTAGTGTAATATTACGCGAATCTACTAATTGTATTATATTCGAGACTGGATTTGGTGGCACTGTTGTATTAACTTCCTGTGGGTTGGGACTTTCAACGCCAAAGCTAACCGTATTCACTTGAATGGTATAGCGTTCTCCTTTAGTCATGTCTGTAATATCAGCTTCAGTGGCATATATACTTGATAGACGTTCCCAATCCTTATCGGTTGCTGTTCGATATTGTATAAGATACGCTGTAAATTCACCACTTTGTGGTGGTGACCAACGAACAAGCACCGAATTACTGCGCACCGTCTCAATGGTCATATTCCTCGGCGGATTTGGAACTACCAATGAAATGGAATGTTCATCAAAAATACATAAGGAATAGAACTGATATTTGACTACTTACAAACTGCCTGGAATTTGGTATGTGGTTCACTTCTTAAATCATGACTGACTGCAAACACTTTTATGTGATAACCTGCACCGGGCTCTAAGTTCTTGATTTCCAAGCGAGATTCCTTGGTAACTAATGTGCGGAATTCGGATGTTCCATTACGCATATAAAGAACCTCGTAATGTTCTTGCCTTGAATTGACATCACTTTTCCAACTTATATTTAGACCCATGTGTACGCTTTTTAAGTCCTCAACTATTGGGGACGAAGGACGTGTTACTACAAAGATACTTGTTTCATTGGATTCCATTTTCTTCGAGACCGCCTGCACGTATAAAGAATAATTCCGGCCAGGTAAAAGACTTTCCAATGTGAAGCGGGTACGATCTGTAGTCAAAGTACTAGTATCACCATTAAATGTTTCCAATTCGTGGTATCTGAAAAAATAAATTGTATTTATTATTAGTCAACATTTATTCAAGAGTTTAATACCAACTTACGCAATGCGATATTCATCTTGTGTACTAACTGTATCTGGTTCCCATGTTATGACCATTGTATTTGTTTTTTCATCATTAAATGAACGTAAATTACGCACTGGTAGTGGACGCAATGTAACATCACCGGTTGCCGGCCATGATGTTACCTTGCCCGATACTGTTTTTACAATGACATTGAATGTCTTACCCGGTTCGGCAATATCACGAAATTCATAATAAGCAATCGGCTCATTGCTTCTCGGCACTGTTGACTGTCGACGTGTTGTCGCCACAGAAACCTGATACTTATCAAATTCGGAGACACCTTTAGGTGCCTCCCAGAGCACACGAAATGATGTTGGCGTTATGTGATGCTTGTCAAATGTCACGTTCAAGGGACGCAATGGCACAGTGCGATATTGTGCTGTTGTCGGTAATGAAATTTCATCCTCGGACATTGTCTGCACTGATATATTATAGGCACGTCCTGGGACAAGGCCCTTGAAAGCCGCTTGGGCTGGACCAGGCGGCTCACCCTCTTTCTCAACATAAAGCACGCTATCGTTTGCATCTGGTGGCTCAATGGATACCTTATAGTGGGTATAGATGCCAGCGGGATACGGTGGTTGCCAGAGTACAAGCAATGTAGTCTCATTACGAAACCAGACAATGAATTTACCTGGCGTATTTGGCTCTGTAGATAACCAAAGCGGCGAAAACGAATGACAATGATGGTAATGATGTTTTAAGTCGTAGTGTGATTGATGTTGGTCAATTTATGACAGACAAAGGAGAAATGAATGAGTTAGTTTTAAAAATGTTTCATTTGTTTTTTTTTTTCTTTTCGTTATGTTAGTGTTTATTTTATTTTATTGCATGCATATGAGTTAAAATTGGTCAAAGTTATTGGTTATAAACATGAAAAACTACTTATATGCACAGTGGTTGTCATCAAATAAGTGGCTGTATATTCTATACATGCAATAAAATCGTAGACTAAAAGTCTTTGTACACGCATCACGTAAAAGTCACTCATTGAATTCAAAATCGAAATACTGAAGTATGTCAAACTTCATTGTGAGTAATATATAGCGTTTATTTAATCAAAATCGATTGGTGGATCAAATTATGCATATAAAGCTCAGAGACATATTTTCAAATCTCTATGTCAGATGCACAGAAGTCACAACTCAAAATTTGTCATTTTCGAGTTTATATGTTAAAACTGTTTGTCATATACATATCTACCAGCACAAAATAGATGTTGTAATTATTTACCGTAATTTGCTTTAAAAACACAGTTATGCCTCTCTTCATGTTTGCTTTGCAACCAGGTCGCAATAGGTAAAAGCGTTATATTTCTAGTTGTGCCAGAGAGTTCAAGCTGGTTGAATCCTTACGCGTGAATGCTAAACAGTTATAATTCGAGTTGTGACATTTTTGACCTTATAAGTTTAGTTAAGTGATCGTATCAAATAAAGTTGTGACTATTTAGCTCAGTGGTTCCCAACATTTTTTTGACCAGGGACAACTTGGATTTAATTATTATTAGCAGGACCACAAGCTTAAATAATAAATTGGATTAATCTAAAAATAATCTTTAATCAAAACGATTAATTAACATAAGTACGTAATCGTAAAATTCAAAAGTAACATTAATTAACAGTGTTATAATCAAAAACATATAATTTTTGGCAGATAATTCAGTTGGCATCAATGCGATAGTTGAGTTTGCATCTTCTGTACAAGTTCTTGAATTTTTAAGTTAATTAGGTTAATATTTTTGCTCATAGCTACACGTATATCATCACTTACTTATAATCGATTCCTGGACTTATTTTAATCATAATTTAAAGCAGAAAATCCTTGTTCGAATAAATAAGCATAATATTGCGCAAAGCGATATCTCGAATTTTAGTGTATGAAATTGCTATTTAACACCAAAACTGCTCCCAAGAATCAGGTTTCTATCATTTTGTAATTCAATAAGTTCTTCTTGGATTGCTTCTGCAAGTTTAATTTATTTAAGTGTTTGAAAATATCCACAAGATAAGCCAATTGCATCTGGGATGTTAGATCAGAAAACTTTTCCAGTAAGTCATTTTTTTTCTCGCCGAAAACAACTCTACCTCTCCCTTGAGCTCGAATAATCTTTCCAGCATATTGCCTTTCGACAACCAACGAATATCAGTGTACAGTTTTTGAAAAAGGCGAGCTATCTGCTATCGTGATCATAGGTATAATGATCACATTATCATGCATTATCATAGTGTTATGAAATATGTAGGTATGCATCTCATGTATGAATGAAGGTATATCTGAATTGTTTTGATGTTGGTTTATGTTTGAAATCTTTTGCGGACCATATTTTAGCTCTTGCGGACCACTGGTTAGGAACCACTGTTTTAGCTGATAATATATGCAAAAACACTTGTACTATTTTGACATATGACTGTTAACATGAATTAATTATCGGATTTTTTAGTTGTAACACTTTTGATGACAAAACAAAAACTTCATTATTTTTATTATTGATTTGTGGAAATACATATAACACTTTAACATAACTAAAGTAACAGTAATTTTCCCTATGTAAAACTTTAGTCTATGTAACTTTATACATTTTGTAATGGTACAATAAAGTTTTTTTTTTGAGTTGTGACACTTTAGATGATTTTTGACAAATATTTGCAGCAATGACAGAGGAAGGCACTGAATTCTCTTCGAAAAGGATTTCTGATGGCAACATTTTCCTAAGAAAATCTGTAGTGCCGAGCTACTGTCCTTTCCCACACACTGAAGATTGTTCTTCTGATAGTACGTCTGAAAGCGATGTGCAAAGTGCAAAAAAATGCAAACACCAAAAAAAGGCGCAAGCCAAGCAATAATGGATGAAAAAAGCTAGATTGCAAGGAAATAGTGGACAAGCCTATGTATCGCAATCAAAATCAAAAAGAAACTGTAAAGAAAAAAAAATGCGAACAGCTAAAACCCAAATATATATACTCAAATGCCGAAAAGCTTCGTGAAAATAACACCGCTTTTCATTTTGTTGTTGCCAACTAAAATCTAGCGGATCTATACCGCGACTATAAATCACTTCGTGAGCAGAAGAACTTAACTTACGCACAGCAAACCATGTTCAGAAGAATATTTCATCAAGAATTTAATATACATTCTGTCAAAAAAGTACCGGGAATTGTCGATTTAAATCTGGCGGGGTAATCTAGGCAGGTATTTTTTTTCCTAGGTTGGTACAACTGTCCTTAATTACTATGCCAAGTTTGAGCGGGATCTGTCAACCAGTTTGTTTACAGCAGCTGGTTAAGTAAGTCGATGTCAATAGTGCGTGCCGATTTTTTACTATGGGTGATTTCGTTGAACAAAGAATTTGTTTAAAGTTTTGTGTCGCGAATGAATTTTCGTGTGCCGATGCATTGAGAATGTTACAAAAGGCCTTTGGCAATAATGATCTATTGAAAACTCGGGCATATGAGTGGTACAAAGCCTTCAAAGACGGTCGTGAAGTGGTCGAAGACTTGCCTCGTTCCGGACGCCCATCGACGGCTTCTACCGACGATAACGTCGATAAAATTAAGGAAATGGTGCTCGAAAACCTTCATACCAGCTTGAGAGAGATAGCACATGAGCTCAACATATCCCACGAGTCAGCACGTACGATTTTAATTGATATTTTGGGCATGAGAAAGGTGTCCGCGCGACTGGTGCCAAAAGAGCTGAATTTTCTTCAAAAACGCTATCGCGAACAGGTCGCTTCGGACATGCTGGATCACTGTAATTCCGATCCCACATTCATGGAACGCATCATTACGGCCCCTGTGACTTTTTCCTTTTTCCAAAACTAAAATTGCCGCTTCGTGGCACCCATTTTGAGTCCATTGAAGCCATAAAACAAAATTCGGCGCGTGAACTGAAGGTCATCCCGGAAAGCGCCTATAAAAAATGTTTCGATGATTGGAAATGCCGTTGGCATAGATGTACTGGAGCAAATGGTGCCTATTTTGAAGGCGACCCAATAAATTTGGATGATTAAAGGTAAAAATGTTGTTTTCATTTATAAATTCTCGGTACTTTTTTGACAGAATGTACAATATCTTTTGTCATCCTGAAAAAAGATCAGTGCGATTTGTCCAAAAGAGTCACAACTAAAAAAAATGTGTTTTCTACCACATCTGGAAAAAAAAAAATTGTATGTGTGTGCTCAAGCCGTATTCAGTCAGTACCTACATTTAAATAAACCACACTTCACTTAAAAAAAATGGTTCATTAGCTCCAAAACAGTTTTTTGCGTTACCAGAAAATTTCATTTTTTTGAGTTGTGACTGTTTACTTAAACATGTGCGATATATTCTTGATCAGCGCGACAAGACGAGTTGATGTAGCCATGTCCGTCTGTATGTATACAAACTAGTCCCTCAGTTTTTGATCTAGAGAGCTAAATTTGTACGGATCTGTCTTTTCACCATACGCAGTACATTTGTCAGAATCAGCCGAATCGGACCATAAAAACTTGGATCCAAATTCACGTTCCCATGCCGAAGTTGTAATATTCTTCACGTCCATCCTTGAAATCCGAGGGTCTTGAAATTTACATGGTTGGTGGATATGAGTCAGATACACAAAGTATCAATTTAAATTTTCGTCATCAGACAGTTTCTGTTTGTTTGTTTTTCTTTGATTTGATTTACCGATTGCATAACATTTTCATAAGCAAGACAATTTCTGTTTGTTTGATTTTTTGATTGATTTAATCAATTATGTACTTTGGAAACAGAAGTTGAGCGACAAAGTAGTGATAGTGCCTAGTACAGTTATCGGCAAGTATATCAAATCGTGCACTGTGAGGTTACGCTGCCTATCTGAATCTCGATTCAAGACCCAAGGGTCCGCTGTAGCGCAAGGGGGAGCACGTACTTAATTCTTCGACTTGAATTCATCGCAATTGGTTCGGTCTACTAAGCTCTCTAAGGTGAAGCTGTCATGTTCTCAGGCAAGTTACGGACTGGTCTAGTTGGTATAATGCGTTCATTGCGCTGGTAGATACGGATACAGACTTAAATGTCCTCACTAAGTTTATTCATTTAAGGTTGAGCTCTATAGAATTGTTGGAATTAATAGGCTGAGGGGGCAATTCACATATTACGTCGCACGTTATGGGGGGCAGGAGGGTGTCAACTAAGTGTGACCACTTGTGACAGGGTGGGGGTCATAAGCTCTGTGACGTTAAACGTCAAAATCTATAATATTAAAAATCATTTAAAGAAAAAAAAATATAACCAACTCTCTCTTCAGGCTTTGTGACCTATATAGAAACTCTATGAGACAAACATAAAGATTAAAGTAACTCTGTATTATTGGTTTCCACTTCAAAATATGTGACCAGGGGAGGGGGTCTTAGAAATGTGACCACCCTGGGAGGGGGGTGGTTTGTGTAAAAAATATAAGAAAATCTTGTGACATAATTTGTGGATGACCCCTAAGTCAACTCGCATTTTAAAGGATCGCTTCGAAAATCGATCAATTATATTTCAGTCAGTGTGGTACAGTTGGTGCATTTCAAACTACAATATATGAGGAGACGTTTGACAAGTGGGACAGTGCCTGGGATGGCCAGAAGTTACTAGCTTGGAACGATTTATCGAAATTCCTCACTAATTTGGCAAATCGAGAAGTGAGGCAAGGACATCATGGACGGAAAATACAAATCACAAGTCGGACTTGGCCACTACTGGGAATAAAAAAATGGTGGCCATTTATGCACATGATAAAAGATTGCGCCTAGTGCTTGCGTCTTTCTGCAACTCGGCGCTATCAAGAAGTTAAGAATAGGGCGATTTATTGGATTTGTTTTTGCAAACAATACTTTACGAAGGAGTGTTCAGCAGTGCGCTGTAGCTTGTGCAATGGGGCACATCACAGATTGCTGCATCGCGAAAATTCAAAAAAGGCACAACCTGACTCTAACCAGTCAACTAAGAACGTCGTTAGTAGCTCAACTAACACGAATTCCTTACGCAGTGCATTGTTACCAAATTGTCCTTTTAGCAATTGCCATAGCATTGATTAAAGGTTCTGACAGCAAGTTCCATGAGGCCAGGTGAATTTTTGATTCGGGAAGTCAGTTAATTTTCGTGACGTCAAAGCAACATTTTGATGTAGAACAAAGTAAGCTCGTGGTACAGAGCATTGGATGGCATGAGGGGATCTTCGCCCAAGTCACTCTACAAGTCTAGGTTGACAAGTTCCGAAGTGCAAGAAAGGATCTGCGTCTTTCCGCAAATTACTCAATACGCACCGAATCCACCACATGGATAGTCGGAATATCTCAAAAATGTCAGGCTTGTTGATCCAGAGTTTCACTTGGCAGGAAGAATTGATGTGCTATTAAGAGTTGTCATATTTTCCAATTTTCTCGCAGTTTGCCAGATTTGGCTTTGAAGAGATCTGCATTTGTTACAGAGATGTTGAGATGGATTGTGGTGGGAGAATGTAAGTCTAACAGCAATTATTATCTATCGGCGATTGTGTAAGGGGACGAGCGGACGGAAGAGGGGATGAAAGAAATTATTGAATGTTTCTGGAAATGGGGATGAATATAAACAACAACATTTGCGGCTAATGTTAGGCGTACCTTATATGGTTACATTTTATCGAAGATTTAGTATTAGGTGATTCTTACCCAGTTGTTTTAAGTCGACTTCTAAACTTAAAGCGAAAGCTTAAACGCAACGCGGATTTTAATGGGGATTATGGAAGAGTATTGGCAGTGAGGTCATTTGGAGATCTTGACCGCAATATCTAAGTTTACGACCCGAGAGTGGTCCGGCTAAGCTTCGTGCCGTATTTGATGCGTCCTGATAGTCAGACAAAGGGAAGTCGTTGAATGATTGTTTTTTAGTGGGACCGACAATTCAGCCGGATTTTATTTAAATCTTGGTTCGATTCCGGATTTGCAAGTATGTCTTAACGGCAGACATTGCCAAAATATATAGGCAGATTCTGATGGATGATTAGGACACATATTATCAGTGCATATTATGGAGAACGATTCAAACTTTTAAATTTAATTCTGCCACTTATGGAACCAGTTCGACACCATTTTTAGTAGTGAGCAGTGAAACACTTAGCGGAAACATACGCAAGCAAATATCGTCTTGGTAGCAAGGCACTGCTATATAATTTCTTCATGAGCAATTTCGTAGTAGGAGTTAATTCGGTTGAACAGTTTAAACTGCTTAGAACGGAAGTTACAGAGCTTCTAAACTTAGGCATGTCCACTATCGATATAAGCCGACACTTGAGCAAATACTCTATGTGGTAAATTGTAGTTGGGAAGAAGAATTTCTAATAGAATTACGAATTCAATGGATAAAGTTCTAAAATGATCTTGCAATGGTATACAAAATAGCAATTTCCAGAAGTGTGAAGGTAACAAAAAGGTGATGTCGTTTAAATTACACGGATTTTCGGGCGCTTCACAATTTGCTTATGGGTCAGTACTGTTCGCTCGGTCGATAGCCGGGGAACATATCGGTGATTTTCCTGGTAGCTAAATCAAGGGTTGCACATATTAAAGCAACGAGCTTGCCAATATTGAAGAGAGCTAGCTCGTGACTTTTTCAATTCAATTAAGCTGATATTCATTAAATTAATTTAGTTTGTTAGTAGTGCATGAAAAAGAGGTCCCATGTTTTGGTGAAAACATTTTGAAGAATTACCTTTTATTTAAATAAATATAATATAGTTTCTTAAGGAACCTTATTAGAAAGCAAGCACTGTTAGTTTTAATTTTATATAGGCCGGTTGCGCGAAAAAATTATATTTAGCTGAAGGCCCTGGCAGCCATTACTTTTGTTAACTTTTTAGTTTCAATTTTAGGTTTGCATTATAAAAATAAATAAATAAATTATGTTTATTTTATTAATAGGGCGCCCATCTAAGACCTTCCCTACAATCTTTATTACTAATTTGCGTTTCTGTTGCTGGTTTTCTTATGCTTTTGGTTTCTGATAGGATTGCATGCTTAAAATTCTTTTTAAATAAATAAACACACATTACCTCTTAAGATTTTTATATCCAATAAATCTTTATGCCGCGTCCTTCTACCTTATGTTTTTTTAATAAATTTTTTAATTTTTTTAGTCACAGAAAAAGTAAGTAGAACAATGAAATTAGTTACCAAAACCAGTATCAAATATAAAAAAAACAAAGAAAAACGATAACATAAAATTATAATAACAAATATGGACCAATGGATTCAATAAGTTTTTATCCGCGATCAAACTTACTTGTTGTAAAATTACGACTCGTATACGCTACAGATTCCTTTCCATCATAAATTGTATACGCCTGCACCTGATATGTTGCACCCGGCGTCAATTCTTTGGCCGAGTGTTGGAATGTATTGTCACTGACCTGAAATGTTCGATTATACAGACTCGATGCATCTGATAGACCTAAAACTTTTATTTTGAATGCTGTATAACTGCCTTGTGTGGGTGGTGACCATGATATAATTGCATTTTTTCCACTTCGTACTTGTACGCTTAGATTTGATGGTGGATCTGGCGCTAGAAAATAAATTAAAAACATATAGAAACATTAATTTTGGTTTCACTGAAACTAATTGCGTGTGTCGTATGGGAGAAGTTTGTTTTGTATTTGATAATACTGATAAGAATTTTCACTTGCACGTCGTCGCCGCGGCGTATTTAACTTATAGTTTTTCATCTTTTTTTAAGAATAAAGTTAACTAAACAATGTATATAAAATTGCAATGAACAATTTAATATAATAGAATTTATTAAAGAGAGGAATAAAGAAAGCATATATAAATTATAATTAAAATTGTTTAATAATCTCGAATTTTCTTAAAAAAAAAAAAAAATTAACATAATGTAAAACCAACCAGAAATTTTCTTAGGAATATTTTTGACTTCAACAAAACTAACATAGAAACAACAACAGAGGCAAATAAACCATAAGTGAAAATGGTAGAAGTGATAACGTTACAGAGAAATACATAACAATATAAACTAGTGTTCGCCCTTTGGCCGAAATCCGACCAATAACCATTATTGAAAACTAGAAAAATTAGTATATTTCCAATTTTGATTAATGTATGTTATTCTCAAAATAACCGACCTATTCTCGTTGTTTTTGCGTTGATACCTCATATAAAGAAAGCTGTTATCATTTTTGCGATTCTCGCACAAGCAGAAAAGGAACTTCGATCCACCCGGGTGTCCCACGACACCTCTGTGATTTTTTAACAGTGCAGCTTGCAACTTGTGCGAGAATCGGAAAGATTACAAAAGCTTTCTTTGTTTGCGGTATCAACGAAAAAATGCGCGTGTAACATTTTCCAAAAATTTTATTATTTGTTGGGGATATGGTAATAGAAATACACATTCTGTGAAAATACTTTTCCACCAACCTATTATTCAACATACAACAAAACACTTTTAATGCTGGTCACTCTGCGGCAGTGTTGCCAAGTTTTTGGTCATGTCCGACTTTTTTTTTTTGGTAATTTTCGGCATTAAACAGCTGATTATGCATAAATATAAATTGTAATTTTTTTATATATATTAAAAAGGAAGCTGCAAGAATTATTTGCATACACTGCGAATTGTCCTTAATCATTTATTATTCACACAATTTCCATTTTAATTTCTCACAATTAGCCACAACATTCTATTTGCATGTATAACCAAAACAAAAAACAGCTGTTCAGAACACAAAACGACAATGTTTACACTAAACCAGAACCCAGCGTGTTCTGCTCAATGTAAATTGCCTATAACACTATGCTTAAAAATATGCCCTCCATACTTAAGAAGAAAATACTTTATATATTCAATAACATGCTTGAACAAGGAACTTATCCCCACACATGGAGATCAGCCACCGTTATCCCGATCCTTAAGCCCAATAGCGTTCATCCGATCTATCTCCAGTTCTGGGGAATTGGTCCTAAGCTTTATAAACTTATAAAGTCGTTCCTTTAGGATTCGAGTCAATAGCATTACATCAGACTCTAACGAATTATTCAACGGCATCCCACAAGGCTTCTCACCATCCGTAGTTTTGTTTGTTATAGTATTTGAACAAATAAATTCCACCTTCTCCAAATACAAAAATATTAATGTATCTATTTATGCTGATGTTGCTATTATCTTTACTTTCTTTCTCTTTAAAATAAATTTTTAAATATCCTTAATAATCTAGAATTGTGGGGAGCACGATCTGGGGCATCGCTTTCTATTGAAATATGTCAACTTCCGCATATATGCCGAAAACATCAATGAAATTTTTATGATATAACTTTTAAAAACAAATGTAGGAAAGACTGTTGATCATATAAAACTACTGGGCTTAACTTTCGACTTGAAATTTTTATTTAAACAACATAGTATTAACTTAAGAAAACAACTAGAATCTAGACTTATCATTATTAAATTTGTAAGTTCTAAATACACCAATATCCACATAAACACCCTCATTAATATCACCCTTGCTACAATGCTTTCCAAAATTGATGGTCTTCCAATATTTGGTGGTGTGCGAAATCCCACCTGAGGACGATACTACCCCAATATAACGCAGCTGTACGATGTTGGATTAATGCTTCCCAAACTTCCCCCACTGTCTGCATTTTGGCGGAAGCTGGGCTACCTAGCATCACGGAAAGGATTGAAACAACTACTCTACAATTAATCCCCAAGCTATATGCAACATCAAGCCGTTTGTTGCAAAGTATTTCTCCTGAATTTTTATGTAAAAACGGCTTTATAAATATGTCTCTACCCTCAGGAGATGTGCCATATATTGCGAGCAAGTAGAATTGCCTTCAGCAAAGTTCTCCAACATAATTATACTTTTGCCAGCCTGCGCTTGATGTCAGCCAAATGTCATCACCGGATTTCACAGTTCAACTAATAGTGGCTTTACAGTGAGCGAAGATTCGAATCTATGAAGATGCGACAATGATTCGAGTCTCATTTGACAACAACAACAGGGTAAATGACAAAAATTAGGGGTTGTTGTTGTAGAGAGATTCGATTGTGAGATTCTAATCTCAAATAGATTCGCAAAGATTCGGTTTTTTTGAATGGTCAGTCTTAACAGGGCTGGGCAATTCTTCCATGTAGGTTGGCAGCATTTTCATAATTTCGTCGTTTTTTGTGATTGTCATGTGTCTTCTTCTTCGTTTTTTTGCGCGCCGCACATAAAACAGCTGATCATTGCACAAAACAATTTGAAGAAAATTTTAAATTGTAATTTTTTCTTCAAATATTAATAAAATGAGTAGCAGTAATGAAAAAGGAAGCTGCAAGTATTATTTGCATACACTCCAAATTGTTCTCAATCATATATTTTTCACAAAATGTCCATTTTAATTATCACAATTAGCCACAACGTTCCATTTGTATGTATAATCAAAACAAACAACAGCTGTTCGTGATTCTAAAATACCACTGTAAACCACAAAACCGAATCTTCGTGATTCGAGCCACTGTAAAGCCACTATAAGAACACAATTTCCAGCTT
The DNA here is from genome assembly GCA_035041805.1 of Amiota mariae. Lineage (NCBI taxonomy): Eukaryota > Metazoa > Arthropoda > Insecta > Diptera > Drosophilidae > Amiota > Amiota mariae. Next base: position 52,603 of record JAWNKV010000396.1, on the reverse strand, counting down.
CGAATATGTTTCCTATGAGAAAAAGAGACTCTGGGTAACAAAAATTGGCTTTACACTGGAACAAAACAGACAGATCACTCCACGGCTTTTGCTGTCATGACAAAATCATTTCTGCTCACTGCCATTATACAACTCCATCTTCACTGCAGCGATATTTGCCATTCTAAAAGTCTGTCCATTTGCTGTCCACTATAACGGTAACTTTGTAATCTGCTCGTGAAATCCAGAAAATCTGTACTCAACACCGCAACAAAATTACCATCTTCTGGGCTCCGAGTCATCAAGGAATACACGGAAATGAATGTACAGATATGACTGCATGTATATTAGTAACGCCCCGTCTCATTGCTTTACACAGGCCAACTCCAAACATCTAAAGAACCTCATCACCTGTCACTTTCGATCCAAGAAGCTGACTGAATGGGCATAATTTTTCCAACGGTATTCTGTCATTAACCTTACGTGTTTTAAAATTTCCCTACCCGCCAATTTAACGAGTCGGGTATGCAGTACATGCATGATACTCACAGGACACCCACAAACATCTTCTCAACGGAACAGTCCGTCCACCATGCCCTCTCTGTGGAGCGGATCTGGCCGTAGACCATCTTTTGGACTCTTGCCAAAACTTGGGGAACACTAGGACCATTATGGTTCCCAAGTTCTATCCCACCTATTAAAAACGCTTACATCCCTTAACTAGTGCTCGTTACACTTGCATATTAAGTCCCCTATTAATATTAGGTTTAATGTGATAAAATAAAAATAAAATAAGAAAATGTAAAAATTCTAAGAGCATTATAACTTAGAAAAAGTTAGATTTTTTTTCTCTATGCTGTACCTAAAAAAATACCAATGTTTTTCTTTCTTATCATATACCTTCAATATGTACAAAAACATTTTTTTGCCTCTCCTGAAAAATTGAAATTTTTAAGTTGTAACACTTTAGTTAAACGTGTGCGATATGTATGTAATTCTTTAACTACACTAGGAAAACAAATCAAAAATATTAAAAGTATAAAAAAAGAGTAACTTTGGCTATGCCGAAGTTGTAATACTCTTCACGCCCCTACTAGTTGTCCGGATATGAGTCGGAAACTTATACTTTCCAAATTTCACAACGATAGCAAAAAAAAAGTTTTTCTAATAAGAACTTTAATTTGGATCCAGGTTTGTATAGGGGGTACCCCTAGTGAACCGATTCAGCTGATTCCGACAAATGTACTGCGTATGGTAAAAAGAAAGGTCCGTGCAAAATTTTAGCTCTCTAGCTCCAAAAACTGAGGGACTAATTAGCATACATACAGACGGATAGACAGATAGACGGACATGTCGTCTCTTCGCATTTCATTTGCTTATTGCCGCCGTCGAAAAGTACGAAGATTCAAACTCGCTCTCATACATAATTATATAGGGCGAATACATGCATACAACAAATGGTTTTGTCTTTCTAGCTCTTTGTCACTATGTACGAAAATTTGACTGTGCTTGACAATTTGTTTTATTTTTGTTGCTCTCATGCATAATGATATAGAGCGAAAACACGCATACAACAAATGGTTTTGTCTCTCTTGCTCTTTGCCATTATGTGCGAAGAATTTACTGCGCTTGAAAATTTGTTTTGTTTCTCTTGCTCTCCTGAATAATGATATAGAGCGAATACATGCATACAACAAATGTTTTTGTCATTATGTCTTTAAGCAGCGTGGTTTGCGCAGTTTTGTTTGCGGAAATAGGTGCAAATAATTTTTCGGTAAATAGAGGCCAACATATTTCCATTCGATTTCTATTTCGTTGCGGAAATATATTTGCGCAAAAGAGAAATTTGTTTCCCTCACAATTCATTCTAATGCAATTTTTTTTTAATAACAATAAAAACAACAAACACATTATCAACTGACATAGAAAAATGACACATAGCAGATAATCATTGCTCGTGTTACTTCATTTCAGTGCGAGTTGTTAAAAAAAACGAAATGAAATGAAAGAAAAGAATGTGTTCGAGATTTGGTAAACGTCGTTGGCAGATTTAAATCACTTGGTACGTGCATAGAGACACAATATAAATTCTGAATTTCATTCCTTTTTATACTATATATGTATATTGTCGAATCATGGGTTTATAGTCAAGACGTGAAAACAAAAGCTAAGATACAGATCAATTTTTTGGAATAGGCAGAAATCGAAAACGAGCCAAAACAGCTGTCAAAAATTAACTGAACATTCAACATGGCCGACTTTGTCAGCGAAAGTGAGCGACATGAGTGCCAGCATAACGCCAAAAAAAAAAATCGAATATACGTAGCCCACGTAAATTAAAATTTGCTATACTTTTTGAGCAAACCTCGTATGTAAACCAAGGCAAATATGGTTGCCTAGTCAATTTCCACGCTGTTCATACTTGGCAACAAATATTTCCATTTTTTGGCAAATATTTGCCTAATGTGAACGCTGGATTATAAATTTAAACTTGTAACTAAAAATGAATGGTCACTTTTTTATTGATAACTTTTTTATTAAGAAAATGGTGTTAAATTGTTTTGTCTTTGCCTATTTATTCATAGATAATGAATACATAATAGAAATGAAAAAAATTAATGAATATAGCCTTAAAAGACAAATATTATTTATTTATTTGAAATGGCATTGGCAAAGAAACTGTCAGTTAAAAGTAAGACAAAAATATAAATTGAAGTCAACTAAAACTAAAATAAATTAATTAAAAAAAAAAAAAAAGAGAAACAAACAATAGGAAAAAAAAAACATGAAAATAAATAAATATAATGAAATATCAGCCTCTGACCCGATGGGGGAAATTTATTTGCAAATAGTAGCGAGCTATGCCCCTACTCACAGCTCTGTGTGGTCATAGACATATAAACTGATAAACTACAATAATGCAGATGGTTAAGGTGACCCAAATCAGCGACATCCAGTTCATCCAGCCTGCAGTGTAGTCCCGTAGGCAGAGAATGACGATGGTATTAATCGATGATGGCGATATCTCGGGTGACGTGATAGAATTTATTATATGACGTGCATAAAACTCGGAAAGGATCGTGTAGGGTATAGTTTGTAGTGCATCTATTCAATGCTAAAGGGACAAAATTTCTGGTAGGACGACTAGGGACACAAAAGTTTAACTGATTCAATAGCTCAGGAGAATCAATTTCCCCAACTATGAGCTTATGAAGAAAACTAATCCCAAGAGCTATCCTGCGATGCACCAAAGATGGAAGACTGATAAAAAGGAGCCCATCAGAGTAAGATGGCAAGCACGAATTAGGATACCAGTTTAGGTCACGAAGGGCAAACAGGAGGAATTGTTTCTGTACAGACTCAATTCGAACTTGATTATTTATATATTGCGGTGACCAAATGCAAGAGCAATACTCGAGGAGTGGACGCACAAGAGATATAAAAAGAGTCTTTGTGGTATAAGGGTCATTAAATTCAATAGACCAACGTTTAATGAAACCAAAAACACTCTTCGCTTTATTTACGATAGAAGAGATATGTTTGTTAAAACACAGCTTGGGATCAAACTGGACACCGAGGTCATTAAAAGTAGAGACTCGCTCGAGTTGGACGTATTCAATCGTGTATGTAAACAAATGAGGTTTACACCGATGATACGTCATGAACTTACATTTGGAGATATTTAGATATAAGTAATTCCCTGAACACCAAGAAAGTAAAGAATCAAGATCCTCTTGGAGTCTGAGATGGGAGGCACCATCATTAAATGAAAGGCACAATTTTACATCATCAGCGAACATGAGAATACGAGAATGTGAGATGGAGAATGGGAGATCTTTTACAAAAACGTTAAACAATAATGGGCCTAGAAGACAAAGACTGGAAAAGAAAGAGCGAACTTAAATAACACTCGTTGAACCCTATTTCTCAAAAAAGTTGCAATCCAACAAAGAAGATGTTGTGGAAAACCTAAAAGGACAAGTTCATGTACAAGCAGATTATGATTAACAGAATCAAACGCCTTACTGAAATCAGTGTAAATAACATCAGTTTGACGTTTGTCCCTAAAACCAAGATTTACAAAAGATGTAAACTCAAGCAAGTTTGTAGTTGAAGAACGCTTTTGCATAAAACCGTGTTGACACGGAGAAATAACTGTTTTACAAAAGTGATAAAAGGTTGAAGTGAGAATTTTTTCAAACAATTTTGGGATTGCAGAAAGTTTAGCAATACCCCTGTAATTGGATATGTCAGGTTTGTTACATTTTTTGTGTAATAAAGCATTCCTTCCTGATAGGAGGGAAAGATGCGCTCTGAAGTGAATACTTAAAGGTTGGCATCTTGACACAGAAGTACCAGCAGAATCATTACTAAACACAAGATGAAGTGATCTATTGTAACGGTTTACTACAGAGTTCATTTGAAACAAGGAAATTTCAAACAGTGTGTCTAAGAAATCATGTTGTGCTGAAGGAACTAGATACTTCGAGATTCCAAAAAAGGACCATGAAATGAATGGGAGATTAAAATTACCTAGCACGATAAAAGAGTCACGGTCCCGAAGGATGTTATTACCAGAGTTAATGGCTCTAGCATGACACATATAAGTTTCCAAATTGGAATTAGGTGGAATATAAGAACACGATATATAAACAGATTCATGAGGCAAAAATAACCTGAGGACACCACCTCCGCGTCGAATAGGGCGATCTATTCTATATGTGATGAAATTTGAACAGAAAATTTCATTACTAATAACAGAGTGAAGCCATGTCTCGGAAAACGCTATAATATCTGATGCGAAGGAGAAACTATCCCTATACAAATTGTTAAGCTTGGACAATAAACCTCTAACATTTTGATATTTTATAGAGATATGATGAAGGCAGGAAGCTAGTTTTTTGGAGCCGAATGTTAACTAGTGAGTACTGGAAGCCTAACAGTGCTAGGTCTATTCCTACTCTTATGTGTAATTTCATGAACAACCATATTTGGAGGCCAGAATTTCGGATTACAAACTTCGTCGAATGATTTCGGAAGGCACACTAATCTTGAACGACAAAATATCCCTAGGTTGTGAAAAATTGAATTTTTGAACACTAACCTTCACATTATTCTTAGAAGCAATATGCCTATTAATGTCATCACAGGTAGTATCATAAGACAGTCTTGATAGGAAAATATGTTTCCGAGGGGCCACTACCGACAAGAAAGGTGGTGAATCCACATTCAAAGATGGCGATATTGGGAAAGGTTCTAGGGTTGCCGCAGGTAATAATGATGAAGAAGATGCCTGGTTGGATTCGTCGGGTAAAGGTACAATTGAGGTAGGGGGTATACCACCATTGACGGCATCATTCCTCGAATTATCAGGTCTTGACCGCTTAGAGGCATTGATGGCAACCTTCCCGTTTTTGTCCACAAAGGTGTTCGACGAAGGTTTGGAGGATACCTGTATTACAGGCATCACAGGAGTTGAGGTAGGATCGGCTGGAGAGGCAATTGTGGCAGGAACAAGAGGAGTGGTGAATGGTAGTTGGGGGAAAGCGTGGTTGCCCATAGGAGAAGGTGGCAATAAAAGAAGGGGAGGAGGTGAATCGAACTGATATTTAGTGAGTAAATCAGTGCTCGAATCACAATGAAAAAATGCAGATACTAATAGTACACACTGTAAGTGATAGCGCACAAAAAATCAAAAAAGCCCGCAAAAACAAAATGCTACAGAAAGAAATACAAAACGGTACTGAATCACTGATTAATAACAGTTTGGTTTCGCAACAACAATGCTCACAGATAATAACTTCGAAACGTTATATACAATAATAAAGGTAAAAATTATGAAACAAGCAAAAACAAAAACAAAAATGCACTAATCGCTTGAAAATATAATGAAAATACCTCAATTAGAAAATATTAAAACTATTTAAAAGTTTATGCACCACTAACTAACCCGAAAACACGATCAATTTAAAGTTATGCACAATAATATAAACAGTAATTATTATTAACAAATTAAAATACAAAAAAAAAGTAAAAATTTAAATATTTATTAAAACAAAGTAAACACGTCCGTTCTCTTTGAACCCACAATTGTTAGACAAGAACAGATCCAGTTTATCTACCTCATCAAACATACCAAACCTCCATATTTGAGCAGAATAGCTTTGTATGGCTCTATTGACCGCCAAAAACAACTTCCAATTTGCGGTAAGTGTTATTTGGTTATTTGCCAGAAACATTATCCACGTAGCATTGATGCCCCTGTAGTTTGATGCATCCCTTTTATCCCTCTTCTTAAACAACGGGGAAATTATATTTGTCTGAAAAGATTTGTCTGACTGTGCATGATTTTATAACCTTGAATATGTCTTGGCTAACTCACTTAAAAAATTTGTATTTGCATTTTTAAAAAGATCATATGGGACTCTATCTAAGCCTGGCACTTTTCCAGCTTTAGGTTTTTTCAACATACTTAAAATTTCATCTACCATCCAAAAATTGTCATCGCATAATGTATACAATGCACTGTTTGATGTGGGTTTAAAAGATTTTCGAAATATTGCTTGAATACTTCTGCAGGTATTTCAGCACAGCCATTTAAGTTTTGTCCACGCAATCTCGAAACTACTTTCCACCAATCTTTGCTGTCCCTCACATTATTTATAACTCAAAATTTTCAAAATATGCTCTCTTACTTTTCTGATATTGTGCTTTATATTTAGTTCTTGCTTGTATATATTTGGCTTTATCAATCATGCTTTAGGTATTATTAAACGTCCTTAACAAAGTTAAAGCTAGTTTTCTAGCTGCATTACATCTCCAATCAAACCATTCTGCTTTTTTAACTAGCTTTACTGTTTTGCTATTGACCCCAACAGACTCCCTTATAATTTCAATAAAATCATTTAGCTCCAGGTAATTTCGTCCCTCTTTGTTTATCTCCAAATTATTTACCAGCCTTCTATTATACGAAGAAAGTTCTGAGTCAAGCACATGCAGTTTCGGTAAAAGGTTATTATTGCCTCTAACAATATTCCCTGTAAATAGTTTTAGTGTTTAGAAAATGGAAATCCACAAATAAAACCTTGTACCGCTCCTGGTTAGAGCGAGCAGTCGATCCAAACATCCAACTCAACTTCGGTGAAGAATTTGAAGATGCTGTAGAGTTACTTGCGTACAATATCCACGAAGCTGCGAGTATCGCAACGACAGCCCCGTCTGTCAGAACATACATACCCAAGCGAGATCTGCACCTTTGGTCTGCGGAGATTGCTAACATGGTTCGTGTGAAAAGGAGACTCAGAAGAGTGTGGCACATATCTAGAAATCCGACGGATAAAGACGCACTACACCGAGTGACTAGAGAATTAAAAACTCTACTGTCGGAGTACAGAAATAATGCTATCAGTGAATTCCTTGCCGAAGCGGAGCCAGGCTGTGCCGAACATAATCTCTGGAAAGCGACGAGCTACCTCAAAAAGCAAACAAAGAGGAAAGCGCCCATCCAGCGTCTTAATGGCTCCTGGTACAGATCCAGTGAAGAAAAAGCGCAGGAATTCACCAATCATCTGGAAACCACCTTCAATCCGATTCGACTTCTGCTCGCCTGCCGACAAACAGACAACTCTGGACTTCATCGATGTGGCTTGTCTGATGGACTTGCCAATTCGCCCAGTGGAGGTTCCTGAGGTTATCGAAGAGGTCAGATGCCTGAAGAAAACTAAATCTCCTGGATACGATAGGATCAACGTATGTGCTATCCAAGCTTTACCCCACAATGCTCTTCTGTACCTAACAGCGATTTACAATGGCATCTTGAGGCTCAGCCACTTCCCAGCCCAGTGGAAGTGTGCTGAGATAATTTTGTTAGCCAAGCCTGGAAAACCTGAGCACAAACCTTGCTCCTATCGCCCGATTAGCTTACTGGCTATACTCTCCAAAGTATTCGAAAGACTACTTTTGGTTAGAGTGTTGCCACTGCTGGACGAAGGACGCATGATTCCAGACTACCAGTTCGGGTTCAGGAGATGTCACGGAACCCCAGAGTAATGCCACCGAGTTGCACAAAAAATTTTAAATACCTTTGAACGTGGTGAGTAATGATCTGCTGCTTTCCTAGATGTACGACAAGCGTTTGACAGAATCTGGCATCCCGGCCTCCTGTTTAAGCTAAAGAAATTGCTGCCAGCTCCATTCTTCCTGATACTAAGATTGTTTCTTAACAAAAGGACCTTCTATGTCAGATGCGAAGATCAAGAGTCCGACATAAAGAGTATGCTAGCTGGAGTTCCTCAAGGCAGTGTGTTGGGACCCATCCTATACACACTCTACACGTCTGACCTCCCGATCTGAAGGGACGAGAAACTCTCTATAGCGACATACGTGGATGACACTGTTCTGTTGGCGAGTGACAGTGAACCGGCTGTAGCCTCAGCTCTCATGCAAGACCACTTGGGCCTCATGTGGCCTTGGCTGAAGAGGTGGAACATCTGCGTCAATGCAGAGAAATAAACGCATGTTACATTCACCCTGAACCGCTCGACATACCCTGCTGTTTTCATCAACGGTGGCGCCATTCCAAGAAGCGCCACTGTGAAGTACCTGGGACTGACACTAGACAGGCGTCTCACCTGGCAATCCCACTTTATGACTAAACGAAGGCAGTTGGACCTGAAGCTTCGAAGAATGAGTTCGCTCTTCAGGTCAGACTCGTAGCTCAAGCTACGAAATAAGTTGTTACTGTACAAGGCCATACTGTAACCGGTATGGACTTACGGTATACAGCTAGGTTATCCACCGAGACCTGCAAATTCCAATGATTAAGGAAGAAATCGTCAAGTTCAGTAACAGACACCTCATTAGGTTGTAGGCCAATGTCAACCACCTGGCATTGAACTTGTTGGACAGCAGCAGCCAAACGCGACGCCTGAAAAGGCAACATCCACTAGATCTCCCTTTCCGTTTCCCGGATGAGTGATTAACTCATCCAAACACTAATGTGACTTACATTTCACGATAAAATTCGCTGGTTGTCGTCTAACGACAGTTGCAAATAAAGAAAATGACATAAAAAAAAAAGAAAATTGGCATATGATCAGACCACACTTTATCATCCACCTTAACCCATACCTTAAAATGTGCACTGACATTGCACATATGTCGTTATCATACTGCCCTACACTATTTATTATTTAGGAATGTATACTTCCCAGAATCGCCACAATTTGACATCCCGTTCAGGCCTTTATTTTCACAGAACTCAAAAAATTGCTTACCAGCCCTATTAACTACTTTGTCTTTGGAAATCCTGTTTTTCTTCCCGGCTATCTGGAACTCACCTATTCGGATATTTAAATCTCTAATCACAACTGGATTGACTAAATCATTCTGCAGCAAATTCTCTTTTACAATTTCAAAGTCTTGATTCCAACTACCACTCAGATATAGTGGAATTATATTTATCTTATTATTTCCCTTTGATATTTCAATTACCTCTAATCCATCTAAGTTCTTGATTGCATGACTAATTTCAACCCTTTTTAGGTCCTCTTTAATGCCATACAGTTTGCCCCCACTCGCTCTCCCATATTTACTTTGACGCGTCGCTGATCTCCAATAAACATTAAAACCATTAAAATAATTTACATATTTCTCAAAACTTTCCGATTCAACGTGCGTTTCTAACAAAACAAAAATGTCAAAAGTTCGTGCATATTTAAAGAATTCATTATAAATTACTTTGTTCCCAGGTCGTGTATATTGTAAGATAGGACTTTTAACGCTATTTTGTTATCACTTTCACTGCTTTTAGTAAATAACTTATCACTAACTCTAATATTACAAATTTCATCTACATGTTTTTTGAATTTGTCTTACTTATTAGGACTTCAACTCCGCACCATTCAGCTCTCTACACGTTTTAATAGATGGCTGGCCTTTACATGTCAGTACTTTTTTGGTGATACTGTCATTCCTTATCATTATCTTATGGCGCTTATTCAATAGCAAAAGGTCTCTTTTTAACTGCAACAGTACTTTTTTGTTTTGTTGTCTCTCCGGTCCTTTTCTACAAAAATTAAAGATCCTGCAAGATTTCTTATATTTTTTATGATGTCACTTGCCATTTCAGAGGATTCTAACTCTGCAACAACTCCCATTTTGTTATTTTTCTCAAATAACCGCCTCACCTCACGCACTTTCACAGTTTGCAGCTTAAGAGTCTCCCTGCATAATTTCTCAACTGCTGACTTAGGCGAACAGTTTTTAGAGAGTCCTTTGATGATTACATTCTTTTCTTTATGTTTGTTGACCATTCTGTATAACTCCGTCCTGTCATCTTCTCTACTTTGTTTTAAATCCATAATTTCTCTTATTAAAACATTTCGTTCTACGTCTTCACTTCTTCGATTTGTGCTTCCAACGATTGTTTCAATGCCTTGATGTCCTACTTTGTAGCCAACATCTCTACCTCCTTTTTCAGATTTTTCGCAACGTTTTGCTCCACATTTTGGATTGCCACCATTATGTCATGCAGTGACAAATCTGGCGAAATTTCAGACACCCTCCTTTTTGCTGCATTACCAACAATGCCACTTGTAGGTGTATATTGCATTATTAAGTTTCAGAGTAGTAACTATTGAGTAACTATTAATGATCAACTGCTTATTTGTGTCGCTGTCCTTTTCTACAAACTAAGAACCAATTATGTTTAGTGGTGGTGACTTTTATTAATCAGCAACCAATAACAACACGTATATACGAGCACAACAGTACAAACAAACAAACGAAATAACGGGAAGTAACAGGTTGACAACTACAGGTACTTGTTTTTGTTTCAATACTTTCTTGATCAAAACTTTTACAGCTGTTAATGTTATTGCTGCCCTCTTTGCTGCTGCTGATACTTTCGGTGATGTCTTTGTGGTTGTTTTTGTTAAATTGCTGTTAATTATTTTCTTTGAAATTTTGTTGTTGTTATTACTTTTGGTGATGGGTTTGTGGTTGTTTTTGTTAAATTGCTGTTACTATTTTATTTGAAACTTTCATCTATAGCGATCACTTTTCAAAACACGTCTGCTCACTTCAATCTATACAAATATCAATTGAAATGAAAACTGCATTAACCCTTTCATGCCCGAATTAATTTAGGCGGTGCTAAAATTTGTTATGTTATGGTTTGTTGGGCCTTATATATGAACATATGACAACTTCAAGGTTCTATGTTTCCTAGTGTGACCGTTATGAAATGTTGCCTATAGGCCATAAAGGTACAACTATTGAAAAAAATGCAAGTTTAAAAATTAAGTGTGATATAGGAAGAAACAATTTTTTAGCGGGTTACAGCATAAAAATACCTTACACTTTGATCGCGGGAAGCCAGTATGACATAACCTACATCTTCCTTTTGCTCCCATTGGATCCAATGGGCAGTTTGGTCAAATCTTATTCATTGGAGGCTCTGCAATATATAAACGATTTCTCGAAGTTGATGGACATAGATCTTCTGATTCACAAGGTGATGACGAATTGGACAATGCGGTGATAGTATTGATGAATAACGACCTCTTTTGCGTGATTTCGTTGTATCAACATCATGAGCGTTGAGCTGATCGTTTGCTATTTCCAACTCGAAATTGAGCAATGGCATATGGTCCTTTGGTTTTTTCTGTCTCTTCGATATAATAGCCAGCTATTGACTGCTCCCATATGTTTGTTACAACATTCAACAATAGCAGCCCGAGGTATGTTGATGTATTTCATATCTTTCATTCTGATAATTGATTTTCGCCAACATAATTTGAAATCAGTTGAACGCTTTTGTTGTCGTACCAGCGATACTAAATCGTGCGTTGACTCATATTTCAAGTCGTACGATTCTCGTCCCCTTTTTTGAAGATCCTTCTCACTTTTTAAATGACAATTTTGTATTATTTTTATCTATTGCTAAGATGCCTTTTTCTTATTAAGCAATCATAAGGCTTATTTATGGAAGTAAACCAATTGTCAAAAAATAACTTGAAATTTTTGTTTACTGGCATGTTCCTTCTTCAATGTAGAGAAAATAATAAATAATGACTGATACATCAGCTCTTGTGAACATTTTAAAACCCCATTTATGAGACTTTTTCTGCAAGTATTTTTTCAGATTGTGACGACCTAATAAAAAGAATATCTATAATATAATTAAATGTCATTTGATTTCATCACAGCATTGTTACCTTTACACGAGGTTTGTTCAAAAAGTATCGCGATTTTTGAATTTCCGCGGGTTACGTAAATTCGATTTTCGATTTTCTTGTGGCGTTATGTTGGTACTAATGCTCCTCACATATGCTGACAAGGTTGGTCGTTTTGAATGTTTAGTTAATTTTTGACAGCTGTTTTGCTAGCACGTGTTTTGGCATGTCTTCGATATTTGCTTTCCAAAACTCGACCCATATTTTGGCTTCTTCGAAAGAAGTGAAGTGCTACTCGGCCAGGCCAAGAGCCATCGATCGGAACAAGTAGTAGTCGAAAGGAGCAATGTCTGGTGAATACGGCGGGAGTTGTAGGACATCCCATTTTAGTGCCTCTAAAGTTTCCTTAACGACTTTTGCAACATGTAGTCGTGTGTTGTCGTGAAGGAGAATCACTTTGTCGTGTCTTTTTGCATATTGGGGGCGTTTGAGCTTCAATGCTCGGCTCAATTGCATCAATTGTTGTTTGTAACGATCCCCAGTGATAGTTTCGTTAAGCTGGATCAGCTCACAATAGATCACTCCAAACAACAATTAATGCAATTGAGCCGAGCATTGAAGCTCAAACGCCCCCAATATGCAAAAAGACACGACAAAGTGATTCTCCTTCACGACAACACACGACTACATGTTGCAAAAGTCGTTAAGGAAACTTTAGAGGCACTAAAATGGGATGTCCTACCCCTCCCGCCGTATTCACCAGACATTGCTCCTTTCGACTACTACTTGTTCCGATCGATGGCTCTTGGCCTGGCCGAGCTCAAACGCCCCCACCAGATGCATAGAATTAGCTACTTGCCATCAATATTCGGTTTGGCCGTTGAAGTTGATGCATGACCAGGCTTACACCATGTTTTTTGCGCTTTGGGTTGTCGTAGTGGATCCACTTTTCGTCCCCCGCCACAATTCGATGCAAAAAACCCTTCCGATTATGCCTTTGGAGCAGTTGTTCGCATGTGAACAAGGAACCCAATTGCCAAGTTTTTGCACCATACCCATGGCCATGAGACGGTTTGAAATTGCTTTTTGAGTCACTTCTATGATTTCAGCGAGCTCATTTTGAGTTTGGCATGAATCTTAGTCCAATACCTAAATAAATAGTTAAACTTGACCTTGAACTTAGTTTTCCCGCTAATCTACCTTATTTTTACTTTCAATAAGTGGCATCACTGGCTCCAAGTGCAGCAAAAGGATTGGTAAGAATTCCGCCTCTGTCCAATACTCAAGCTGTATGGAAAGGTGTCATCTTAAGATGACAATGCATATTCAAATGCCATCCAATATAATTCATCACGACCCCTCTTATAGCGACTACTTACAAGAGTATCGCCTTACAAAAATGCTATGTTATCCTTGTATGTCCTGATGTCTCTAGGGATATGCCTAGGGGTAACAACGCCCATAATAGTGCTGAAGTTGCGTTAAATATCTTCGGCCTAAGCATTGATAGTAAACTAATATTTAATTTGCATACTTTTATGGAATGTTAATTGTGCATGTCAACACATCCATAAAATCGACCACGTTATTAACCGACATATTCTCAAAATTATAACAAAAAATTACGATGCTGTTAATGACATTGTTCCATCATAAAAAATTCTATTACCATCATAACATAATTAACAGCTGAAAATAAATACAAATAAATGCGAAACTAGCCTGTTCCGGTCCCGTTGTCAATTATGATTCACTGCTCTTGGCAAACACGGTGAAATACCTAAGTATACCCAGCAGAATTCTCTCTTGCGACTCGTTTTATTGACGAGAGATTCGCGGTTGTCGCGGCGTAACCGATACGCATGTATCAACGTGTCGTTGCAATTTTGTCGACTCTTTTCGTTTTCTTCTTTTGCATTTTTTGTTGTTTTTCATTACGTTTGAGTATTGCTGAGGAATTTTAAAATGTTTGCTTTGTGTGACGCAGGCAAGTGTAAAAACAAACACAAAGAAGAATGAACGATTAAAGTTGCACACGGAAGCGTAAAACCGGTCAAGACATATGTGTATGTATAGTAATCCATTCATGGAAATCCAAAATTAAATCACGACTGAATGGGACCCACTCTCATGGACGCCCGTTTATACTTCATGAACCCCCAAATATTTTTTTCTCTTACATGGAACCCTTGCATGTCATCGTCGACTCCTGGGGGTCAATATATACCACTTTGGGAACCACTGGTTTAGAGGAAGCACTAGTTTGTGCTACCTGAATAAAGTGTGTAAAAAAACACGCGTTTAGGTTTCATTAAAATATTAAATTTATTTTCAATATGTATTACAAATTGAGTGTGTTCGCATCAGCGGTTGCTACTATAGAAAGCAAAGCATAAAAACGTTTATGCTTATTGTATATCTTCGTAAGACAAATCGAAAAATGATGGAAAAGAAAGAAGATGCAAAGCAATACACACTCTTTATAATTTAGATCATGCTCTTGAAGAATTTAATTTCTCTTAAATAGCTGATGCAGATATTCTCCCACCGTTGGAAGATTGGAGCTTTCAACGGAAGCAACATCAACTGGCAAAACTGGTCCAGCACTCGTCTTGATTATTGCAACCCGTGCAACACTGCCGTTACCTTTGACATGCTTCCACACGGCCGAGTTGCCATTTTAATGGTGGTAGATTGTGGTCCTGCAATAAGACCATGGCGCCTGGCTGCAGATTTGAAACTAAAGATTGCCACTTATTACGCTCTTGCAGCTAATACAGATAACAGCTGCTCCACTTCTGCAAAATGATTGCTTCATTAAGCAAACGAGCTGCCATTGGCTCAGACGACGAAATGACGTGAAACGTGCGACAATTAAAAAGTGGGCTGATGAGAGCACCTCTAAGTCATTAGGATCCTATGTAATTGGACACAGAGGGCAAGAATTTAAAATTGCAGAAATTTCACAAGCCAGTGTTCGCAGCTCATCAAATGCCAAGATAGACAGTAGAACTGTGCAATAAAAATCATGCTTAGCAGCTGCCTCCCAGAAGCCACCGAAATGAGGTGAACGAGGCGGAATAAATTTCCAGTCGATTCCATTTGCGATGTATGTTGCAACAACTTGGCTGTTATGAAAACTGCCCGAAAAAATCCGCCTTAACTCCGCGAGCTCATTTTCTTTCATATCATGCGTGGTTTTCCTCTGAGGCTGATGAAGCTCCTTAATGCTGCAAGAAAAGCCTGAGTGTATATATAGGATTCAACCGGTGATTTGTTTCGGATCCGATGCTTGTAAAAAAATGGAACGCAATGAAAATAGCAAATCCTGAGACCCAGCATACAGGCATTTGTAATGATAGTATTCAATTATAGCTTTTGTAACCAGGTGACGTTTAGGCAAGATAAGGGGATGATTGGCATCGAAACTCAGCATTGAATTTAGGAGACGCCCTCCAACACGCAACAATCCATAAGTCGACTAATGGGTTGAGTGACAACAGCTTGCTACTAGATGATGATAGGGATTCACCTGCTCATCTGCGAAGCACACTTGCTAAATGCTCCTAATTAGTAAATCTGTTCAAATTTTGATGTCATCTACAGCAAGTGGGTACTTTAGACGTGGTAAATGCTTGTTCTTAAGCTGCACAAATCTGTAAATATTAGCAAAAGTGGATTGCAATTTATCAAACGAATTCTGTAATTTACAATCAAATGATATGTCACGATTCACTGATGCAGCCAAATCCTTTAGCCTTAATTCGGGCAGTTCCATGGCAGATGCTGCGTCCTTGAGCCATTTAGAATCATCCTCCAATAGAAATGATGGCCCAAGGAGCCACAATTTTGATTCATGCAATGCCTAATTGCTGCATCCACGTGACAAAATATCCGCTAGATTTGGAGAAGAAGGCACATAACGCCATACAAAGTGACGAGGGATTGACTGAATCTTCGAAACCCGGTTCGAGACGAAGACTTTGACACAATTGTAGAATCAGATCAACAGTAAATGCTGCCTGTGCATTTAATGGTTTGCGTCACAGAAAAAACAAATTCTGCCATCAGCAGCGCAGCTGACAACTCCAGCGCTCGAAATGGTCAAAGACTTTAAAGGCGCGACTCGACTTTTTGAACATAACAACTGTGATTGCACACCTAGGAAATTTGAAGCTGCTCACCATTCCAATCTGATTAGCGAGTTCGAGCCATTATGTGTGAAACGACTGAGATAGGTTTTCATCCCAATCAAGATTTTCCTTCCAAAAGGCCTGTATGAACGTTTTTGCTTTCTTTGTAACAGGAGCAATTAGCCCCAATGGGTCATAGATACGAGCATATGCAGAGAGAATTGCACACTTTGTTATTGGCCTTTCAGTAGAAAATGGTGTAAAACTGAATATAAAATTGTTTGATTCAGGATCCCATACAAGGCCAAGCGTCTTCGCTACATTACTTTCGTCATAAAATTTCATGAGCTTCTCTAGATCAGCGTCAGCTTCACCTTCAATAGTGCCTTGCTTGTTTCAACACTATTTCCATGTCAAGAAATTTCCCTTTCGCAACCTGATGCCGAATCTCATTGGCCTCACTGATTGTGTTTCATCCAGATATGAGCTCATCCACGTAAAAGTCTCTGAAGTAATCTGTGCCTAATCGGTATGTACTCTTATCGTCGCGTGCTGCAACAGCATTATTGCTTTGATTGCCAAAAAAAAAAAAAGCTGCCGGCCTTGTGCCATAAGTCAGTGTCAAGCTTATAGACATAAACTTCAGCCGCTGGTTTTCATAAGATACACTGCAAAAATTTGTCTGCATGCGCAACTCGTACACATCGATACATCTTGGAGATGTCACCGCAAAGAGCAATTTTGAAAATTCTGAGACGAAGGAACGTATGAAACAATTTTGGCTGGATGGTCATCTTCGCCGAACCATCAAACACTACTCGAAGCTTCGTACTCTAGCTATTCAGATTTACTTATGCCAAATATAGAGATAGGTGAGTGATGAGACTTGAGCCGCAGTTTCCTTGCATGAAGATGAAACGAGTGTTGATAAGATATTTGTTGAGGATTCAACTGCTGGCTGCGTACCGCTGTAATGAATGATGTTTTCCCTTGCAATGTTTGCATACTCCAGATTTGAAATCTTTCAAAGAGTGCCTCTTGCGAAAACAGTTAAAATACAAGTACATTTTCCTCGCTTCTTTGCAACGAAGCTTAGACGAAAGATTAAAAAAAAATCGACAATTTGTGATGTAATGCTCTTTCGAATTACAAAAAATGCAACGAAACTTTCCTGCCTGTCGACCAGATGCTGCTGAAGCGATGTTTTCCAGAATCTCAAGCGGACATCATCATTTTTCTTGGAACGATGACATTGATGACCACTCAGGCAGTTTGTTTGAAGACAAATCTTCGTTCCATTTCTCCTGAGATTGCCTATCAAGCTTTCCAACTATCAAATGGATGAGCAGATCATCTGAGATCCGAATTAACTTTGTCACTTAGTTCACCGAGGCTGACTGCAGAACTTTTTTCAACCTGCTTCAAATTAAAGATGGCTCTAATACGGGTCTGAAAGTGAAGAAGTTTATTATCACATCTTTTGAATAATAATTCCAAAGACCTTTTATAATTTTCATTCTTGGCTCAAGAGAATGAATTGTGTCTAATGTGACTCCTTCTAAGCTGTCGTGCAGATGCTAGAACTTTTATACATCACTTAAATTATGATCGATCATTGTAGTGAACATTGTTTAAAAGTTCGGCCAATCCATGTAGGATCCAATGAAATGAGAGATTTCCAGCTCGGGAACCTTGATTTTCCTCGCGGAACAAAATACAATGTATTATTCATAGGTGCATTATGCATAGCGGCAGAGTTGAATTCACCTTAAGCAGCAATGCACGCTTCCGGGCCAATTTAGCTTTGACGTCACAGTATATTAAAAAACTTCAGCGCTGGTATCATCCAACAACTTACTTGTATACAGCATCTCGAGGTTTGACTGTACCTCATCAAAACTACTGTATATATTTAAATGTGCGCTTTACGCGTCTTCTGTTCCCTCATTTCCATCGTATTTAGATATATGCTTAGTAGACGTCAGAATGTACATTGCAAGAGAAAATTCTACAGTGAATTGTCTTAAAACGCTCGATTATGACAGTGATCACAATGCCATTCAAATGATTATAAAGAAGAATCTTCAATCGCAACTCTTCACCCTGTTTGAAGAGAAATACAACTTTAGAAAAACTAATTGGAAAAAGTTTAAAAATAAAATTAGCAACCTTATGAGGTCTACAATATCTATACCGAATGTACGAAATCTCAGTAATGAAGAGATAAATGTCTATTTGGAGAAACTAAATAGAATAATTTTAGCATCTATTGAGTCTACCGTTCCGAAATATTCTGAGAGGGACAATATTAAAAAATACATTACGCTTAAAATGTTATAAATATACTGAAAAAAGCACAGTTCTAACAATTATAAAAAACATAACAGATTAGAACATGTCTAATTGTGATATAAATATCCAAAAAGCTAAACTAAATCTTTAAAAAAAAAATAATTCTAGAAATCTGTGAACAAACACATCGAAAATAAACTAACAAAAATGGATACAAAAGATCCATAATACATATTTCAGCAAATTAAGAAAAATTTCAAGAAAAATACTTAGGTAGATCTGAGTCGGTTAAAAGTACCAGTAGAAGAGGACGAAATTTTAAATCTTGCAGATATTCCATTAGAAGAAGTTTAAAAAGATAGAGAATCTAATAATTTCATTATAAGAAGTCATGACAACTTACTAAATGTGGTGGGTACTTACTTTCAATCCGTTCATTCTCCAAAAGATAGTGATCCAGATAACTGTAACCACACTTTAATTGATAACTGCTTCAATCGTTTTTTGACAATTAAAAATCAATTTAAGATCAATTAGTTTGCAAAAACCTCTTTTAATGCATCTTAAATCGCAAATAGTTTAAATACAGATCAGAGAGAAGATTATTTCATTACAATAGATGATCTGAGATACATTTTCTCTAAGCTAAGAAACAAGCTTTCCTCTGGTTTGGGTACTATACCAAACATCATCTTAAAACAAATTCCAGATGCGCTAATAGCAGAATATTGTACGATCTTTCATAATTTACTAAACAAAGCCTATTTTGCTAATCAGTGGAAAACAGCTAAGATGGTACTACTACAAAAAAAAAAATAAAGATCACAATGTTCTAAAGAATCTTAGGCCTATTAGTTTACTTCCTTATATAAGTATTAATATGTTCTGCGAAAAACAAAAGCCTGGTAAACAATTTGGCTTTAAACACCAACACCCCACAATTCTGCGTGAATTGTCTAGTTTCCGATATTAACTGGAATTGGAACAAAAAACTGTACAGTGGCGCATGTCTAATTGATATTGAAAAAGCTTTCGTTAGCATTTGGTTAAATGGGCTTATCTTAAAACTCATTAAATATAGTTTCCCTCTACATATTTTGTACATGTAGCTATGACAGCATCAGTACTACAAAATTTAACATTATTAATGGCTTGCAGCAGGGTACGGTCAACTCCCCCACACTTTGTTCAATTTGTAGTTACTGGATTTAATGAACCAAGTAGACAAAATAATAGCTTTTGCATATATTTATACATATTTATATATCATGCAGACAATAAAGTAAACGGTATACAACAGAGCTTACAAACCAAATTAGGAAAGTATGCACATATGCTAAAAACTGGAAACTTAAAATAAATATTGAAAAATGTGAAACAAATTCATTCAGGCCTCCAGTCAACAAATGTAATAATAATTTACGTCATAACTGGAAAAAGTTTCAAATTAAATGTGACATTACAAACTCGATAATCGCAAATAAAGCGTCGGTAACGTATCTCGGTATAGACATGGATAGATTCTTATATTTCAATAATCATGTGAACAAGAAGCTTACCAAAGCAAATAATGCGTTTTTCGCTTATAAAGCACTTTTCTACTCAAAGTACATAAATAGCAATTCTAGCTCCATATTACACAAATGAGGAATATATTAAAAATACATTACAAAGCGGATTTGCACCCCCAGAGGCCTTTTCGTTTTTGGACAAAAATGGAACAATTCAAGATAACTCAGCTATTCCAATATTTTATTATAGATTCAGAAGAGCAAATATAAAAGGTATTAACGTTGAGGCTAAAGAAACATCTCAAGTCATATTCGACCAATCTATAGCAAATAATGATACAAGGATTAAGTACAAAAAATATATATAATAACAGGTGATTTTTAAGCAATTTTTTTTTTTTTTGGCAGCACTGTTTTTAACAGCTGACGCGGTTTACGTGCCTTATGTTACTGTCAAACACGTTCAGTTTGGTCTATAATTTAACCATGAATCGACTTACAAACGAACAGCGTTTACAAATTATTGATTTTTATTATCAAAATTCATGCTCGGTAAGGCAAGTGTATCGTGCACTTCTTCCATTTTATGGTCAGTTTGGTCGACCTTCTGAGACAGCTATTCGGAATGTTGTGACTAAATTTCGCACCCAATTTACATTATTGGACATTAAACCACCAACACGCATACGTATAGTGCGAATAGAGGAAAAAATCGCAGCTTTATCCGCCAGTGTTACTGATGACCCTGAATTATCGATTCGGCGCCATTCGCACCAATTGGGCCTCTGTTACTTCACTACGAGGAAAATTTTGCGAAAGGATTTGGGTGCGAAACCTTTTAAAATGCAGCTGGTGCAAGAATTGAAGCCGCGCGGCCTACCACAACGGCTAACTTTTGTTGAATGGGCGCTGACAAAGTTGAATGAAGATCCAATTTTTTATCGAAAAATTGTGTTCAGCGACGAAGCTCATTTCTGGTTGAATGGATACATGAATAAGCAAAATTGCCGTATTTGGACTGAAGAGCACCCAGAAGCATTGCAAGAACTACCAATGCATCTCGAAAAAGTCACTGTTTGGTGTGCATTATGGGCCAGCGGCATCATTGGGCCTTACTTTTTCAAAGACGGCGAAGGCCGGAACGTTATTTTGAATGGCGAGTGCACCGCACGATGCTTACAAACTTTTTTTTTTTTGCTCAAAATGGAAGAGTTCGACTTGGCTAACATATGGTTTCAACAAGATGGTGCCACATGCCACACAGCACGTGAAACAATGGCCCAATTGAGAGGCGAGTTCGGTGAGCAGTTTATTTCACGTTTGGGGCCGGTCAATTGGCCGCCTAGATCATGTGATTTAATGCCTCTAGACTATTTTTTGTGGGGCTATGTTAAGGCGCATGTCCAATATGTTGGAGAGAGTATGCCAAAATTGGACTCAGCGGACTATTTGCAGCGCAGCCCCGGCCAACATTTACATGAAATTATCTTTAAACATTAAATTATATCGATCGTTTTATCGACTCGTATAAAGATTTCATAAATTTTTTTGAATTTTATGTTTTTTTTTTGAAAATCAATTAAAAAAAACAGATCAAATACAAAACAATAACAGAAAGCAGCAAAGTACAAAAAACGGTGCAGACTAAAATACATGAACACTGGTCAAGCTCAAATAATATGCCGCTATTAAATAAAAGTGCAACTGTTTTTAATGTTGACAGCTGCTACACAAATTATTATCGTCCGCTCGCAACTATCATGGACAGTGAAACCACTGTAGATGATCCAATACCAAATCAAGTAGATGATGACTCGGTACCTCCAGTCACACCTAATGCAAAAATGCCACCGATCACGGTGAAGAAAAGCGCTAAATACTATATATACATGATATGCTTAAATTAATACAAATAAATACACTTTATATTATATTAAAACAATATCAATTGGAATCAAAATATTCGTTAATAACTTAGACTACCACTACACTATTTGCAATCATCTCAAAACCGACAATTGTGAGTTTTTCTCTTATGAGAACAGAGAAACAAAGCCTTATAAAGCCATCCTATTAGGTCTCGACTAATTACTTAATGATGAGATTAAAACAATCTTAATATCTCATGGACCACAATACACTGATGTTAAAACAATTGAAAAAACACCGCAAGTTGTGTATCAAATTATCCTATATGTAGTTTATTTTTCAAATAAAACCACTACTCTCCAATAATTGCGGAAATACCTTCAGTACATCAACCACACTAAAGTTCGCTGGGAATACAAAAGTAAGCCACCAAGTAAACTAACACAATTTTACAACTGTCAACTATTTGGACACGGGTCAAACAGTTGTAATGTCGCCACATCGTGTGCATTCTGCGTCGGCCGCCATAAGACGTCATCGTGCCCAAATACAGAAAAACTTCTTTGTGCCAACTGCAGAGGTGCTCATTTCTCTACCGACCCTGCTTGCCCTTGTCGTGCCTCGTTTCTTGCGCTGATTCAAAAGAGATCGCCAACCTCTGTACGTTATTCTAACCACAACAACCCTGCCCAAACGCAATGACAGTTATTAGCGCAATATCAACACCACCAGCGCTCCTAGTAACGCAACAAATATTCAAGATTCGCCGAGTTTGAGTGCAACTAACTGCAACCAAAGCGGCAATACCTCCCAGCCAAAGACACCTCCCTACTCTGAGCTATAGGAACGCTTTTATCGGCGAAAGAGTACCACCATTATACAACACGGCAACAGCGGAAAATTCATCTGCTGATCTATTCACGTTTGAAGAAATAAGCTGTATTACGTCAGAGCTAATGGACAAACTTCAAAGATGTACAAATAAGAGTGAGCAATTTAATGTAATCACACAACTAGTACTCAAATATGTCAATAGTAGTAAATAAGGTAGATTATCTTAATATTATGGCGTGGAATGCAATCAATTAAAATTTTCTAACTAAAAACAATATTCACATTTGACTTGATTGCGAAACGTGGCTCACACATAAGGACAGTTTCACTATCCCCAATTTTATGGTACACAGAAACGACCGTATCATCAATAGAGGTGGTGGAGTAGCAATAATTGTCAAAAAATCATTAAACACAAACAAATTACTAACATAAACACCCACTTCAACGAAAACGTAGGTACAGAAATTAGTATTGACCTGGAAAACTTCTTTAAAATTTTCTCGGCTTACTTTCCTGGTTCATTGCGTATATTGAAGAATAAAAAGAACATGTTCAAATGTGACCTTCTAACACTCTCTCGTACTAAGGGAAACTACGTCGTAGAAGGTGACCTTAACTGTAGAAACAGGCTATGGAACTGTGAAAGGGCAAACTGTTGGAAACATTCTTCATGAGTTATTTTCCTATGGCAGATTTTCCATCTGATATTCTAGAGACCCAACGTATATACATGCCAGCTACCAAGGTAATCCGTCAACACTTTACTTATTTATTACGAACTGACCAATAAATTTTTCTGAACCTATTGCCCAAACCGACCATTCTTCAGACCATCTCCCAACTGTATGTAAATTCACTGCAACAGCTGTAACTAATACTGAATCATATTTAGAATATTCTAAAGCAAATTGGAAAAAATTCAAACGGCTTTTAGCTAGGAAGGCTCAATATAGATTAGACAACCCCCTGGATCTTCCTAAAACCGAATATATTGTTGTCAATATGGTTAACTATCTGAAACAAGATATAGATGAGGCAATAGTATAGTCCATACCCAGGAAGAAAAATAAACAATTTATCCGAAATTTACCAGTTAATATTACCAATCTAATATCAAACAGAAACACTGCACAAAGACTTTGGATTAGGACTAGGCAAACAATTTTTAAAGCTAAGGTTAATTACTTAAACCGTGAAATACGACACAAAATGCTTGAACTGAACTTGAAAGTAACTCTAAGCCCTTTTGGAAGACAACAAAAACTATTAAAAACAAAAAACAGTACATTCCAAGCTTTCTCTTTAATATCTACTTTCTATCCCACACCACTTTCCCCCCCATAACCCGCGTGAGCTGGGATTCATTATAAGCCGAACAAGACTGGGTATCAACCACAAGTCACTTCGGTAATGAATTACTGGGGTTAGTAGACATGCAATACAAATTAATTGACTACTATACGGCTACAGACCTAATGTCATCAGCCATTTATAATAATCATCATGCACATAGATAGATACTTATAAAATAAAGTGTGCGAAATTAAGTTAAACAGTAAATGGAATGCTATGTGTTAAGGAGAGTTTAGATATTACATTTTAATTGATCGGAAGATAGTGATATTAGATACAAGGTCATAGTATAGATTGTATGATTGATATAAAACACGAAAAGGATCATGCTGCAAATAAGAAGTCTTACATGTACCAACAAGTATAGTAGAAGAATTCCTTGTAACTCGAGAAGGAACATTAAAATTAATACTACCAAGCAAAGAAGGGAAAAGATGCTGCCTACAATTAGATTGTGCAAGAATGTGACACCAAGAGTCGTTCTACGACTGGATAATTTCGGGAGGCGGATTAATTTAAGACGGCTTCTGTAAGATGGAAGGTTTATATTAGGATCCCAATGTAAGTTACGCAGTGCAAAAAGCAGGAATTGCTTTTGAACGGACTCAATACCATCACTATAATTTTTAAACAGTGGATCCCATGCACACGATGCATATTCAAGTATTGGCCTAACCAAAGAGTTAATAATAATTTGGTGGTGTAAGGATCATTAAACTCTTTAGACCAACGTTTAATGTATCCTAAAACACCTCTAGCTTTACAGATGATACTAGAGGTATGCGACCGAAAATGCAGCTTTGGATCCATAAACACACCCAGATCACTGAATTGTGTGACACGTTCTACAGTATGATCATTAATGTGGTAGATTTTCACAATTAAATTTTTACGGTAAAAGGACATAATTTTACATTTGTCACAATTAAGCGAAAGATAATTTTTGGCGCACCACTGAGATAAGGAATCAAGAAGAAGTAAATTCTAATAAGTTGGTTGTAGTTGAACGCTTCTTGGTGAAACCGTGTTGTGAAGTACTTAATAAAGGAAGAACGAAATGCTGGGCCTGATCGGTGATATGTTCAAACAACTTCGGAATAGCGCAGAGTTTAGCTATTCCCCGGTGATTTGATACATTAGCTTTACTGCCTTTTTTGTGGAGTGGGATTATATAGGACTGCTTCCAAATATTAGGTAAGACAGAGGTATTCAGAGATAAGTCAAACAATTTGCAGATTGGTCTATGCAAAGCAACAGCACATCGCTTCAGAACACAACTGGACATCATCTGGACCTGGTAAAAAAGTTATTTTAGAAGATTTTAAATATTGTAATACTGTATTACAATCAATAACTGGCATATTAAATTGAGGAATATGATATGGGTATGGACTATCACAATCATTATTGAAATTCGCGTAAGTGCTTTGGAAAAAGTTCGCAAAAAGATTGGAAATTTCTCCATCGCTGCAACATTCAACACCATTTAATTTCATACAGGATGGGAATATATCCAACCTGCGCTTCGTGTTGATAAAGTTATACAATTTTTAGATTTTTTTTAGGATCTCTTTTAATATCCTCTTTGACATGTGTCACGTATGACTGATAGCAGAAATTGTTTAGGTGTTGAAAACTTTAGCGGGATGTAGCGTATTTAGTATAATCAGCAGACAAACCGGACCTTTTATATTTTTTAAATCAATTTTTAAAATTTTTTAATTTAATTAAATCATGAGTAAACCAAGGTGGCGCATGTGGGTTATGTTTAAGTTTAATTTTCGGAACACATAATTCGAAATTATTTTTCATAGTTGTATAAAAAAACTTTGCAGCTAGTTCAACATTGTCACAGGAATACAAATATGACCAGTCAGTGGCTATAAGTAGAGAATTTAGCTTAAAGAAGTCAGTTTGTTTAAAACAGAAAACACGTGTTGATGTAGGAAGCAAATTAGAAGGATTATAAGCATCCTCTGGAGTGGAAAGAGGATTACTTCGAAACAAGGAAAGATCATTAATACTGTCGGTAAAGACCAAATCTAAAATTCGGTTAATGTTATTAGCTATGTAGTTTACTTGTTGAAGGGAAAGATCCAGCAATTAGTCGACAAACTCACAGCTTACTGATGATATTATAGGACCTAACAGTTCACAACTGTTTTCAGGGGGAACGGATATTTTAAAAGACGAAATTGTCCTTTTAAAAGAAAATTTTAACTTAGTGGTATTCACATTCGTAATTGGTGGCAGTTTAGATAGAAGGTAGTGATTAACATCGGCTTCCGAAGTATCTTCAGCTAACCTAGACACAAAAATAGATTTAGAAGGGGGAACAGCGACAAGCTGCTTAGGGCCAATTGAAGCTTGAGTTTTTGAGCTAGTAGGCGCTATTTCTGCCGCTACATGCTGCACAACAAATGCATAAGAATTCTTATGAAAGTTCCCCGGTAGCTCCATCTGCCCCATTGGTGTAGTAAACGTAGGTGTATGTATAGAAATAGTGGGGGTAGGTGTAGAAATAGTGGGGGTAGGTATAGAAAAAGTGGGGGTAGAAATATAAATAGTGGGGGTAGGTATAGAAATAGTGGGGGTTGATGCTTTGTTTAAAGGTGCATTATCACACAACCAACAAGCTACAGTGCGGCATTTAGCAATAAATGATATGTTTTTACACTTAATACAACAATGCATTTTAAATTAAAAATATAATTAACTAATATAATAAATTTTAATGTAATTTAATGAAAAATGCAGATACTAAATGTACACACTGTAAGTGACAGCACACAAAAATAAAACAAACCCAAAACAAATGCTATAGAAAGAAACACAAAACGGTACTGAATCACTGATTAATAACAGTTTGGTTTCGCAACAACAATGCTCACAAATAATAACTTTGAAATGTTATATACAATAACAAACGTAAAAATTATGAAACATGTAAAAACAAAATCAAAATGTACTAATCACTCAAAAATTAAATAAAAATACCTCAAATAGAAATATTAAAACTTTTAAAATTGATGCACCACTAACTAACCCGAAAACACCAACAAATTAAGTTATGCACAATAATAAAAACAGTATTAATTACAAATTGAAGTTAAAGTAAGTAAAAATTTAAATATTTGTTAGAACAAGAATAAACACGTCAGATTAATTAATTTAACGATCAAAATTTCTCGACTGGAAACGATAAGGTTAACCTTCTAGCAGACGTTTTTGAACTGAAACACCGTTTAACTGAGGATTACTATGATTCTGAAACCTCAACTGTGTAACCTGCGATTCCAAGAAATTAAGACAATTGATTCCCCTCTAACAATATGTTAAGTTCGAGACATCATTAAGTCCTTAAAATATAACAAATCCCCTGGTTATGAGCAAATACCAAATATCTGCCATAAAAACCTGCCAAAGAGTGCGCTTATATTTTTAACGCAAATATTGGAACATGGTTTAAAACTTTGCTATTTTCCTTCAACTAGGAAAATCGCAAAAGTCATTCCCATCCCTAAACCAGGTAAACCTGATTCACCAGAAAACTATTGACAGATCAGCTTGCTGAGTGGATTCTCAAAAATTTAAGAACGAATAATTAAAACCAGATTAAATCGTCATTTAGAGGATAACAATATACTGCCAGCTGCACAATTTGGGTTCAGACCCCTTTTTAACTGCATTCATCCTTTAGACAAACTAACCAATTTTATGAAAAAACAACTCAATCTAAAAAAATCAGTTGGAATGGTAACTTTAGATGTTCAAGCCACTTTTGATACAGTATGGCATAAAAATATGATCCATCAACTATTTAGAATAAACACACCAACTTACTTCACTAAAACAATCCAAAGTTTCCTATCTGACAGTTTATTTCACGTCTCCATGGATGGATTTTAATCTGTTAGAAACTCGAGATGTGCTGGTATCCCTCAGGGCTCTGTACTAGGGCCTGTCTTATATAATATTTATACACATGACATGTTTGAAGGCTGCATAACATAAATTTTTGCAGATGACACGGCTCTATACTGTTCAGGTGAATCCTGCCATGCGATCCTTGACAACTTCAGAGTGCACATATCCATATCTTCCATATCTAATTTTTTAGCCAATGAAAAATAAAGCTAAATGCTGAAAAAACTAATACAATTTACTTCACTAAGAAGCGAAAACAATGTTTTCTACCCAATTCTGAGTTGCAACTAAATGGTTGTAGCATCAAGTGGAAGAATTCTATCCGATACCTTGGACTCTTTCTCGGAAAGAAGCTTATCTTTAGAGAGCTTATAGGTAAAACTATCGATAAGGTCAATAAAACCGTTTCCATCCTTTGTTTTTTTATGT
The DNA here is from genome assembly GCA_035041805.1 of Amiota mariae. Taxonomy (NCBI): domain Eukaryota; kingdom Metazoa; phylum Arthropoda; class Insecta; order Diptera; family Drosophilidae; genus Amiota; species Amiota mariae. The sequence goes on along the minus strand of JAWNKV010000396.1, from coordinate 24,097 downwards.
TTATTTAGATATGATAATTATAAAATTAGAACAGAAAAAGAAACAAACTATACTATTTATAAATAAACTTACAGACTGTCTCTACAACGAGCTCTCTACTGCACTATATATGTTATTTACAATTCATTTTTTAGTGATAAGTAACATGTTATAAGGTGAATTTAGAATATGTTTAAACCCGTTTCAATCCTTTATTAACCGCAAATCCCAGTTATCAATCCAAAAGAAATTAATCATATTTAAAATTCTATATTCAGCATTCTGAGTGAACAGACGTGCTCACAACAGCGCCTGCCTCAGTGAACTAATCTTGCGATAAAGGAAAACAAAGTAAATAATAACTTTAGAAAGCATTTTGGTTAGCTTTGACAAGGTTTCCACGATAAGACATTTTTGAAAGACTAATCGTCAATTCTTCTTTGGTGTCTGTTGCGAGCGTTTCCATGTTAAGATTGGTGCCAGACAATTTTTTTTAAGAAACAAAAACGTCGACTTTGTTTGTGGTACAGCAGACAAATTCTTCTGTACAAACAAATGTCTGCAGAGAGGAATCTGACTAAAAATCTTATCGTGGAAACCGGGACTTTGATAATAGAAAATTTACTAACAACAACAATAAGAAAACGAAACGTTACATTACTGTAACAACATTAACATGAGCAATATTACTTCTAGAATAGCAATAGCAACAACAATTTTTACAAGTTAGGACAATAACAACAACACAGGCTAGCAGTAGTTTTGTATAATTTCAACAGCGCAGCATCATCAACTGATAGCAATAGCTGTTGTCATTGGTTGTCCAGTTAGTAAAACAAGGTGGTGATTGAAAAGTATTTCAATTGAATAAATTGTATATTATAATTAATGCCACCTATTAGAACACCTCCACCTGGCGGAGCAAAAATGCCAAACAATCTTGACAGTATCAAAGAGCTCAACAAGAAACTCGAAATAATGGACGAATTGTGTGCCAAACTTGCAAAAGAAGTGGACCAGCTAAACAATGAAAACACTGAATTAAAACTAAAGTCCAAACGAACAATTATTGGAAATACACACAATTCTGTCCTACAAGATAAAAATACTGTTTATGAAACAGATGAAGAGGAGCTTGCTCACGAGACTGACTGTATCCTGAAAAGGAGACCCGGCAAAAAAAGAAAGGCTGATCAGTCACCTGACCCTCCCAAATCTATGTCCCCTAAGATCACTCCAAAAAAGACAAGTGATCAGCAAGTAAAAAAGGTTCCACGGTCCCCACCCATAACAAACGAAAATCTCTCATGGTGCACTTATGAAAATAAGCAAACCAGACCTATTAAAGTCATTGTGAAAAATTTACATCATACATGCGAACCACAAGCCATAATATCTGATCTTAAAGAACAAGGATTCAAAGCTATAAATGCAGTCAATAAGTTAAAATGGAAAACGAAGCAACCATAAGACATGTTCCACCTTACATTTAATGCAACAGAACATACAAAAAAAAAATTATTGAAATTAAGACTACGTATATTGCACTCTATGGTGACTATCGAGCAATCAAAAATGATCCCTCAGTGTAAATCATGCCACGCTTTTGGCCACATGCAGAACTACTGTTCCAAACAGTCAAGGTGTGTCAAGTGCGCAGGAAAGCACAAGAAACCAGAACAGCTGCAACCAAAGTGCTGTAACTGTGGTGATTCCCATCCTGCTAGCTACAGAGAATGTATTGTTGCTAAGGAATTACAAAACATTTCCAAAGAACTGGCAATAAAAAAAGTGAATCTCAGACCAAAAATTCCACAAATAAACCTTTACAGAGTCAGCCAAATAGGTTTCAGAACAAACCAATTGCTCAAAATAAGGATACAACTCAAAAATTACCGGAATACTCGCAAGTTGCTAAAGATCCAAAAAAAAAAAAAACTGAGGAAACGAATATATTACAACAAATATTGGATAGACTTGTGAAACAGCAAGATTTTAATGCAATACTTGAAATGAGGCTGCAAAATCTCGAAAAAGCTTTACACCAAGTTAAGTAAACATGCCCAGATTCCTAAAAATTATGATATGAAACGCTAACGGAGTACTGAAACACCACGACGAACTAGACATTATTCTCAATACTGATAAAATCGATGTATGCCTAATATCTGAGACACATTTCACTAATCAAACATATATAAAAATCAAAAACTATGAAATATACAGTATCCACCCAAATAATTGCGCGCGGGCAGGTAGTGCTGTTATAATAAGAATACTACTTCAAACACTATGAACAAGCAAAAATATCTACAGATATGTTTCCACCAACTACCATAACTACTGGTAACAGATTATCATTAACAGCCGGCATCAGTTCAAATGTGATTTACTTATATGCAAAACTAATAAATAGTCACAAAAACCGGTTTTTAATGGGTGGCGACTTCAATGCTAAGCACACTTTCTGGGGCTCAAGACTCATCACAATAAAAGGCAGAGAACTTTATAAAGCCCTGTAAATGACAGGAAAAACACCACAAAAAACACCCTTTATTTCGAGAAAAACTTCAGCCAATTATCTCTGTATTGAAAATGGTCTAGATATGAATTCTGATCATTCTGCTATATACCTAACACTCTATGAAAGCGTAGCTACTAAGTAGCCACCACCCACTGTTGTCAGTAAACACACCGACTGGGAATACTTCAAAAGAATCCTGTCTGACTACAATCATGAAGAAATCGTAATAAACAGCACTGCTGCCTTAGAGGATGAAATCCTTAATCTGTCAAAAATCATTCAACTTGCAGCTTGGAGAAGCACACCAACCACAAGAAATACTACGGCAGGTCACAAGTACACAAAAGAAATAAAGGAAATGGTTATGGAAAAACGCAGAATGCGTCGAAGATGGCAAAAATCAAGATCTCCTATTGAAACCCTGCTTAATAAGCTAACAAAACATCTCTGCAATAAAATTAAAGCTTTTAAAAATAGCGCTCTTGGCAAAAAATGAAGTGAGCTAACTAATGACCGTAACACTGATTATTCGCTTTGGAAGTTCACAAAAAAGTTTGCACAACCAACTGTGCGATATCCACCAATAAAAAAACCAGATAACACATGGGTCAAAAGTACCGGAGTAAAGGCACACATTTTTCCAGATTATCTAGAGAACACTCAACCCTAGATCAAGTACACAGAATAACTAGAGTTATCGAAAATGCTTTTGAAGAAAAGAGGGTGTGCTCTGCAGTCTTCCTTGATGTATCAAAAAATTTTGACAAGGTCTGTCATAATGGCCTACTAAATAAAATTAAAGTGTTATTACCCAAACATATCACTTTCTAAAATCATACTTGACAGATCGCTTCTTTCGTATTAAACAAGAATATACGTATTCAGAACTCAAAGAAATTAAAGCTAGAGTTCCCCAGGGTAGTGTACTGGGCCCCATCCTTTATATATTATTCACATGTGATCTACCTACCAACAAAAACTGCTTTACTGCCTCCCATTGTATATAAATGGCATACAAAGTCCACACTATAATACTGCTAAATACTTAGTGATGACTCTGGACACCAAGCTCAAGTGGAATGTACACGTAAAGAAAAAACGAGAAGAACTTGTACTAAAATTCAGAAAAATGTATTGGCTCATAGGCGGACTGCGCTATCGACGTACAGCAAAGTATTATTAATTCTCTGGCTATGATTTTATTGAAAACGATGAATAAAGGTGGAGATACACAAACGACTTCAGCGTTAAGCTGCATTGTCGACAAACGCAGCATGCAGCGTCAAACTATACAAACGACGTCGAGGTACACAAACGACTTCAACCATATTGACTTCAGTAAACAAAAACAGCTGTGAATTTGAAAATTTAAGAAAGTAATTATTGAAGAAAACTGTATTATAAGTTGAATTATTAAAAAAAGGAAGTATGTATTTTTATTATCATGTAATAAATTGAATTGGAATAACTTTTTAAATAGATAGGAAAGTCTGCCATCAAATTTAACATAAATACTGCAAAGAAATTTCCATTTACCCAAAAAGTTTTTTGTCATTCACCACGCGATCAAGCAATTCTTTTGGTTCACAAACAGCTGTTTTCTGGTTCACAAACAAGTTCTTTTTCCATTCACCAATACTGTTTTCTGTTGATGTTGTTCGACTTTTTGAGTTGCTGCGTTCGCGAGCAAGCTATGTAACTCGGTCCATACGATTTCATACATTTAAACTTTTGTGTTTTGCCGCACGAACGCATCAAAAGCTGATTTGCAAGAAAACGTCGTTTATGTATCTCCACCTTAATGGCTGACGGAAAGAGATTATGTGGCAGCAAATTTAGCCGATCTGCTGACAGTATGTGTTGTCTTAGGATTAAACTATCGAGTCGAAAATATGTTTACGCACATTTTTAATAATTTGCAAAGCTTAATTTGCTAATAAGAGGCGAAGAGGCAGTAGATGACGAATTAGAAAGTGAATCAGACTATGAGGACGTAGGAAGTAGACATAATTCAACTAGAGCGACAACGGCGACAACAATAACAAAGAAAATACTAAGCGAAAATTACATGAGTGTGCATGCAGACAATCGGCGCGACAACAGATTTTGTGTGAAGCAGAACGACGAAGGCAGCACAGCGTCGGCGCCACGCTTCGCGAATTTTCGTGATATAGAGGAGAGCATACGCAATCTTGATGATACTAACACAATTTCTACCGTGAGAATTGAGAAATTTGAAGAACAGGACACGCTGATCTGTTGGAATGAATTACAGAAAATTATATTCGCCAAGAAAGCATTGAAAGGAATTGCGAACTTATTTCTCTTGAGTGAAAGAGGTTTAACATCGTGGAATTCTCTCAAAAAATCATTGCTTAGTGAATTCAAATCGAATGTGAGCAGCAAACTCATTCATGAACAGCTTGTTCAAAGCAAGCGCTGCAACAACGACTTAAAGAAATAGCTAATCGACGGCATTAATGTTAAGACAACAAACAAAACCATTTTGTACAATGCAAGAGATTTAAGTGAGTTTAAGAGCAAATTAAAGTGTTATAAGACAATGATTGAAAAAGAGAACCAAAATGAGAAAGGAAACACAATGAAAACAATATGAAAGGCAAAGACAAAAAAGGCAATGTGAACAAGAATGTGGAAAGAAACGTAAACTGTTATAATTGTGGTCAAATCAGAACAAAGAGAAGGGCAAAAAGTGTTGTAAATGTCGTCAATTTGGGCACATATCCAAAGATTGTAACTGGAACGAGAAAAGTGTCGAACTTAAAATTAAGTGTATAGCTTTGTTTGACACTGGTAGTAAATTCAACATAGTTCAGGAGGATTTTTTTTTGCGAAATGAGTAGACCAAAGGTGGAAAAAAGCAACATTGGTTTTGGTAGTGATCGTTGCGCGTGTAAAGTTGAACCTATTGTACATTTTAAAGAAAAAATCTTAATCGACGAAGAATATTTCTTTTTAGATTTTCAGTTCCAGTTAGAAGATGCCTTGACGTGAAATTGGTTATTGGTGAAGAACTTTGCGAACAGGCGGAACTAGTGTTTAATGCCAAAGGGGTACAAGTGCGCAAAGCCGTGAACAATATTTAAAGGAATGATGAAAATTAATGCAGTAAAAAAACTAGAGTTCAATATAAACGAAGCAGCAAGTAAAGCGGCCAAAGAAGAAGTATATGAACTTGTCTCAAAATATGAACCGGCCAAAACGAAGACAACAAATATCGAAATGCGCATTTTAACTGATGAAACCCCAATATTTTCGCGACCACGTAGATTAGCTTTTGCAGAAGCAAATATTGTTGACGATCAAATTTATGAGAGGCTTATGAATGGCATAATTGAAGAATCAACATCTGAATTTACTAGTCTGATAGTTTTGATTAAAAGACAATGGTTCACCGAGACTTTGTGTGGACTTTCGAAGAGTAAACAATGTAGATGTAAAAGATTACTTTCCGTTACCGCTCATTGAAGACCAGTTGAATCGACTACAGAGAGCGAAGATATACAGCACAATTGACTTAAAAAATGGATTTTTCTATGAACGTGTAAGTGAATCGAGTAGAAAATACTAAAGGGCTGTGGTGGTTCTACGAGGGTTGCTACTTAAGTCTTGAGATATGGCAACACCAATGTTGATATGCCAAATCTGACATTGGTATCGTAAAGCTTGTCGTTTTTAATGATAAATGTACTCAGAACGTTTTGTCATACGAGTGCTATTTGTCTTGTTTACAATGACTTGAAAAATTCGTTTCGGCTAAAAAATGGAATTAAATCGTGAACATTTTCGTGCAATGATTTTTTATGATTTTCGACGTGGATTAACTCAACAAGAGTGTGACAATCAACTCGCTTCGACTTTTGGTGATGAAGCACTATCCAGGGCCACCGTGTTTCGCTGGTTTTCTGAATTCAATCGTGGTCGTAGTTTTCTCCAGGACGATTTTCGTGAAGGTAGTCCAAAATCGGTTGTTGTGCCACAAAACATTGATGCTGTGCGTGAACTGATATTGCAAGATCGTCATGTGACATATCGTAAGATAGAGACATGTTTGGGCATTAGTTCCACTCGCATACATCCAATATTGCATGAACATTTGGCCGTCAAAAAGATTTGTTCGCGTTGGATATAGCATAATTAGACAATCGCGCAAAAAAAGGCTCGTGTCGATTGGTGCAAAGAAATGTTGAAAAAATTCAATCGCGGTGCTTCAAAAGACGTCTATAAGATCGTGACAGGTGATGAATCATGGATCTATGCATATGAGCCTGAAACTAAACAGCAGTCGACTGTATGGGTCTTTCAAAATGAGCTAAATCCAACAAAAGTTGTTCGCGCACGAAGCACTTCAAAGCAAATGATCGCCTGTATTTTGGAATAACCGGGCATGTCGCCACCGTGCCATTAAAGAAACGTAGAACTGTTAATTCTAAATGGCACACCACCATTTGTTTGCCAGAAGTGTTCGAAGAAATAAGAAAAATCAACCGCAGAAGACGAATCATTCTCCACCACGACAATGCGAGCTCTCATACATCGGCTCAAACAAGTGACTTTTTAAACACTCAAAACGTCGAATTAATGGGTCATCCGCCCTATAGTCCAGATTTGGCACCCAATGACTTCTTTTTATTCCCGCACACCAAAAATAAATTGCGAGGTCAACGTTTTTCGACGCCTGAAGAAGCGGTTGATGCGTTCAAAACACATGTTTTGGAGATACCTCATTCCGAGTGGAAAAAGTGGTTCGAAAATTGGTTCAATCGCATGCAAAAGTGTATTGATCTACATGGAGAATATTTTGAAAAACAATAAAGTCATTTTCGATGATACATATTTGTTATTATTTGTGTCTCAAAACTTAAGTAGCAGCCCTCGTATTTGCCGCACTTCACTAAAGGTGGAGATACACAAACGACGTTTTCTTGCAAATCAGCTCTTGATGCGTTCGTGCGGCAAAACACAAAAGTTTAAATGTATGATATCGTATGGACCGAGTTACATAGCTTGCTCGCGAACGCAGCAACTCAAAAAGTCGAACAACTTCAACAGAAAACAGTATTGGTGAATGGAAAAAGAACTTGTTTGTGAACCAGAAAACAGCTGTTTGTGAACCAAAAGAATTGCTTGATCGCGTGATGAATGACAAAAAACTTTTTGGGTAAATGGCAATTTCTTTGCAGTATTTATGTTAAATTTGATGGCAGACTTTCCTATCTATTTAAAAAGTTATTCCAATTCAATTTATTACATGATAATAAAAATACATACTTCCTTTTTTTAATAATTCAACTTATAATACAGTTTTCTTCAATAATTACTTTCTTAAATTTTCAAATTCACAGCTGTTTTTGTTTACTGAAGTCAATATGGTTGAAGTCGTTTGTGTACCTCGACGTCGTTTGTGTAGTTTGACGCTGCATGCTGCGTTTGTCGACAATGCATCTTATCGTTGAAGTCGTTTGTGTATCTCCACCTTAATGTACAGTATTTTCAAACACTATATTTAGTGTTGCATTGACACAAAATTAGAATGTTCTATTTAAAAATGTTACATCAAAACAAACACTGCACCATTTGAAAAGCTTTCGTTATAGTCTTTGACAGTGCTTGAGTTCTGGTATGAAGCAAAAAATCAAAACAGAACAAGCACTGAAGTAAAGTAACGAGTAATTTGCACCAAGCATAGCGAGTACACTAGAACAAACTAGTAAAACTCTGTCTCATTTTTTGTGCTTCTAAATTTTGCGTGTGCTGTTTTCGTAAATCTATACTAATATAATAAAGAGGTAATGTTTGTTTGGATGATAATCTTCGAAAATACTTATCCGATTTTAAAAATTCTTTCACGTTACCAATGAGTGTCAAGCAAACCTACTTCTTTGATTTTTAATTTTTTTGGATTAATATAATACATAAACGTTCGAACGATTTCATGCTGTGCTTCTTATTGTTCTTGAATTTTGTGTTGTTTTTGTTATTGTTGTTTTTTTTTCCTCTCGGAGTACGCATAAGAGCATTGCGCTCCTCGTTATCTTATTTTTGTACATGTTGGTCACTGAGATCGACATAAAAATATACTCTTTGCTTTGAATGCTTTTGCAAAGCACATATAAGCAAATGTTTATGTGTGGGTATGTGTATTGGCAAGCATTGTGTGCCTTTGTTGATGTGCAAGGGGAGGAAGAGAGAAGAATGAAAGAATAAAATAGTCAAACACCCAATTTACACAAACGTTATCTACGTACACGATGTGTCCCAAACATAACCGAACTTTTTGGGTAAAGAATAAAACACACATTATATTATTTTTGAAAGTTATTATTTATTCAAAATAGTTTCCATTAGACTCAATACAACGTTTGGTACGATCAACCAGCGCATGTATAGATTTGTTTATGTCATTTATAGGAATGTTCTTCAGCACCACGGTTACGGCTGCTTGAATGGCTGGGATATCATCATAAAATGCTCTTTTCATCTTGGTTTTCAGTTTTGGAAATAGAAAATAGTCACATGGTTAAAGATCAGGCGAATATGGAGGGTGGTTGATGAGAGAAATCCGTTTTTTCATCAAAAATTCGTTCATTTTTTTGGTCTTGTGAGGTGGTGCATTATCGTGCAATAAAAACAGCTGTTTTCTTTCTGGATATTCAGGTCTAACACAATAAATTCTTTTCCACAAACGATACAAAACGCCTAAATAGTATTCTTCATTAACAGTTCGACCCTCTGGAACAAATTCCTTGTGGACAATACCCTTCGAATCATAAAAAAGTAACCAACATTGTCTTGATTCGAAACTTCTGAAAACGATTTCTGGACGACCTGGGCTTAGGTCGTCATTTAAATCCTCACGACCATTTTTAAATTGTGTAAACCACGTATAAACTTAAGTACGACTCATACAATCATCACCATATTTTTTCATCAATTCGTATGTCTCAGCGATTTTTTTTTTCAAGTTTAACACAAAATATTATATTTGTTCTTTGTTCTATTTTTGTTTTGTTACATGAGCACTTTTTTTTCTTTTATTGAAATGACTGTAACTTTCACATCTGTCATCCGATTTACATGAATGTAGGTGCGCTTGAAAGAGGATGAAGTTATCTTTTTGATGCTGCAAATTCAATGGATGGCGCTGCATGTTATATGATTTAAATATAAAGTTCGGTTATTTTTGGGACACACCGTGTATCTATACTAATCTATACTAATATAATAAAAAGGTAATGTTTGTTTCAAAATTGTAACATAAACAATAATTTTTTTTTTTTTTTTTTTTTGTTTTGAGTGAGGGCGTAACAACGCGCGCCGGGCCAGCTATACAAAAAAAATATAAAATTTAACAATAACTTAAATTAAATGTTGATACTATTGTCAAATTTTTATTTTAGGGAATGTAGAAACGACTCGACAGTAACCCTAGCAATTGAAATAATATCGAAAATAGTACGAGGTGAATATAAAATTGGTTGTGGCTAATTGTAGGCCATTTAAGATGGTCAGCGATCCTGGATTGACAGAAGTCGCAGAGTTTTTTGTCTCCATTGGATTCAAATTCGGTGTAAATGTGGATGTTGCGACTTTTATACCCGAGCCAACAACAATTTCACGCTACGTCGAGTCTTTGTACGCAAACGTTTTGAAGATATACGTCATGAAATAAGCACAATACTTGAAATTGGATACGGTTTGACGTCAGATCTGTGGACAGGTAACACTTTTTGTTTGTCACAAGAACTATTTTAGTGTATATTTACTAATTTTTGTATCACGTCTAGTTTTTGAGATACAACTACTTCTTTCTTTCTTACCTTTACATAGATTTTGTTTATGTTATTGCACTACTACTAATGCTGTTTATGTTATTGAAAATCTTAAACATTAAACTCATATAAAGAAATAATAACAAATTCATAATAATTTAGTTTCATAATGAAAAAGTGTCTAATATTTATTATATTTTAGTTTGGAAACAAAAAAAAAACACCATGGAAGTTGATCTCAAAAACTAGAGGTGATACAAAAAAACCAAGGACATATTCGAAATCAGCGACCTCGAATTAGTTAATATATATACTTAAATAGTTCTTGTGACAAAAATGCTGTTGTTCAGTGTAATGATTTGAGGAAATCATATTTATCTTTGACCATGCACTTTGTGAAGGATGGAAATATTTACTGCAGGCTGTTGCGCATGAAAGCAATGGATAACGAAAAAAATACAGGTCAAAATGTCCATAAGAAGGTAGCAGATCTTTTGGCGGATTTCAGATGCCCCTTAAATAACAAGGCAGTAAGAAGTAACTGATAGAGGTTCGAAGGTCAGCGCGTTTCAACCATACAATCACGTGTTCTGTATTAATCACTTATTGCAAAATACACTAAAGAAGTCAATGTATGAAGTGGACGACATATCTAATATATGTAAACTTAGCTCGGGAATTGTAAGACATTTCAAAAAATCAGGGAACAATTCCTATTTTGTAATATGCTTAAAAAGTTATTCACCGACGCGTTTGAATACATTTTATTATGTATTTGTTTCAATCAAAACTAATTGGAATGAAATAAGACAAATATTACAAGAAAAGAATGAGCTACACAGACTTGGTGAATTAAATTTTAGAGTTGTTTGAAGAGGCTCTCAAAAAAACTTGAGGGAGACAATCACCCTACATTACACTTAGTTTTTTCTACATTGACAAACTCCTGCGGTTTTGCGCAATCAATGATGATGACATATCAATAACAAAAGTTTTCAAAGAGAAAATTTCGCTTTATCTAAATACTCTTGTTTTGGAAAATTTAAATATTTACCACAAAATTGCGCTCTTTCTCTTTCCTCCCGCTAATAAACTTCTGCAATTTGAAGAAAACAAGCTATTTGAAAAGCAACTAAAGAAATAATATCCCAGTTTACTGAAAGCCATCAATTTCCTTGAAAAATAGTGATCTGTTAATCGTTTTGTTACTCAACAAAACCCAACAAATTCCTCAAACAGAGAATCAGAAGAGGTGGCGATGTATGAAAGTTCGATTATACTCTACTACAATGAGTTTGACGCATTAAAATGGTGGGATACACATAAAAATCAGTCCCCATTGCTGTATAAAGCGAGTTGCAGGATAATAGCTATTCCAGCCTAGAGTGCACCCTCAGAAAGAGTATTTTCTGCCGCCAGAGCCTTATTAACAGAAAAAAGATGTGCGCTGAGCGGTAATTCAAAAACTGTGAACCAAATAATGTTTTTACACCACAATTCCACCTTTTAAAATACAATTTTAATATTGACAACTAATGTACAAATAAAATTCTATACCTCTGAATTTAATTTTTTATTATTTTTAATTTTTCCTTTTATAATTTTAATTTATATATGAAATATTTCTTTGTAGGATTCCGTACCCATAGGGAGCTAACGGGACCCTATTACTAAGCTTACGATGTCCATCCGTCCGTCTGTCTCCTGCTCTATCTCATGAACCGTAATAGGTAGAGAGTTGAAATTTGCATAGAATGTTGTAGAACGACAAATACTAAAAATATACATTTTTAGAAGCATTGTTCTTTAATTTAACCTTTTGTTTAACAATTTTTTGTTTTTGTAGTATACTTTTAAGCTGTAATTGTAGTATACTTTTAGGCTGTTAAATATCCACATAATTTTATATTTTAAGCAAAAAATCTTGTACGATGGTAAGGAACCCTCCGTGTGCGAGTCCGACTCACACTTGGCTGATTTTTTTTTTTTAATATTATTTTGTATAATAAATTGCTGATTTATTAAAAAACACTGAAAAACAAGAGTATAAAAATTTTCATCATATTCCATAACAATAAGCATTGAAGTGTGGTTCTACATCAGTTTTGTTCTGTTTATTTTGAATCTACTTCAGATTTGTTCTACTTTGTTTTGTTCTATAATTCTAATGCCTGAAAGTTCTATTGCTTGTTCATATAGTATTCCCTTTCGCACCAAAATCTTTTGTCACTGCAGTATTTATTTTGTTGTGAAAGAGAACATGAGAGACAGTGTTTGAAAACACAAGCGATGAATTACAAACATTTGTATAGTGCTAGCGCAGGTCTTAAGAAAATACACATTGTTTGTTACACATTCTGGTCAATATCAATTCCGAAAGTCCCATTTGGTTTCTCAAATTCTCCTGGGAATCTTTCAAAGACATGTTAACGCTATATTTCAACATCTAACACGCAGAGGAACTGCTTTACCCTATGTGGAAGATATAATTATACCAGCAAAAGACGAACCAATGGCTCTAAAAAATTTTAAAAAAAAATATTGAAACGTGCAAAGAATATGGTTTGGAAGTAAATATGAAGAAATGTGACTTTTTGAATGCGCGTATACAATTTCTTGGGCACATTATTGAAAATCAGAAGATCTATCCCTCTCCAGTGAAGATAGAAGCCGTCTCCAAATACAAAATGCCAGAAACGTTGAAACAATTCGAGAGTTTTTTGGGATTAACAGGTCATTTTAGAAAATTCACACCAAACTATGCAATTATCGCAAGACCGCTAATAGAACTGACTAAAAAAAAAACGAAATTTAAACTTAGCTTAGAAGAAGAGAATGCAGTGAATACCCTGAAAAAGACGTTGAGTGAGGATCCGGCGTTGAGTATTTACAACCAGACATTCGAGACTGCGGTACATACTGATGCGTCTATCGATGGACTTGGAGCAATTTTATTGCAGAAATCACCTGAGGACAACCAGTTACAGCCAGTATATTTCATGTCGAAAAAGACGTCTGATGCGCAACGTAAGTTTAGCAGCTACGAACTAGAAATCTTAGCAGTTATAGAGGCATTGACGAAATTTAGAGTCTATCTCTTGGGAATTAACTTTAAGCTAGTAACTAATTGCAACGCTTTTGCAAAAACCCTTGAGAAACATAATTTGTGCATACGAGTAGCTCGATGGATTCTATTTCTTCAAGAGTACCACTACATAGTTGAACATCGCTCTGGTATACGCATGAGACATGTCGACGCGCTCAGCAGATATCCTGTAATGATGGTTACTGATGACAGAATAAGCATTGGCATAAAGAATGCACAGGACCGTGATGAGAAAATAAAGGCTATTAAAGAAGTTCTTACCAGTGAAAATACGACGTACGATGACTACTTTCTGAAGACAGGTATCCTGTACAAGCTTGTAAATGACGCAGAGCTAATAGTCGTTCCGAATGAAATACAAAAACAAATTATCAGCCGTGCACATCATAGAGGTTATTTCGCAGTCAAGAAAACAAAGGAGTTGATTAGCAGAGAATATTTCATGAGAATAAAATCCAGAAATATATCGACTGCTGCATTCCGTGCATCGTAAGTAGTCGCAAAAAAGGTAAGCACCCACTGCAAAAAGAAGACATGCCATTGTACACTTACCATGTTGACTTTTGGGTCCGCTAGAATCGACGCATAAGGACTACGAGCATATTTTTACCTTCATCGATTCATTTACGAAGTTTTGCTGGCTGTTCCCAACAAAGTCTACAACGGCAAACGAAGTCATCACGAAGCTAAGCACTCAAAGCGTGATATTCGGTAACCCAGCGTTTATTATTTCAGACAAGGGTTCCGCTTTCACCGTACAAGAATTTATGAAGTACTGCGACAACGAGAAAATTAAGCTGGTGAGGACGACGACGGGGCTACCAAGAATGAATGGACAGGTGGAAAGGTTGAATGAGATTATTATTTCAGTTCTTTCCAAACTCAGCGTCGATGATCCTTCGAAGTGGTACAAGAACGCCAGAGTACATCAGGCGATTAATTCAACCTTTACACGAAGCATTGACACAACACCGTTTGAGCTGTTGGATGGCGTTAAAATACGAACAAATGAAGATCACCAACTACGGGAACTAATCAACAAGGAGGCAGTAGCTGTATCCGATGAACGCAACGATTTACTAATAAAGGCGAAAACACACATTTTGAGGCTGCAGAACGAAAATAAGAAGACGTATAATCTAGAAAAAAGCAGCAAAAACATATGATGTCGGTGATCTGATAGATGAAACGAGCGACACAACGACGTAAGCAACAACAATAATAAGGACATTAATTTAAAAAATCAGCCAAGTGTGAGTCGAACTCGCACACGGAGGGTTTCGTACAAGATTTTTTGCTTAAAATATAAAATTATGTTTATATTTAATAGCCTAAAAGTATACTACAAGAAAAAAAAAAATTGTTAAACAAAAGGTTAAATTAAAGAACAATGCTTCTAAAAATGTATATTTTTAGTATTTGTCGTTCTACACACAAGTGAATTACACACTTTGAGAAAATTTCAACTTTCTACCTATTACGGTTCATGAGATAGAGCAGGAGACGGACGGACGGACATTGTAAGCTTAGTAATAGGGTCCCGTTAGTTCCCTATGGGTACGGAACCCTAAAAAGGGTGTTCATATGGGAGGTACACCCCCCCCCCCCCCCTAGTGGTCCAATTCACGAACTCCAATTCACTCTTTGCTTTAAATGCTTTTGCAAAGCACATATAAGCAAAGGTGTATGTGTGAGTATGAGTATTGGCAAGCATCGTCCTTGCAGTATGCTCAGAGACAATTGTACCCGTTTTCGCCGGTAAGAAGAAGCAATTGGGAGGTGAGTACTTGTTTGCTCTCGTTGAATTGGTGTCGTGATGGGAAATTTTGAACAAAAGAATGAGAAAACGAAACGTTATGAAATTTTACAACCAGTGCATTTAAGAAAGGAAAAATTGTAAAAGACGCGTGTCTCATTACTTTTGGCGGTGTTATAAAAGAGGTAAGTAAAGAAGAAGGGTTATTATGTGATTTATTTAAATTTCAATTGTTTATTTCTTTCGTCTACTCAGTTCTTCAGTAACATTGGAAACAACCACTACTCTAACAACAAAAAAACATTGTGCGATCATAAATACGGTAAGTGAAGAAGAAAGAAAGTGGAAATAATTGTTTCTTTTAAATTTTAATCAGTTCCTTTTTTTCTTCTTCGACATATTACCCTGCAGTATGAAGAACCGGTTCTGAACTGGTTCTTAACCGGGTGCTTTGCGACCTCCACCGGTTCTAAAACTGGTTCTGTGTAACGTAAACAACCGGCGAATTTAACATGGCGATGTCATTGGGAGTAGTCAATTGTCTCCGCCTTGAACCGGTTCTATAGAACCGCTGTTCGCCGATCGATCAACGCTTTCCCCACTTCTCCCACTGCCTGTATCTTGGCAGAAGCCGGACTACCCAGTATTGAGGAAACAACAAAGCAGCTAATTCCCAAGCTCTACACGTCACCCAACCGACTGCTAGCGAAGGTCTTTGTTGGCATCTTCAAAAGCGGCAATATAAATGTGTTTCTACTATCAGACAATGCGTCACGTATAGTACGGATCTAGATTTGCCACCACCAAAACTTTCCAATTTTATAAAGCCCACGCCTGATTGAGGCGGAATCAGCCAAGCATCAATACTAGTCTGCATGTAGCAGCCAAGAACGATACTACCAGCTCCGAATACTTGGCGAGATTCCTAGCTCTGTAAGAAAAGCTCGGGGATATAAATTGGCTCTAAACGGATGGGTCAAAAACACAAAACTCTACTGCATTCGCTGTTGTCGACAATTTGGAAACGATCATAGTTGGGGGCTCTCTCCCATCTTATAATTCGATCTTCACCGCCGAAGCCTTTGCTTTATTAAAAGCCTGCCAATTTGCAAAAAAAAAAAAAAAAAAAAAACGGGAAATTTGCTATATGTTCTGACAGCCTATCCTCTATACTAGCTATACAAAATCGAGAGCATGTCGATCACATAATTCGGGAAATCAAGAAATTATGCACGATACACCACAACAAATTCACCATTCTTTGGGTTCCCAGCCACCAAGGAATTCGCGGAAATGAATGCGCCGATGCGGCAGCCCGGTAAGTCAGCTGTGCCCCATCTACTTCTTTACTCCAACCAGCGCCAAAGATTTAAAAAACCTGGTTACTCGTCACCTACATACGAAGAAGTTGACGGGATGGGGACAGTTCCTCCACCGATACTCTTCCATCAACCCAACTTGCGACCAAATCGGTCTTCCTACCAACTCATCCAGACGGGCATGCACAGTTTTCATTCGGCTGCGTATCAGACACACCCAAATCACGCACCAACATCTCCTCAAAGCTTCAGTTCGTCCACCATGCCCTCTTTGCGGGGCCGATCTCACCGCAAATCATCTGCTGGACTCTTGCCAACATTTGGAGAGCTTAAAGGTTTCCCTTTATGGTTCCCTTCCCCCATCCCATCTTTTAAATACACTCTCATCATTAAATATTTCCAACATATATAGTTTCTGCAAAAAATCCAACCTTACAATTTAATTACTGAACATTAAATCTTTAATAAATTATCATTAAATCGCGAGTCGTAGGCCCCAGCAGCTAGTCACTCGTTAAAATTAGTATTCAGTTTAGTATTATATATTAGATTTAATTATGATAAATAAATAAAAATACTCTGCATTAAGAGGCAACAAACGGTTTCGCTAGTCTTCGTATACAAGACCTGCTTCCGAAAAAGTCTTTCTTTATACGCTGCTGCAGGGCGCTAAAAAATAAATTCTAGAAAACTGATAAGTTTGGGTATTGCACAGTATTAGCTGACCACCAAATATACGGATCACGATCATGACCAATGCGTGCGACTTCAGATAAAATGCAATCTTCGTTGATATCGTGTTCTTTTCTTGATCGTGAGACTGAAAACAATCACCAATCGCTACCAGTCCCAGAACGTGTCGTGAGCTTCGTGAGATATTGCCGACTCTGTTTCTTGAGGTCGAAGGAGGGTTTATTTTAATCGTTCTGTTATTCTCAGTTATTGTCATAAGTTTTTGCTTTTCTTCTTTTTTTCTGAACAACAATGTGTTGTGTGTTGAACAAACGAACAATCCTTTTATATTATTCTACGCCACGGCAAAATGAAAGAATGATATTTATTTTATTTTGTTGTGACTTACAATTCAAAAATAATTGTTTAACCGATTTGAATGCGGTTTTTGCTGGTATATTGTAGCAGGCTTCCTGTAATATATTGGGTTATTTCATTAAAATCAACCTACAGAATCAGTTGAAATTAGTGGATCAAAATTTGCACATAAAAGCTTATACAATTGTATAATTTATATGAAAACGTATTTATCATAAAAATGTTCTCATTTCATTTTTAGGGTTCCGTATCCATATGGAGCTAACCGTCCGTCTCCTGCTCTATCTCAAGAACCGTAATAGGTAGAGAGTTGAAATTTTCACAGAGTGTGTAATTCACTTGTGTGTACAACGACAAATACTAAAAATACACATTTTTGGAAGCATTGTTCTTTAATTTAATCTTTTGTTTAACATTTTTTTTTTTAGTATACTTTTAAGCTGTTAATTGTAGTATACTTTTAGGCTGTAAAATATGCACATAATTTTAAAAATCTTGTACGATGGTACGGAACCCTCCGTGTGCGAGTCCGACTCACACTTGGCTGATTTTTTATATGTTTATTTAATTATAATTTAATTATTATACAACATAAAGAGCGAGTGTATTCTTGCGGGCGGTCGAATGTTGACTACAGGGAGATCCTAGTATAAATAAATACGTTATTATTCTAGAAAAGTTTACAACATTGTCACTAACAAGCACAACCTCGAGTTTATATGAGTCATACAGTGTGTTAGAAAAGGATAGATGTATCCCAAGTATCCTTACTTGCAAGTGCAGACCAAGGGCTACCTACCACTGCAACCATGAGTGGGTGGCAGTGGGTGGTTATAGATAAAAGGATGGAGCTACATACACACACTTTCCTTTCATATATACATGTATATTGATTAGGGATTTATTTCCAATATGTATTAAAAATTGAGTGTGTTCGCATCAGCGGTTGATATAAAAAGCAAAGCATAAAAACGTTTATGTTTATTGCATACCTTCGCAAGACAAATCGAAAAATGATGGAAAAGAAAGAAGATGCAAAAGAGATGCAAAGCAAGTGATAACAAGAGACACTCTTTGCATTTACAATTTAGATCATGCTCTTGAATAAGTTAATTTCTCTTAAATATCTGACGCACACAGGGTTAGTTATTAAATAAGGAAAAAACATTAAAGAAAGGGTTTCCTCATTTTCTTACAATCATATGATATTCTTAAGATTATTAAATAACTCTGTTAATCTATGCCGTAGTTGTAAAGTTAATAACTTAGTTAAGACTCTATAAAACAAAATTGTACAAACTTAAAGTGTAATATGATTTTATGGGTTAATAAAAGAATTAAATTGTTAGTTGTTTTGTTTTGGTTTTGACAATACAATATGCAATATTTTTCTTTTTTTTGGAAAATCCACTGAATTGGAGGATCAAATTTTGCATATAAAGCTTAGAGACATATTTTAAATCAATTTAGTCGTATTTTTAAAAGCTCTTGTCTATCTATACTTTTATATAAAACTGCTTATATAGACATTGTATGTAACGCTTTCATCTATATACTATTATGTACGAGGTTTGTTCAGAAAGTATCGCAATTTTTGAATTTCCTCCGGTTACGTATATTCGATTTTCTTGTGGCGTTATGTTGGTACTCATGTCCCTCACTTATGCTGACAAGGTTGGTCGTTTTGAATGTTTAGTTAATTTTTGACAGCTGTTTTGCTTGCACGTAATTATTATACGAGGTTTGTTCAAAAAGTATCGCGACTTTTGAATTTCCTCGGGTAACGTATATACGATTTTCTTGTGGCGTTATGTTGGTACTCATGCCCCTCACTTATGCTGACAAGGACGGCCATTTTGAATGTTTAGTTAATTTTTTACAGCTGTTTTTCTTGCACGTGTTTTGGCTCGTCTTCGAATTTCGCCTATTCCAAAAAATGGATCAAAGAATCTGAGCTTTTGTTTCCACGACATAACCAAAAATCCATGATTCGTCATCAGTTATGACCCTCTGGAGCAAATTTGGATAGTCGCGGACCGAGTCAACAGCTCCTAAGCAATGTTAACGCGATGCTGTTTTTGGTCGAATTTGGCACGCTCTTCGTCGTTCACATTTTCTCGGCCCTCTGAAAACATTTTGTACCACCGATAAATGTTGCTTTGGTCCAAGGTAGCTTCACCATAAGCCACAGTCAACATTTGGAATGCGCCCGCGCACTTAATTTTGTTTTTCACACAAAATTTAATACAGATTCTTTGATCATTTTTTTGGAATAGGCGAAAATCGAAGACGCGCCAAACCACGTGCAAGCAAAACAGCTGTCAAAAATTAACTAAACATTCAAAATGGCCGACCTTGTCAGCGTAAGTGGCATGAGTACCAACATAACACCACAAGAAAATCGAATATACGTAACCCGCGGAAATTCAAAAATCGCAATACTTGTTGAACCAACCTCGTATTTTATTTCCATAATGATATGCCAATCCTAAAAATACGCAATCAAGTTCAAATTAACCGGTTGTCAAAGGCATGTTACATGTTTACACTTAATATCACATAGCTTTTATAATATATGTATATTATATCTTTATTAATAATTTCTATTTGTAAGGCAGATTTTAGATTGTGCACAATTTGAGTAAACTGCAAACCGGATGTTAGGTGTATCATTGTACCTAAGTAAACTTTGGTGCACTTTTTCACATTCAATTTTATTTAACCACTTACCTGTTGTTATAGTCACCGTCCATGTAAGCCAATCATGGTGTGTTAAATTTGTATAATATAACCAGAAATTATATTTAGTACCGGGCAAAGCCCGCGAGAATTGTATTTCATCACCAATATCACGTGAGGCCACTGTTGTATTTGGTTCTGGATAGCCATATGGTGGACTATAGTCAAGGCGATATGATGCACCATCGTCTAAGCCCTGATTATTGGGTATGCTAATGGCTAGATCAGCGCATTTGGCATTCTGAAAAAAGTAATGGATAGAATTCAATAAATTGAGAAAATATGAGCATCTAAAAGTTTATAATCGGGCGTATTCCCGTTGGCGTTGTCGTTTTATTGTCGCTTCGTTCCTAAATTTGTATTCCTGAAATACATTGAACCGACGAAGAAAAGTTATCGAAAACTATAATAAAAACAATTAAAACTTGGCAGCAAGTCTTTGGTAGACTAGGACAGATATTTATAGCATGCGGTGATTTTTAAATAACACCTGGTAAGGCTTCAGACTCTGCAATTCAA
Source organism: Amiota mariae (assembly GCA_035041805.1). NCBI lineage: Eukaryota > Metazoa > Arthropoda > Insecta > Diptera > Drosophilidae > Amiota > Amiota mariae. The sequence continues at coordinate 3,312 of JAWNKV010000396.1, read as the reverse complement.
AAAGAGTCGCTTTGTATGAATGCATGCAGACCATGCAAATAACTAGTCACTCCACAGGGGAGCTCACATATTGGGACCCGAGGTATTGGACGTTGCTTTCAGCAAAACCATTGATCATGATATCTATGACACCATTCCATGACGTCTGCTCAGCTCACTCAGCCGTATTAGTCAACATCAAGGTTCCCATTAATATTGTACCTAGACCTGCGAGAATTTTTACAAGAAACAACAACTTGAATCTATACCAAACTTGGCTTGAACGCACAATTGACCTCGTTATCCAGCTTAATTCTGGTGCCGACATTAAATCAGCGATAGAACATCTGGCAATAAACATCCATTAAGCTCTAACCCATTCAACGCCTCCCCTCTCTGGCGGAATTCTTCACCCCAAGCGTGACAGTCCCCTCTGGTCTCCTGAGATAGTTGACATTGTACGAGAAAAAAGAAAATTACGGCGAGTCTGGCACCTCTCCAGAACTCAGAAGAACAAAATGGCGCTCAACCGAGCGACGAAAGAGTTTTCAAAGTTGCTGGCTGAGGCTAAAAATAAGGCAACTGCAAATTTTCTTGCAGAAGTTGAACCAGGAAGTGCAAACCATAATTCATGAAGCGCGATACCTTAAAAGACCAACAAGGAGAAAGGTGCATGTTCAAAGTCCAAATGATACCTGGTGTAGGTCCAGCAAAGACAAGGCTCAGGAGTTTGCCAGGCACTTTACAGCAACTTTCAACTTCTGCTCCGTCGCTGATGAACAAGAATTAGTCATGTTTATTGAATCAGCTAGTCAGATTGATTTGCGTATACACACATTTGAGTTTCAAGAAGTTAAAAATGAAGTTGAACGTCTCAAACCAAGCAAATCTCCTGGATATGACAAAATACACGATCTCGCCATCCGAGCCCTGCCCAACAAAAACTTGTTACTACTTGTTGCGATATATAATGGCATTTTGAGACTCAGCCATATCCCTGCTCAATGGAAGTGCGCTGAGATTATCATGATTGGTAAACCAGGGAAGCCAGAACACAAACCATGCTCCTACTGTCCAATTAGAATGCTGGCTTTTCTCTCGAACATATTTGAATGATTATTTTTGATGAAACTGCTCCCGCTGCTGGACGATGGACGCATGATCCCTGATAATCAATTTGGTTTCAGGAAGTTACATGGCTTTTGACAAAGTCTGGCACCCAGGTTTGCTACATAAACTGAAGAAACTCCTCCCAGCACCATATTATCTGTTCATCAAGTCTTACCTTGACAAGACGACTTTTTGTGCCACTTCTAGAAGTATGGAGTCAGAAATAAGTCCTCTACACGCTTTATACTTTTGATCTCCCGACTCTAAATGATGAAAATATGCTGATAGCTACATACGCTGATGACACAGCCCACCTGGTGCCTCATTCTCATCCAGCCGCTGCCTCATCAATTTTGTCTAACCAGCTGAACATAATGAAGCCATGGCTTAAGAGGTGGAACATCGGTGTAAATGCAAACATATCCACACATGTCACATTCACTCTTACAATCGTTTTAGACTAAAGGAAAAACAGTTATCTTTCGAAACAGTTTAAAAAACTTTTTTTATACAACCACAAGGAAAAGAGACCTAATTTACAGTTGTTGTTGTAGAAATCGGGGGAGTTTTTAAACTGTTTAAAAAAACTTAACTACTTTTTAAACAACTATCGACTGGTCACGCAGCAGCAGTGTTGGCAAGTTCAGCATTTTTTATGTCATTTTCAAATTTCATCCTCTTTTTTCGTTGCGAGCGTAACATAAAACAGATGATCATTGCACAAAACAACTTGAAGTAAATTTTAAATTGTAATTTTACATTTAAATTTTAATAAAATAAGTAGTAGGAATGAAAAAGGAAGCTGCAAGAATTATTTGTATACTCGTACACTGCGAATTGTTCTTACCGACTTATTCTCACAGCGATGTCAAAGAAATTGTTTGTCTGTTACCGCCTAACAGAGTAACAAATGGGTGTTAATGGGTGTTTACGGTGTCAAGAAAAGCTCTTCTGCCTAGGAGGTGTCAATTTGTTAGCATAAAAATATGTTAATTTGTATGCACTGTCATCGCTCTGTAAAATGGATAATCTTTCGATTTGTTGATTTCTCGCGAAAATTTTGGAATATAATGAAAATTATGGAAAAATGAAATGTGTTAAAATCATTGCGTGATCATAATGATCCATTTTTAATTCAGAACAATTGTTTTGTGAAAAATTATTGATTTTCAAAAATATTGTGCCATCAATTGATAATAATTTAAATACATTTGCAAATACAATACATATAAGATAAAATCAGGCTTGCCAACATGGAGGGCAAAAAGTCAAATTCAGAAAAAAAAATTATAAAAAGTCAGAATTACTCGGAGAGCCCATAAAAAAACACCTGTTTCCATTTTTCTATAATATTCTTTTTTAGGGTTCCGTACCTAAAGGGACCCTATTACTAAGCTTACGATGTCCGTCCGTCCGTCTCCTGCTCTATCTCATGAACCGTAATATGTAGAGAGTTGAAATTTTCACATTGTGTGTAATTCACTTGGGTGTAGAACGACAAATACTAAAAATACAAATTTTTAGAAGCATTGTTCTTTAATTTAACCTTTTGTTTAACAATTTTTTTGTTTTTGTAGTATACTTTTAAGCTGTAATTGTAGTATACTTTTAGGCTGTTAAATATCCACATAATTTCATATTTTAAACAAAAAATCTTGTAAGATGGTACGGAACCCTCCGTGTGCGAGTCCGACTCACACTTGGCTGATTTTTTATAAAATATTTGATATTTCCAACATATTTTCATATTCTTCTACAGGCTGGTAACATATACTTTACAGACTGCTGTTAAAAACAGCTTTTTTAACAGCGCAACTTTCAACTTGAGCAAGAATCGGAAAGATGACAATAAGTTTTCCTTGATTGCGGTGTCAACGCAAAAACAACGAGAATAGTCGGTTAATCATGTATTTTTCATACAATTTCCATTTTAATTTCTCGCAATTAGCCACAACGTTCCGTTTGTATGTATAACCAAAACAAAAAAAACAGCTGACTGCAAAAAAAAAAAATAAAAAATCAGCCAAGTGTGAGTCGGACTCGCAGACGGAGGGTTCCGTACCATTATCCAAGTTTTTTTGCCGCTACAAAAAAACATGTGTGTAAAGAATAGCGATATGTTCCTTAAGCTAGGTTTTAGTTTCGATTATCTCCTTGCTATAAATAAATAAAATAAAAAGTTTTAGAAAGAAAAATATATATACATATATATAGAGTTAATAG